>MJUT01058288.1:98989-114106 GCA_002080005.1 Gigantidas platifrons | reverse complement strand
CAGTTGCTGTGCCAGAGATAGTATTATTGTACATGTAGTTTTATACTGTAATTATATTCATATATACATAGATAATGGGTAAAATTGTAATTGGCAGTGTAAATTGTCGTGGTTTATCTTCAGACTCCGTTAAAAGGAGAGATATATTCTGTAGATATCGAGACAAATATGACATTACATTATTGGTGGATACACACAGTACAAAAGAGTCCGAGAATATTTTGAGAAATGAAAGGGGTTATAAAATTATGTTTAGTTCATATACCAGTAGCAGCCGGGGAGTAGCGATCTGTTTGAAAAATACTTTTGAGTTTGAAATTTTAATGAAATTAATGACCCAACGGGAAATTTTATTATCATTGATGCAAAACTGCAGGGTAACAGAGTTACGCTAGTGGCGGTCTATGGTCCAAATCGAGATGACCCTACTTTTTATCAAAGTCTTCAAGGTAAAATTGAAATGATAGGTAATACATCGATTATTATAGGGGGTGATTGGAATGTGCCACTTAATTATGAAATCGACACCGAAAATTATGTGAATAAAAATAACCCGAGGGAACAACAAAAAACACACGCATTAATGGCAGAACTTGACCTGGTTGATATTTGGCGAAAAAATAATCCTTCAGTTAAACGTTATACATGGAGAGGTCCAAACAGGAAGAGATCTCGTCTAGATTTTCTTTTAGTTAGTTTTGATCTGGAAACATTTGTTATTAACAGTGATATAGGTGTATCTTACAAATCTGACCATTCCCCTGTGTACCTTACCTTTCAATTTATAAAACAAGACCGGGGTAGGGGGACCTGGAAGTTTAACAACACATTATTGTCAGATCCTGATTATGTTAGTGTAGTCAAAAATACTATTGAAGAAGTCGTTTCGCAATATAGAGTTAATTCGGAAGACGATGATGGCAAATATTTTTCTATAAATGACCAATTATTATGGGAAACTATGAAAGTTATGATAAGGGGCAAGACTATTTCATATTCATCATATAAAAATAAGGAAAAAAACAAATCTGAATCCGATTTGGAAAAACAACTAAGGGAGTTATATGCAAATAATGGTAACGAAACGGAAATTCAAGACACTGAGAGCAAACTAACACAGTTACGGGAGAAAAAAATTAAAGGTATTATGACGAGAGCAAAAGCCAAATGGAGAGTGGAGGGAGAGAAATGTAGTAGATACTTCTGCAATTTAGATAAACGAAATTTCGTAGAAAAAACTATACCCAATTTAACTTTAGATGATGGCAGAGTTATAGAAGATATTAAACTGATTTTGTCTGAACAAAAAGAATATTACAAAAACTTATACTCCAGTAAACAAACGGTGATTAGTCAAGATAATTTAGGAATATTTTTTGACAATGATAATCCTTTTCTGACGAAACTAACTGAAGATGAAATGGTAGGTATGGAAGGGGAATTAACTCTTCCCGAATGTCTTAATGTATTGAAATACATGAGTAATGGAAAATCGCCTTGTTTAGATGGATTTACTAGCGAATTTTACAAATTCTTTGGATTCATATCCAGGAATATGTAATCAACTCTTTAAATTTTGCTTATGAAAACAGTTTGCTCTCAGTATCTCAAAAACAAGGGTTAATTACTTGCTTACCGAAGGAGGGAAAGCCAAAACATTTATTAAAAAATTGGCGTCCGATATCTTTATTAAATGTAGATTACAAAATAGGATCGGCGTGTATTGCCCAAAGATTAAAAACAGTGCTTAAAAAGTACATTAGTAATAGTCAAACAGGATTCATGAAGGGGAGGTACATAGGGGAATGCACTCGCTTGATCCTAGATATTATAGAGAGAACGGAAGAAGAGCAAATACCAGGTTTACTGCTTCTTGTAGATTTCGAGAAAGCTTTCCATTCCCTGGAATGGGACTTCATGTTTAAATGTTTGAATTTTCTTGGTTTTGGTGATTCGATTAAAAAATGGGTAAAACTGTTTTACACAGACATCTCCAGCTGTATTGTAAAAAATGGCCATTGCTTAGAATTTTTCACTTTAGGTAGGGGGTTCGACAAGGTGATCCAATATCATCTTATTTATTCATATTATGCTTGGAATTTCTCAGTGCAGCACTCAATAATCACCCAGATATACAGGGAATACATATAAATAATTCGGAATATTTGATAAGTCAATACGCGGACGATTCTACTATAATTTTGGAAGATGATGAAATATCGCTGAACGTAACACTTGAGTTGCTCAATTACTTCTCCGACTGCTCTGGTTTAGGGGCTAAATTTGACAAAACAGAAGCGCTATGGATTGGGGCAAAAAGGGGCTGTGTGGAAACAATTACAACAATAAAATATATCAGATGGAATTTTGATGGAAAATTCAAAGTTTTGGGAATAAAATATGATTTAAATAAGACAGAATTTTGGGCTGATAATTTTAAGGAAAAAATCATTACGATTAAAAAACTTCTAGGCAATTGGACTTTACGAAATCTT
This sequence comes from Gigantidas platifrons, assembly GCA_002080005.1. NCBI lineage: Eukaryota > Metazoa > Mollusca > Bivalvia > Mytilida > Modiolidae > Gigantidas > Gigantidas platifrons. The sequence goes on along the minus strand of MJUT01058288.1, from coordinate 111,611 downwards.
TATCTACAGGGGAAGGTGACAGTATTAAAATCTTTAGCCTTACCTATTTTGGTACAATCCTTAACATTCCTCCCAGATCCTCCACTTGAAATTATTTCAGAAATTCAGTTAGAATTTTTTTAATTTTTTATGGAGTGGTAAACCAAATAAGATAAAGAGAAACATATTGATAGGCGATTTCAGTCAAAGAGGTATAAAAATGCCTCATATTCTGTCATTTTGTCATGCTCTAAAGTTTTCTTGGGTGAAAAAACTTCTCGATCCATTAAATCATGCTGGTTGGAAATCCTTGTTTCTCGACAAAGTGGAGAATTTGGGAGGAGACAATTTCTGGATGTTTTCAAAACCCGCTTTAAATAAACTTCAATACCGTTTTACCAAATTTTGGCAGGATATAATAAATGTTTGGGCAGACATCAACGACAATAACCACACAGCCCCCGAAAATGCTCTTATCCAACACCTTTGGTATAATCCAAAGATAAAGGTGGCAAGTAAACAGGTTTTTCGAGAAAAAAACTGGTGCACAAAGGGAGTTTTTTTTTTATTAATGATCTAATGGAGAGGGATGATGGATTTATGACATTAGAAGGATTTAACAATAAGTATAATTTAAATGTTAATTTCATAGATTTTCATGGACTCATTAACGCATTACCAAGAGAGTAGAGACAAACTATTCTAAATTCGACTCCTTTTGAAGAAGTTAATAATAAATATCTAAACCTTCTAAAGTCTATAGAAAAGCCAACAAAATATTTCTATAGGATATTTATTGAAAAAATAGCCGAAAAACCATTAAAAAGTCAAAACAAATGGAAATTATTCTGAGGAAAAGAAGTTTCAGAAGAAGAATGGGAAAATGTATACTCTTCGACTTTTTATTTGTTAAATGATACTCAAATTCAGTCTTTTCAGTTTACAATAAATCACAGAATTACCTCTTGATGAAATGTAAACTGTCTGAAACAGCATTATGCACTTTTTGTAATGATGCTATTGAAAAAAACATCTTTTTTGGGAGTGTCAATATGCTAAAAACATTTGGATCAGTTTAGCATCATATCTTAAAAAATCCTTGAATTTGAAGTTAGATATGGACCCTTTTGTGTGTTTGTTTAATTGCTACTCTGGTGACTTTCCACAGTGTGTCAATATTTGCAGTTTATTGGTTAAGAAATATCTGTATGCATGTAAAATTAAAAATTCATTACCCACTGTGGAGGGTTACCACACTATGTTGAACAATTATAAAAATGTTGATTTAGCTTCATATTATCTCCTATCCACGACAAAGGTAAATCAGATAAAAGAAAACTGGAGAAATATTGCTCTGGCACTGGGATTGAATTAGGGAATAAACTTATAATTTTGTGCTTATTACATGCAATCTTTTAGATATAGTATCTTATTGTAATTATGTTGCATCATGTTGTATAAGAAGATGATGAAATAAAATATTGATTACAAAAACAAACTTTTGTTTTCAATTTTTTACAGTTGCAACAAAAGGGACATTTGAAGTCTTAAAGGACAAAATCTGAAGACATTTTTGGGACCGATACCTTATTTGATCACTATTTTCATCACCAATAGAACTCACTTGTTCTTGAAAATGAGGTAAATCTTGTTCAAGGGTCTTAACCCCAACACAGTAGCTTAGTTCACTGATAATATTAAAAAGGGATTCAATTCCATTTGTTGTAAATTGAATTTGTTTCTGGATACCTATCTTTTCAAGATCAATTTCTTTTCTCATAAAAATTAATTTGATGTCACCATTTAATTTCAGTTCAAGTTCAATCATAACTTTACTGCCATTCACTATAGTTCCTGTAAAATGACCTATTTGCACTGATATCGGAGATTTTGAAATAACAAAGTACCCATCAGGGAATAAGTTTGGTATTGTTGGAATTGTACTTCTGAATTACTACTTTCTTTTTTCCAAGTTAAACCATAATATTGTTCCACCACTGGGGTGGTAACTATATAGGTATAAAACTGGTAGTTGGTTATTTCTATTACTGGTAGCGTAATTTGCATAAGCTTAAGGCACTGGTAAAACTCAATGTTTCATACTTGTACAATAAATAACAAAGATATGGAATAGATTCTCATTAAAGTTTATTATTATAACAATTGATCATTTAACAAATACAATAAATAATCCTACTGAGCACTATAAAAATACCGGGACCCCCCTTTTTGGACAAATGTCAATATTAGCGTAAAGTCGTACGGACGTAGTAAAAATATATAGGTCACAGGTCGGAATATTCTATCTTAAATGGAACGTACCAATCTAAATAACAGAGACTGGAGACGTAAGTAATTTAAATCGTAGCTGGTAGCGCTCAGGTTAATATGATAAGGTGCTTAAAAGGTACAGCTGCACTGGTCTCGGGTTAAGTGTCTCTTTCAGTTGCAGACGTCAGGTCTTTATATACTCAGGGCCCACATCTGGATGTGGGTCAAACGACACCGATTGGTTGGATACTCCGGAAGTTCCCACGGTAATTATAACCGTTACCGGGGCCGCAAACCGGGCCACATAGTGTGAGGTAACACACATGCGCATTATAAATTACACACAGGATATGGCGGAAAGTATAAACACGTTGTTTGTCAATAATGTCATGTCAACAGGAAGGGAAACGGGCTTAATAAAGCTTACCCTTAGGGAAAACAAACCCAAGTACAATATATAAACCTAGCATGAATGAATGAAATAGGTAAGAAAATGTGACACAAGGTTAATAAGGAGAAATAAAGATGGGACTGTCGTAGGACCCCCCCCTTTTGGTCAAACAATGAGGACGAACTTTATGTTAACCATGCAAACTTTCTCATATAAAATAACAATATACATACAATAAATATTCGCGATCACGATGCCTGAAATATAAATAATAGTCCATTCATACACACATACGCGCTGTGCTACTCAGCCGGCTGTACACGATACACGAATGAAATAACAACTGAACAAGAAAAAGTAACTCATGAGTAGCACATAGTATACATATAAAATCTAATAAATACACATACAAACAATTATCCTATCCCTAACTCCTCAATCGTAACACTACCCCCCACCCCGGGAAAAAGAGTTCGTCCTCGAACTAAAAATAAGAGAACCTACCTAACAATGAAAACCCTACCTAATCTTTACTAAACCTAATTACTCCTCGGTCGCGTCTTCTTGACTGTCCATTGTCCACGTGTCTCTCAACTCGATCATGCTACCATCAGGAAGGTAGCAACGTTCTTCCTTCATTATCGACTTGGTTCCTAATGGCACTAGCTTTCTCTGGTGGCGAGATTTCATATTCCGCCTAGACATGGCAATCTTTTCATTCAATGATTTGGCGAAAGGATGTTGTAAATAGTGCGACGGTGCACCAGCAAAGAATAGACGTGGGTCTAAACACATATGCTCCATGCACTTATCTTCCACGTCAATTCTCATAGGTGTATACCCTACACCAGTAGGGGTGGTACAGTCTATAATAGGAGTCTGACACTCTGTTGGTATAATCTTTGTCGACTGTAGCTGTTTGTGTTGGTTGACCGTCAGGTCCAGGGGCTCCTGTTGCTGAGGCGAAGACAACTCTTCAGTTTCTGGTACTGGGGTGACAGGTTCTGGTTCCACTGTCGGGGTCTCTTTGGTTACAAGAGACTGTTTCAATACCATTAGTAGCTTTCTTAATCATTCTATCAGAACTACTGTGAACGGAGAGGTCATAGACCTCTTCAGTTGGTGGCAATAAAGTAACTGTGACAAGCTCTGGTTCTTCAGGTGGTGTCTCTCTGGTGACGGGAGACTGTAGTTCTATTCCCGTAACAGAGGTGGTAACCTCTCTGTCCGTTATAAACGGTGGGTCAGATGGTGAATACCCTCCTTCAGCAGTATCTGATTCTGAGGTCAGATACTTGCTGAAGAGCTGATCAGAAGGTATACTTGCCAGATCTGATGGAACTGGACGTTCAACTTCTGGAGTCTTCATCTCTAAGCCGTCTCATTGGGGATGGTGTTGCTGGCTCCCTGAAGTTAAACATATCTGCGAAGTCTGGCATTTCCTGGTTCAATTCCATCAGAGCATGCCTGGTGCTCTCATTTAACTTCCAGTTGGGAGTAGGTGGTGGTGTCTTTAGTGGTGTACTGGTAGTGGTATGTAGGCTGGGTATAGAAACTACCGAAGGCATGGACTGGTTTGGTCTAGGAGTGGCCATGGGTATGAACCTACGGCTGCTGTGGCGGTCCAGCTCATGCTTTCGCAGACGGTACACATATTGCGACGAACAGTTCCAGTTACATCCCTGAAACTGGCAGTGGACCCTCTCACCATGCGTTCTGGTTCTGTGTTTCCTCAACTTTGCTGCAGATGGATACCTTCTCCCACAATCATTGCATTGGTCTGTCCAGACAGGTCTATCCATAGTCTGTTAATATAAAAAAGAGTCGTACGGACGTAGTAAAAATATATAGGTCACAGGTCGGAATATTCTATCTTAAATGGAACATACCAATCTAAATAACAGAGACTGGAGAAGTAAGTAATTTAAATCGTAGCTGGTAGCGCTCAGGTTAATATGATAAGGTGCTTAAAAGGTGCAGCTGCCCTGGTCTCGGGTTAAAAGTGTCTCTTTCAGTTGCAGACGTCAGGTCTTTGTATACTCAGGGCCCACATCTGGATGTGGGTCAAACGACACCGATTGGTTGGATACTCCGGAAGTTCCCACGGTAATTACAACCGTTAACGGGGCCGCAAACCGGGCCACATAGTGTGAGGTAACACACACGCGCATTATAAATTACACACAGGATATGACGGAAAGTATAAACACGTTGTTTGTCAATAATGTCATGTCAACAGGAAGGGACAACGGGCTTAATAAAGCTTACCCTTAGGGAAAACAAACCCAAGTACAATATATAAACCTAGCGTGAATGAATGAAATAGGTAAGAAAATGTGACACAAGGTTAATAAAGAGAAATAAAGATGGGACTATCGTAGAACCCCCCCCCCTTTTGGTCAAACAATGAGGACGAACTTTATCTTAATCATGCAAACTTTCCCATATAAAATAACAATATACATACAATAAATATTCGCGATCACGATGCCTGAAATATAAATAATAGTCCATTCATACACACATACGCGCTGTGCTACTCAGACGGCTGTACACGATACACGAATGAAATAACAACTGAACAAGAAAAAGTAAATCATGAGTAGCACATAGTATACATAGAAAATCTAATAAATACACATACAAACAATTATCCTATCCCTAACTCCTAAATCGTAACAATATATCTTTGTTATTTTACACCAGTTTTCTCTAGCTCTACCAGATTTTGTTTTTACATTTTTAAATAATTTTCCAATTACATTTCCAACTGCAAAGTTTGTGACACTTGGATTACATTTTTTCTTAATTTCTATAAGATCTACATATTGAGAACTTTCAGTGTCTTGTAGGTTTTCCTTAATCCAGGAAAAAATAGCAGATTTTTCATTTGCGATCTTTTTTTCAGTCAACATTTTCCGCCAAGCAAATATTCGTAATTCTCTCGCATTTTCATTGCCCGCAATGTTGTATCGGAACGTCTCTAATTTCCCGCGTTCTTCATTTCAGTTACCGTTCTTAGTTCGATGACCACGCAGATGTCGCTTTACATTCATTTCCGTTGCTAGAAGTTGAATGGACACAACCAGCGTAGACGGTGGATCAAAAACTCGGCGCTACAGCCGCAGAACGTGATAATTCAGGGATGGGATGTAGTTAGTGACGAAGGATAATCATCGACTGACAGAGGAAAACCGTCGTTTCAACTGGTGAGTACCTTTTATAAATATTTTATCACATAGTTTCATGGCGAGTGCCCCAAATCTTGTCAAAGAAGCTGGCAACCTTTCGCTTCGCTTATTAGTCGGGTTTACACAAGGATTGTTAATATGCATTAAATCAGTGATTATGTATTATGTTGGTATACATATAGTTTAAATAATTAATATTTGTGCAAAAAATCATATATATGCAAATGAGGTCACATAAGGGGGAGGGGTACAAAAAAAGGGGGGTCCTGTCTTCATGTATCTGTGGTCTTTTAGCTTCAGCTTTAAGGTCTCCCAAAACAAACAGAAACAAGATTTCAACTTTACAAAGTACAGACACGCAATGGTCAAAAGACAAATCTTCCGGATCTCCTTCGTGATGAATGTCACACTGTTTATAATAAACAATAATGTTATCCAGCATATTTCAAAATGTGAAGATTAAATGAACCACATCGATTATTCAAATAGACATGAACGCCATTTATGTACAAAGAAAAATGTGTTTGTCATTGCTACTATGTAATTAAAGTACCTTAGTGTAAATGTTGCATAAAAGTTATGACAAATAATTTCAAGGTATAATATTACAGTTCGTAATAAAGCTGCAAATATCCTTGTAAACATTGATTTTTTTTAACAACCGTGTATTATTTTTCTCAACAAAAAAAAATCAGAAGGGTCACCAGTACCAGACTAGGGTAATTCTTGGAAAAGCGATCACGTGACATACTTTCAAAACAAGACAAAATGGCGACATTCAATGGATCTGAAGCGGCAAAATATGTCTACTTTTGAATAATCCAGCGCCGGTTGGCACGACATTGAGGAGCATGCGTAATTCACGCCGGTTCGAGGCGGGGGTACCTGAGAAAAAATTCCCGAATAGAACTATGCATGGTTGATAAGGGATTCGGAGGCAGGCAATATCAGAAAACAACTATGGCTTCGAATCCCAAAAGGGATTAGGTTGTGATTGTGTATTCTTTTTCTGTTCATGCTTTTATTCTCTATTCTATGAAATAATGTAAACCGAGTAATTCTCCCGAATTTCAAAACTGTAAAAACAGAGGAATATGTCACTTTTTAATAAGCATTCCCATTGTTTATGTTACAAGCTCATTATTAAATATAATGTTTTTTTGTATCACCAAGTTCAAAAGTATTTCATACACAAATTTGATTTGTTTGTATAATAAATAAATATTTATATAAAATTCAAAAATAGCTATGTGTATAAATACATATCATAACAATTTTAAATTGAAACTTGTAAACTTTCTCTTAAACTTTTCCCATAATAGAGTGAAAATGTTTTTTATGTTGTTTTTGTATGCTCAGATATGGAGCAATATTTTCAATGATAGATGGAACCAACCAGGGGCGGATCCAGGATTTCAAGTTAGGGGCGCACTTAAAAAAATCGCGCCGAGCGAAAAAATTGTGGGTATTTCGTGTGAAAAATCACGATTTTACGCAAAAAAATCATAATTTTTCNTAAACTTTTCCCATAATAGAGTGAAAATGTTTTTTATGTTGTTTTTGTATGCTCAGATATGGAGCAATATTTTCAATGATAGATGGAACCAACCAGGGGCGGATCCAGGATTTCAAGTTAGGGGCGCACTTAAAAAAATCGCGCCGAGCGAAAAAATTGTGGGTATTTCGTGTGAAAAATCACGATTTTACGCAAAAAAATCATAATTTTTCAAAATTTAGGGGGGGGCGCCGGGTGCGGCCTCCCGGATCTGCCCCTGCCAACTGTAGTCCCAAAGCGGCTCTGATGTGTAGGTCGGTAAACCTTGTTTTCATTTAGCGCATAGTCGAGAAAAGGTACAGTTATTGACTTCCCAAAGTAGTCTTCCGGATCCTCTGCTTCAACATTATCTCTCATTATGTGTCCGCATATTCTAGGTTTTTTAACCTCTATGTCTAGCGGTTCACATATTTGAACACTCCTCTCAAAACACTGGTGGCTCAATTGTTCAACATTTGCTTTGCAGTTTAGTGAGATCTGAACTAAAGTTACGCTTTTTAAGGATATGCCTATGTCAAATGATCTCTCTTGTATTGGTTTCTTAAAAGCCAGGCACATTTGAACAATAACAATGGTTACGACAAAATCAAAGTTGCAAATGGAATACAACAAAGAAACTGGGACTATTATACTGTCAGTATAATAGTCCCAGAAAGAAGTTACATCAGCTGCTCTTGGTCTGGTGTATGTGTGTGTTTGGCAGTTTTGTAAAGTGTTCAAGGGTCTGAGCATTAGCAGGGAAAAAATCTAATTTAAGTCTATTTCATTTCTAATTAATTTTGATTATTTTATGATGCATTTATATTATCATTTAGAGTTTAAAATATGCTGTATTCATATATTTTCAAAACGGAAACTCATGTATTTTTTTATTTAAATACAGCAATAATTGCCTTTCATTTTATTTGTAAAAATAAATGTTATTTAAAAAAGAATTCCCTTCAAAGAACCTCAATTTAGAGGTGTTGGTGATTAGACCTATATGCAATTGTGACATTGAACATGTTTATATAACGGTTTAAGACAATACCTGATTAACTGTTATTTTGACAATACATTCATAAAAACTTATAATAAATTTGAATATTTGACTTAGCATAATTACTTAATTACCTCTTTGAAGATAAAATTAATACAAAGACATAATTTGTATTTTGTTTTACTTTCATCACACAGATCGAAACCATTCGATTAAAATCCATACCGTGACGTTAAATTAGCCTTGAAAAGCGTATGTCAGTAGACCCAATGCGTGACGTCACATTGACTACGGAACAAACTCGATAAAACCAAAAAGTATATACTGTTTAAGACATCAAAAAATTAAAATGTTCCAGTTTTGTGGCGTATTTATTTATTTTCATCAACTGAGGGGTCAACGATAACTACAATTACCGTTAACTATTTTCAATGGTAAATTTTCGTAACAATAAAGGGAGAAAATGTGACGTCACGCAATGGCTTCTCGGTAAAGTGGAACTGTCAACTGAGACGATAAAATTGGGTAATGGCAGAGAAGAGAACAATGACATATAATTGCAGGAAAATGTTATTTGGTTAGAGTGTTGACAATTTTTATTAATTTTTCGGAGATTTAAAGAGCCAGAGCCGATTTCTCCAAAACGGCGTTGCATTCCTGTTCGTGAAACTTCACTACCCATATGACGCATTTCTCATCATATTGATAAAATTTCCGATTCCTGTGAATAGACCAAATGTATAACGGTATGTTTACAGAGAACACAACACGACAATGTTATTTTCAGTCAATCGTGAATCACATGTAGAAATACCTCGGTGACATTTACATAGTTACAACAATAATTAAGAGTGTAATTTATTGTTCTGCAGTATGTTAGAAGTAATTAAGATTCATTGTTTTTGATTACTACCACATGAATTGATTATAATTTAACAGAAAGGACAAAGACAGTGTGTAAATAAATGTTTAACGAAACGTCATTAAAAAAACAAAGGTTTTGTCAGCGTTAGTCTGTAATACAAGTACCATAATATGGAAGACTGATAGAGCCTCTGCTGACAGTGTAGCAAGAATGGAAACTAAGGAAATCCTTTTGGAAACTGATGAAGTTAACCATCCATGGAATCTGGAGGTGGTGGCACAGGAAGTCAGTAGAATCAGGAATGTTCCCCTTAGTATGCTCATGACGACCATCAACCAGAACACCATACAGTTTTACGGGTTGGATAGTAGACGATAGTTTCTTTTTATCTGGTGCCAATGGAGTAATATTGTCTAATACCTAGGTCAGTTTCATTTGAGGTTATAGTTAACATGAGTGCAGGGGCATCCAGCTTCGCCTCAAGTTAACTAATAGTTGTCATTTATTTGCTATATACTGATGTTAAATTGTGTGTTTTGTTGTACATAATCACTCTTTATTGTACATATGGTTTTTTTGGAGGTTAAGATTGTTGTTGTTTTTTTATCCTCTCCTGTAGTTTATATGGGATGCAGCGGAGGTTTCTTGCATTTCTATTATTGGTCTAATAGCTCTGGAGTTGTTTTTTGGTTTGTTCGTGTTAATGAACATGTTATTTAGGTATATGATAGCTTCTACAGGGAGGAGAGGAGTGTGGTGCACCACTTATGGAGTACTACACAGAAGTCATCTATAGACAACAGATCCACGTGACTACAGATCTACGTGACGTCACTTACCTTCTTCTACTAGCCGCCATTGCATGATTGTACCCATTTCATTTATTGATGCTTATATGATTGTTTCCTTACCAGGAAGACTTATTGTTTATAGGTTAGTATTTACATATTTACACGCATTCCAACACTCGCGTGTCTAATATATTTGCACTCGGCACAACAATTTACACAAAGTGAACTGCATAAGGTTACGGGGGTCCATATAATTACCCAAAGGAACCATTATAATGTCAAATAAGCACTGTAAATTATACAATTTAGTCATACTTTATGTTCGTCAAAATACAAGTGGTAATTTTTGTCGCCTTATTTCCGTTACTTTCTTTGATGAAGGGCCTCTTAGAAACATTGAATTTTCACTCAACGTTCTGTATTTCCGTTCAGTTTTTTGTTTTTACAATTAAATAATTTATAAACAACTGTTCGGTTTTGACCGACACATTAATCAACATTTATTAATGAGCAATGATTGGCTTTTACGTAGTTCCGGTCAGGTTTTGTAGTCCAAGCCTACCTTTTGTATACCAAGAGCTGTTGTTTTTAAATAAATGGTCAAACGTTAAACTTATTTACTAATATAACAGATACCATTTCATATAAATGTCACTATATTTTTTTCAGTAGACGTAATATATATCCATTTTAGAAGGTTAAGATTCAGGTCATTAAATACACGTCTAAAAAGAGTAAATTTAATGTCAAATACACAAATTAATTACACATTCTTATTCTAATGACAATTAAAGTATATTTTATGGTACATTTGGGGTCCCTTTAGTTGGGTACTTTTTAGGTCCCTACTACAAAAGGGGTTGATAAAACCCCCCATTTTAAATTTTATAACCCCCCAAAAAATAGGATTAATAGTATACCCCCATTAATATGGGGGTTAAAAATTATATATACCCCCAATTAACAAGGGGTTATAAATATTATTTCTTAAAAAAAATAGTATAGGAGGGTTGGTGATATCTAAATAATATATCCCCCCACATATACAAGGAGGTAATATACTCAAGTCATATTACCACAAATATACCCACACAGATAATCACCCACACGTTTCAATGAATCATCACCAACCAATTTAGATAATAAAAATCATATCCAATAATATAGAGGGGTTTAAATTGTATCCACATTTATTATCATTTCATGATGTTCCATCAATATGAGGGGTTAAAATTATAACTCTCATTTATTGTCTTTATAGATTTAAGACTGGTGATTATTTATAATCAAGAGACAATAAATGTAATTCAACACCCACATCATATCACAAACATTATTTGGGTGACTCTTAATATTCAAGAGACAATAAATGTAAATCAACACCCACCATCATATCACAAACATGATTAACTTTGCTATTATAATATTAAAGATCTACCCACATGAACTTTGTTCGTAGGAGTATAATAAAATGTACTGAACTATGAAGCAATAAAGTAATACATACATAACTAATATTTATTGGAGCATAAAATTTAAAAAAAGGAATATTAACAAAAATTTAAGCAGAATAATATAATTAAAATTCAAATAAAATTATAAGTATACATACCTTAAAAATGAATAGTTAAGTTGTCACTATAATATATTAGATTAGGTCCATGCAAGTTGGTTGTATAAGTAGAAGCTTCCAATATGAGTTGTATATTAACAAAAAATACATGAGGCTATCATAATGTCAGATAGGTATAATGAACACCTGAACATAAGGATAACCCCTATTTTTTTCGTTTTTTTTTCACATAGGTCTTTTCCTATATATATTCTTTTATTTATTACTAAAAACATACATCTATCAAAAATGCAACTGGAATGTAAATAAAACAAAACACTAAAAACTACTAGTAATTACAACAAGGACAGGATTATGGAAACAAAATTGACAAATAATGTACTATTGCATATACAACTGAAAAATAAAAAAAACATATATATATATGAAGATTATATTTTAGTACAAAAATAAAAAATAATCACACATATCAGAAAACATGCAATAAGGATAACACTTTTTTCACATAGGCCTTTTCCTATATTCTTTTATTTATTACCAAAAAACATACATCTATCTAAAATGCAACTGGAATCTAAATAAAACAAATCACTAAAAAATTAATATAATTACAACAAGGACAGGATTATAGACACAAAATTGACAAATAATGTACTATTGCACATACAAATGGAAAATTAAAAAACATACATATATATGAAGAATATCTTTTAGCTCAAAAATGAAAAATAATCACACATAATAGAAAACATGCACATAATTTGGCACAATTAATATTTAAAAAAAATTAAATGATTAACGACAACATGACAAATCATTGAAAATATAATAATATATCAACAATTGGTGAAGAAATGATGATGAATATTTAAAAAAAATCTGTCCATAGGACACATATATGACCTCATCACAGTAAAAGGAGTAAGGATCATACATGTATTTATGACCTCATCACAGAAAAAGGAGTAAGGATCATACATGTATTTATGACCTCATCACAGTAAAAGGAGTAAGGATCATACATGTA
>MJUT01058288.1:66285-80268 GCA_002080005.1 Gigantidas platifrons | reverse complement strand
TAAACAATAACATGTGTTGTATCCGCCTAGTTGTCAATCATAGTGTGATTTCAAATTCAAAATACTCCTGCCTCATGACTTTAGAAATAAATTTTGAAATCATTATACAACTATTTTTAAAATTGTTAGATGATATTTCTTCTTCATCAGTGTTCTCAGCTCCACAACAAAATATATATTGAATATATTCTGTTTATTCAAGATATTTTCAAAAAACTGTCTCTGATGTGACTGTGGCTAAGAAAATTGAATTCCCCACCATTTCATTCATTGGCTGCTATTTATACCCAGACCCTGGCCTTTAAGGAATCAATGATTCAAAATTCACAGGATATCCTGATCAACCTAGAACTGGAGCTTTTTTTTACCTTTTTACTTTTATACGGCTTGGCCTTCATTAAAAATTTCTTTTATTTTCGTTTCTATCATGTTCATTATATTACTTTTGACACTCATTGAGTCAGGATATTAGACATTTTAAATTAATATAATATACATGTACTAATGTCAGGTATAGATATAATTACACTGACAGACCAAGTCGTAATTTAGAGTTATGCATTTCAGGATTATCCTACGCTGTGCTAGTTGCAATTTGTTGTTTCACGCGTCTTGCATTAATTATCCTACTTTGGAGTTGGTGGTCACAGGAGAGATAAAAAGAGTTTGTTTGCAACATATGTGCTGAAGGATAATAATGGACAGGTATAACATTATTGGTCAAAAAAGGACTGATGATTTATGAGTGTTTTGTTTGCTACATTTATTTACACACCTTATCATTAACTAATCTGACTGCACAATAATAGGATGTGCTCTAATGTCAAATAAAAAAAAATATGTGTTTCCCATTACATACTAAAACATTATGGTCACTACTCTAGTAATATTAGTCTGAATTTCAAATGACATTTACTCAGATATATTTATATTATATTATCGTGAAACAAGATAGTATATGCTTAAAATTGCTGCTTGAATCCAGAGATAGAGTACGTTTTAAATTACATCTTGAAATTTTTTAATTTTTTGCAAAACTTCCAAAATTTGCATGAGCTTACGGTATACTGCATGTGGTGCGTACCATGTCTTTGCGTACGGAATACGCTCTAAAAAGGACATGAATCCTGTGTATGAAAGGGGGTTATACCCTCATTTGAGAAATATTCTGTTGTATTACGTGTGGCAATAAAAAAAAACAAAAAAAAAACAACTGCACATTATCATAAGTAAGTTCTATTCACATAAAATTTAATGTTAATACATTAACATATATCATGTATATTGTAAGTACAGGGGTAGGGGCCAAGAGTTCATTCATGTGAACAAAAAAGGTCACCGCTATAATTTACACTGTCATATATAGTACATTTATTTATTATTTCACAATTTTCTTGATTTTAGGAACTTTCTAAAAAAGAAATGCATAATACAGTTGTAAACATGTCAAGTTTGTAATAGACCGAATTTGTTTAATTGTCTGATTTTTTTTTCAGCGGGATAACATTTACAATAAGAGGAAGAACAGATGGGAAAGTTATATCATTAAGGGCCAATACGTCATTATTTGAGATGATAACTTCAAAAACTGTTTCCCCAAATATTAAGCAGTTGCTAATCAATGGACTGATTCGGGATCAGATAAAAATTCGCCCGTAGCCGAATCATCTGTAACGGCATCTCGTACATTGATATTACAACAACCTAATCCTCAGTTCAGAAGGGACATCTTACTTCATCCCAATCCTCAACAAGGAAAAGATGTCATGATGTTCCTGATTCACAGGAGGATACAAGTGGTTCTAACTTCAAGGTTTGGAAAGACAATGAAGAAAAGTTATTGATTGATAAGAGGCACATGAAGGATGGATATTTTAGATCAAACCGGAAGTACCTAAAAATACAAAACAGAAAACTAAATAGCACGGGTGGTTTGCTACGTCACACGCACGGAACATCGCCTCGAGGTAGGTTTATGCAGTTGTACAATTTTAAAAAAGGAAACCTAACAAAACCAAGTAGTTCACCGTTGATATCTAGTCATTACTTATACACATATAAAAGATACTATTTTGGTGTATGTTGTCAAATATAATACCATCTTTTGTTCAGGAAAGGTAACCCTTTTGTGCCAACTAAATATTATCTTGTGTCTGTCACTCATCATCTTTTATCAACTGTTCAAAATAACTTGCTATTGCCTTTTATTCACTTTTGTTCCATCCAAAAAATGATATTTCATTTGCCTTTTGCTTTTTACAAAATTGGGACAGTTAGTGGCCTTTTGTTGTGTCAAAAAACATACAATATACAGTATTTTTCACCATTTAGATTTTTTGGAAATACCTATAAAAGACAATAAACGGTGAAGAAAATGCAGTATTCTATATACCTTTTGGACCTCATAAAAGACGATTGTTCGTGCTGTGCTTTATATGAGCTTCTATGTGACCAGCCTCTGTAATAGTGACTTTGTAGTGCTTTCTTAAATCTTGTTTTGTATTTCCAGGAATTTTGTTAATGTCAACACTTCTCAGTCCATATCTACATGTTAAAATTAGTGTTAGAGAATCAAATAGAATACATGTGATTCCGGTGTAACTCAGAAGTTCGACGAAATCTGTTACTACTGTGGTGATACTGTGATTGTATCTGATGGCAACCAGATTATGATAGATTTGAAGAAGAGTATTCCATTGTCCGACCAATTTGTGACAATTGTCTTACAGAGGGAAAACTACCTGCTGTTATAGTAGAGTGACTTTTTGAAAAAGAAAGGCGTCTAGTTAAGGATTGTAATGCATCTACACGGCTAAATTTCATATCATTCGAAAGCTTGTATTTAGGGCTATACGAATTGACTGTTTGTAAAAGTTGGAAATGGTCACATTTTTGCTAAATCGATGTTAAACATCAAGGGAGGTAATACGATAAAAAATATCTTTTTCATAAAAATTCCGTTTTATTTCATCGAGTCCATTTAGTTGTTTCGACTCTGGTATTGGCCAATTCTTAGTATGGTGGCATATTTTACTATGTTCTTAGTACCATGATTAGGTATCTTAACTTGAGATTTACTTTTCTCTGGCTTGGGAATACAATTTTCTGTGTCAGAAAACTTATCAGACTGAACCAGAGCTAGAATTGCTTGACTTATCGTCATCACTGCTATCAGTGTTCTCCAACTCTTGAGCTTAAACTAGAATACCTGTTGACGACGGGCAAATCTGGTGTATGGTCTAGTGGTTGCTCTTGAGTAAGAACAGATATAAAGAAGTTGTTCAATACTTCTGCTTTGTCCTTGTCATTAGTAAGTTTTTCTCCATCTTTCTCGATCATAGCTATGGAACTAGAAGATTTAGAAAAATGTCTAGTGTAATTCCAAAAACGTTTAGGATTATCTTTAACCTGGTTAACCAATTTGTCCTCGTAATCTGATTTAGCTTGTGACATAATATAGTTCGTGACACATCTTTCCTGATCATAGAGTAGTTCATCCGCGAATAATCCTGATCTTTTAAACTTGACCAACTTTTTCCTACGATTATTTTTAGCTTTGGTAACCGATGTATACCTAGTCCATGACGTTTACCCGGTTTGATTGTCTTACTTGGGACGAAAGTATCTACAAGATCATTATAAGTGTTCTTAAATAGCATCCAACAATCGTTCATGGATTTCTTATTAAACTTATTTTTCCAGTTGATATCTCTTAGTTCATTTGATAACGATATATAGTCACCTTGTGAATACAAGTAAATTTTACGGGTTAATGTGTTTTGTCTTGACACTGGAAAACGCACAGACAAGAAAACTGATTTATGATCACTCATGCCAAAAGGCTCATTTATACGACAATCTTCCACAAAACTAGGATCACTTACAAAAGCCAAGTCTAAAATATTATTACCACGAGTCGGTTCGTCCACTATCTGAGTAAGCAGGTTATCTTGTATAGTGTTCAAAAATTTCTCGGTTAAACCAGATGAAGCTTCCATCTTACTCCAATTAATTTGTCTAAAGTTAAAGTCGCCTAACAATAAACAGTTACTAGTGTCAATATTGTTAATTGAAGTACAAATACGATCGACAATAATGTTCTCATTAACTTCAGGTCTATAACATGATCCAATAACAATATTAACGTTAGGATGAGGATTTATATTTATCCAGCATAATTCTGCTTGTACATTAGTCTCTATAAGTGTAGGGTTCAAATAGTCCTTGACTAAAAGTAAAGTTCCACCACGACTAGTTTGTGTATATGTACCTTGAGTATAAAAGTTAAGGTCTCTATCTTGACGAAATATTTTATATCCATTCGGAACAAATTCTGAGTCTTTCACTGAACTATCTAACCACGTTTCAGAAATACTAACTATATCAACATTAACTGACCTTAAAAAGTCATGTGACTGTAAAAACTTGTTAACTGAACCTTTGGCATTAAAGCAACATATATACAATGGTAAAAATTCAACTTGGTTTTTAATTACGGTACTGGCAGATTCTTCTCTTGCATCTCCAGCCTCGGTTTCTTTCTCACAATTCGCCCGTTTTTCATCAACCAGTTTGGGTCATTCTCACGTTTTTCAGCAAGCCCTTTGCGGAGTTTAATGTCCTGTTCCTTTTCCAACTTAGTTTGATCGGGCTCAATAAAAACAGTTTTTGGGATAAAATGTACTTCTTGAGCATTTCTTACTCTTGGTCCCCGAGAAATTATATTATTGCGTGTTTCTGTAGAGACCAACACTATTTTCAAGGGTCTTGTTTTAATGTTTGATATGGGATTGTCATTATCAACAGCTGCAGCCTCATTCCTGGGGGGGGAGGACTTCAGGTTTTTTACCCAAACGAACGACGGACGTAGGTGTAGTTTCAATATCCTGTACAGTTAATATTTCTTTGACTAAATCAGTGTCAGTTATATCATCAGATTCTGGCAACCCTCTAACGACTATATTCTTGATACGCTTTTGTTTCTCAACATCAGAGTAAATCAACTCACAAATATCACCTAGTTTTGATACATCTCCAGCAAGGCCATTTACCTTCATTTCCAATGTTTTAACATTTCTGTCTATCTTATTAACAGATTCATTATTAGCTTTGGTAGCAAGAGTTTGTTCAACCTTTTCCACCCTCTTAGTAAAAATCTTGAGATACTCATTACACCTGTCTTCTATAATCTTAACTGACTTGACGGCATCAAGAGCTGGTTTTTGACAGTCATGATAGAACCAATGAATATCTGCTCTAGAGAAAATTTCATACTCTTTGGGATTAACCGTTGCACATTTTATACATGACCATAACAAGCATCTCTCACATTGTAAAAGTTTGTCTGCTTCTTCAGAGAAGTCAGTGTTACAATCTAAGCATGTGACAATAATATCTGATATTCTTTGGAAAAAAACCCTAAAAAATTAGGATATTTTGGAGGGAAAAGAATTTTGAGCATTGCTAACATGGTTCTCCGCACAAAGCAGTCGTCAACCTTGAGTGGAAAATCTACCGATACCATTGATTGACAAGTAAATAGAAAGCGAAAAATAGTTTATTATGGTAAACAAACATGCATAGAATCGAATCGTGATGTCCATTTTTGAGCGTAAAGGTGCTGAAAGAAAAAATAGCCATTTTTGGCGTTGCACTCCTGTCCGTGTTTATAGCATTGATAAAAGTAAAGATACGTGGATAGTAAATTACCACGTTTGAACGTATTTTATTGATAAAATTTCAGATTCCTGTGGTTCAAGGATATGAGATAAGGTATCGTCATACATGGAGTTGCACGAATGGTATGATAATAATAACAATCAACGTGAAAAATATTTTCTCTTCAATTAAAAAATATTTGACAGGGGATGTCTATTTAAACACTTCCCCGAGACTTCTGCTTCTGCCTCTTAATGGCCACCATCAACAAGTTGATTGTTCTGCCATGTGGAGTACGCATGTAGTACAGAAACTTTTTAAAAGCTGACTGAGTTGTCAACAATATATACAGTTAAAATACTAGTCTATGTACAGTTAATGTGGAAGTCCGGATACTTGAGCCTTGAAGGCATCAAGTGTTTTGGCTGACACAATATCCGGTGGTAGAGAGTTCCAGTCCCTGATTGTTCTAGGGAAATAGGAGAATTTCCTATAGTCGCTTCTGCTAGAATAGAGACGGTTCTACTAAATATAATCAATAGGGATCATTCGCAAATATCTTTCGACGGTTTCATCCTGGTTGTCCCACTTTCTAAAATTAAAGGTAGCGACGATACATCAATGGGAGATAACTCCAGAATTTAACATTTTTTTGTTTCCATTTTAGCGCGAAAATAAACGGTCTCGGATGGCATCGTTCTACGGGGTTTTATATGAAAATGGTAAAAGATACTTTTCCGAATGTTCGATATGAATATTCATTAGACATTTCTACGACTGTATATTTGCATTTCCAGAAAAACATCGAAGTTTTGGGGTTCTGAAAAGGGATTTGAAAATTAAAATTAAACATTAACATATGAAATTGGTCATATACACGATTCTTATAGTGTATTTAATGCAGATTTATGTATTTACTAGAAACCAAAACCATAAAATTGAGGGAAAATAATTGTATTCATAGTGATATTAATTTTTTTTTTAAATATGCACCCTTTTTTCATATAAGAGTTGTTCCCCTTTGTAGAACTCTTCAATCCTTTGAAAATTTGTCAACATCAGAATTTTCAATTTATCCAGTTTATTGAGTTACTGTTTGAAGTGTTTCATTGATTAGGCGATTACCCATTGATAATTGAAGGGAAATAAAAATATAGTAGCAATTTAAATGCTGTAGTCGGTAAAAGATAGGAAAAAAAGAGGGGGGGGAAACATCACATGAAACTCCCATGCATCATGACGTCCATGTCACTACGAACTCTATTTTTTCTCAAGAGTCAAGTTTAAGGATTAATTTACTTTCAAATATATAATTGTTTTCACAATCAAATGTGTTTATTGAGTCCTGTTTAGAGGGACCCGATATCGGCCATTCGGCAATGGCATATTCACATCAAATAGCCATAAAAATTATATTGAAGGTATCTGGTATCCCAAACTGCCAAAGATTAAAATTTCCCATACAACAATAGAGTTCAAATATTCCATATCCCAATAATACTTTTAGTCCTAGTATCCTCTGACCCTACATGCCCTACACCCCCCTTTTTTTTCTAAATGGAAAAAAGGGAGATGTGGGATACTCAGATTAAATAATACTTGAATACTCCCATATGTATCCATAAAACTCCTAAACAAGACTCATTGAATTGATATATTTTTAATTTATTTATTTTAAATGCACAATTTTACCCCAAGGGGGTTGATGGCATACATTTATACAAAAACATATATACAAAGCAGACAAAGGACAATCATTAATTAAATACAAATTAAAAGAATAACAAGACAGTCTTATACAGACCAATTAAATTTGTAAAATCATACAGTTATAGGGTCCATTTTCCTCAGTATTAAAGACTTTTTTAATCTGCATGTTACCTGCCCAATACACAATTGTATTTTGCATGATGGCCCTAATTTACATGCACACACACCCCTTTTCGTATGATTAAAACACATGTTATATCCCATATTTGGACAGATCTCTGGGGTAAGACACTTTTTTCATATTTCATATGTATAAATTTGAAATTTGGAATTAAAAAAAATATATATTTCATGTAGATAATATTGTATTTTATTTTATTTCTGCTTGGACAAAGTTGGATCCAAATTTTATTGAAATCCGAAAATGTCCAAAACTTAAAATTTAGATTTCTCTGTCAATAATCATGATATTGGACGTTTTATTGCAGATTTGAAAATGTCTTGATAAAGGCTTTCAAATGCATATCATTTTTTTAGGTTTGACTTATTTTGAAAAAATCATGTATCATCCCTATTAAAGGTATAAAAGGTGGAAGGAGTGTGTTGGACAGTTAGGAATTATAAATGTGGAATTTAGTGATTAAAGTAGCTTATTGATGAAAACCACATGTTTAGCATCAAAAAGCACAAACATAAATACTCAACAGATAAACAGTACACAAAGTATAAAGTATAAAACTGACAAATTGAACAAAGTAAAAATAAGAAAGAAAAACAAAAGTCACTGAAAAAATAAATAAGTATCTTACAAAAGTAATTCTATATTTAAGAGCCAGTCTGTGAGAAAACCATGCAAAATGGTCTAATTCCAAACTATTCCAGTTGGTCTGATATTTTGTATATAAGATACCTTATAGGTTACTTTTATTTATGCAAAATATTTTGAAAAAATATCAAGCTGTTTTTTGTGTATGCAGATTAATCTATAATGGTCATTTTGTGTACGACCAGAAGGCTGTTTTAGGCCCTTTTTCAGGTGTTTTGACATGCAATTCTTCATTGTTATTGAAAAATA
The DNA here is from genome assembly GCA_002080005.1 of Gigantidas platifrons. Lineage (NCBI taxonomy): Eukaryota > Metazoa > Mollusca > Bivalvia > Mytilida > Modiolidae > Gigantidas > Gigantidas platifrons. Next base: position 71,825 of record MJUT01058288.1, on the reverse strand, counting down.
AGACACAACTAACACATATCCTAATCAACCATAAAAAAAAAGTTGAAATCCAACAGACATGAAAATATAAGAAAACCTTTAACTCATCAGGTCAAAGCTGTGTATCAAATATGAAATTATTCTGCCCAGTAGTAGCTAAGATGTGGCCCAAATTGTTTGTTGACAAACGGACAACAGACTGACATGGTGACTGCAGTATGCCCCCTCTTACAAGTGGGGGTANAATTCCTAAGATTTAACCATATTTTGACTAGTTTCCATTAAAGGTATCTAAAACAATAGGACTTTCTTTGCAAACTAATTAGCTCGTTTGAATGTAATAATACCAGAGTCAGTTAAGATAACATAAAACAAAATGAACACATACATGCATGAAGAGCTGACATTCTCAATCAGATGTTTTTTTTATACAATATACATATCTGCAATAGAATTATGCCTAATAGGTATACAAGTACATGTATCGTCGATGATTCTAAGTTCTATTTCGTCATATCACTTCCGGTCAAAAATGAGATTGTGCTGCGCATGTACGTAAATCAGTGTGTTGATTGCATTTGTACTGATCGGACGTCAAGTCAGTCAACAAATACAAATATTTTTTATTAAATCAACGTGGTTGGCTTTAATTTATAGTTTCAGTCAACGAGGTTGGCTTTGATTATTTAAAGTTACGAAGTGACTTTATTATTTACATACCATTTTACGACGGTTTGCCGATTGTGAGTAATTACCGTAAATTGGTCGTAAAGCACGTGCCTAGGGAAATGGCGGAAAAAATGGTAGCAAATAAAGCGAAACAGAAAGATCAGGACGATATTCTCCTGGATTTAGAACACAACGATTTAGGTTTGTGCTAATAAGAAGGGAAAAAATCCCGAAAGTAGGGAAGACATTGAGATTTCCACAAACACCAAACACAGGGTTTCTAATTCGAGCAGTAGACCGAGTACGGCGACTGCTTCAGGTTCTGGCCTTGGAAAACGCACTTCTCAGCGGGGGAAGTCGGCAAGCTCTAGTATGTCACAGGCTAATGTGGGCCAAGATAGTGGTATTCTGAACCTTTTGCAAAGAGTATTCAATCTGGACAGCAAACTCAAAATGTCACAATTCAGTCATTGGTTGACAGAATTGACTCTTTAGAATCTGAGTTCTATAATGAGGATGGTGAAGATGAATATGTAGATTATGATGATGATTGTTCGGGTCAAGATGAACAATCTGTTGTTTCTGCAGGAAAACGTAAAGCTGATGATGACAAACCACAAAGTAGGTTCTCGTCGATGTCGAAACGTTTTAAGATTAAGGAGGCATGTTCTGTTGATGTTGATCAGACTTTGGCTGAAAATGTAACAGATTTGTTTCATAATGGCATGGACGATGAGCAATATAATGAGTTGACTAAAGATGATGTCAATGGTCGTCCTGAAAATTGTACAGGTCTGACTGTGGTTCGCACAAATCAGCTAGTTTGGGACCTTATAGCTCCCTCTACTCAACAGATTGATAAGAAATTACAGAACATTGAGAAGTCAGTATGACTAGAACTGTAAATGATATGACTAAAGATGAGTCATGCGGTAACTCCCAATGGATAGATAATTGTAATGACTCGTTAGCTTTATTAGGTCATTGCAACAGACAAATCAATTTGCTCAGGAGGGATTTGATAAAACCTGATTTGTGCTGGGATTATGTTCATTTATGTGCCCACTCTTTGCCTTACACCAACTTTCTCTTTGGTGATGATGTGTCGAAGTCTGCAAAAGAGATTGAAACTTGCAATAAATTGGGTAGTCGTATAATTCGTCGTAGACAAGGAGGTCGTAGAGGCTTTGGATATCGCAGAAGGGTCTGAGCATTAGCAGGGAAAAATTCTAATTTAAGTCTATTTCATTTCTAATTAATTTTGATTATTTTATAATGTATTTATATTTTCATTTAGATTTTAAAATATGCTGTATTCATATATTTTCAAAACGGAAACTCATGTATTTTTTTATTTAAATACAGCAATAATTGCCTTTCATTTTATTTGTAAAAATAAATGTTATTTAAAAAAGAATTCCCTTCAAAGAACCTCAATTTACAGGTGTTGGTGATTATACCTATATGCAATTGTGACATTGAACATGTTTATATAACGGTTTAAGACAATACCTGATTAACTGGTATTTTGACAATACATTCATAAAAACTTATAATAAATTTGAAAATTTGACTTAGCATAATTACTTAATTACCTCTTTGAAGATAAAATTAATACAAAGAAATAATTTGTATTTTGTTTTACTTCCATCACACAGATCGAAACCATTCGATTAAAAGCCATACCGTGACGTTAAATAAGCCTTGAAAAGCGTATGTCAGTAGACCCAATGCAACACTATCATTTTTCTAGAGTAGACCAAGTGGGAATAGACCAAATGTATAATGGTATGTTTACAGAGAACACAAGACGACAATGTTATTTTCAGTCAATCGTGAATCACATGTAGAAATACCTCGGTGACATTTACATAGTTACAACACTGATTAAGAGTGTAATTCATTGTTCTGCAGTATGTTAGAAGTAATTACGATTCATTGTTTTTGATTACTACCACATGCATTGATTATAATTTAACAGAAAGGACAAAGGCAGTGTGTAAATAAATGTTTAACAAAACAAAGGTTTTGTCAGTGTTTGTCGGTAATACAAGTACCATAATATGGAAGACAGTTGCTGATAGAGCCTCCGCTGACAGTGTAGCAAGAATGGAAATTGATGCTCCTTTCCTACCACCCTACCCAGAATGTAAAGTTAACCATCCATGGAATCTGGAGGTGGTGGCACAGGAAGTCAGTAGAATCAGGAATGTTCCCCTTAGTATGCTCATGACGACTATCAACCAGAACACCATACAGTTTTACGGGTTGGATAGTAGACGATAGTTTCTTTTTATCTGGTGCCAATGGAGTAATAGTGTAATACCTAGGTCAGTTTCATTTGAGGTTATAGTTAACATGAGTGCAGGGGCATCCAGCTTCGCCTCAAGTTAACTAATAGTTGTCATTTATTTGCTATATACTGATGTTAAATTGTGTGTTTTGTTGTACATAATCACTCTTTATTGTACATGGTTTTTTTTTTGGAGGTTAAGATTGTTGTTTTTTTTTTATCCTCTCCTTTAGTTTATTTGGGATGCAGCGGAAGCTTCTTGCATTTCTATTATTGGTCTAATAGCTCTGGAGTTGTTTTTTGGTTTGTTCGTGTTAATGAACATGTTATTTAGGTATATGATAGCTTCTACAGGGAGGGGAGGAGTGTGGTGCATACGGTGGTGCACCACTTATGGAGTACTACACAGAAGTCATCTATAGACAACAGATCCACGTGACTACAGATCTACGTGACGTCACTTATCTTCTTCTACTAGCCGCCATTGCCTGATTGTACCCATTTCATTTATTGATGCTTATATGATTGTTTCCTTACCAGGAAGACTTATTGTTTATAGGTTAGTATTTACATATTTACACGCATTCCTACACTCGCGTGTCTAATATATTTGCACTCGGCACAACAATATACACAAAGTGAACTGCATAAGGTTACGGGGGTCCATATAATTACCCAAAGGGACCATTATAGGTATTCAAAATAACAATTTAAATGTCAAATAAGCACTGTAAATTATACAATTTAGTCATACTTTATGTTCGTCAAAATACAAGTGGTAATTTTTGTCGCCTTATTTCCGTTACTTTCTTTGATGAAGGGCCTCTTAGAAACATTGAATTTTCACTCAACGTCTGTATTTCCGTTCAGTTTTTTGTTTTTACAATTAAATAATTTATAAACAACTGTTTGGTTTTGACCGACACATTAATCAACATTTATTAATGAGCAATGATTGGCTTTAACGTAGTTCCGGTCAGGTTTTGTAGTCCAAGCTTACCTTTTGTATACCAAGAGCTGTCACGCAGTAACTGTTGTTTTTAAATAAATGGTCAAACTTTAAACTTATTTACTAATATAACAGATACAATTTCATATAAATGTCACTATATTTTTTTCAGTAGACGTAATATATATCCATTTTAGAAGGTCAAGATTCAGGTCATTAAATACACGTCTAAAAAGAGTAAATTTAATGTCAAATACACAAATTAATTACACATTCTTATTCTAATGACAATTAAAGTATATTTTATGGTACATTTGGGGTCCCTTTGGGTAATTAAATGGACCACCTGGTTACGGTCATCACTTGAAATTTAAGTTAACTTTACATTCGCATTATAAAGTGTTTATTTGAAAATAAAGTCATAATGAATTACATGGATTTAGTTCGTAAAGAAAGTCACATTATATATGTGGATAATGTTCGAAAGACTGGATTGTGTAATATTGATGATAAACGTTTTTGGAAAAATTCAATAAACAGTCTTGCCTATGGACATTTTAAAATTCCCAAATGTCAATAAATGTTGTGGCGTAAATTTCTGAAAAACATCATGGGATCCACGTTTTCCTGGGTCTCGTTTCGCAGTATTAGTACTTTAGCAGGTGGTGATCAACTGCTGAATTGCTTTGTCTTTTGTTGGTCTCACCCAACACTTTAATATGTTGGGCAGTGTATGGAGGTGGAGGGGGTGATACTAAACAGAGTCTAGTAGAGTCAACTACTGAAATAAACAAAATAAAAACTATTGCACATGTTACTTTTCACTCTTTATCGAGACAATATCCCGTAAAAACGGGGTTACGGTATTTACATATCCGGGAATCCTGAAGTCCTAAGTTTAAACTTAAAAGACTCCTCGTAAGGATTAAGACTTTAAAATGTGAACTGTGAAAAAGACTAACTTCGTGAAAATAATTTAACACGGAAAAATCTGGTTACTTATTATAGTAACATGACTTATTTTATTCTATATCTCAAAATATTTTTGGATGACTTAGTGACTTCACGTAGCGCTAAATAAGAGACTTAGTTTCTTCTAGATAACAAGACTTAACGGTATAGAAAAGACTTAAATGAGTCGCTTTACTTTATAAAGAGAACATATCAGTTCTCAGTGAGTCTTCTGTTTGGAATAAAATCATGAGGTCGAACTCCGAATGGTCCCTTCAAATTTAGAAGTCTAAAATATACTTTTTTGGCGTTTGGCTGCCGTATACCAAGGGAGTCAGGTCACGACTGCAAAGTGGACATCTGAACTGTCTCCCAACATTCTAAGTCACACGACACCACTCATCACCATCTTCTAGATTTACACAGAATCTCTGATACCATAGAGAGCATATATCACACTGTATCCAATCTTCACGTTCAACATTACCGTTATAGCAAATAGCACAGTTTTCGTTCGATTCGCCTGAATATTTTGTTTTCTGCTTTCCTTTTGAACGTTTTCCCTTTCCTTTTCCTTGATTTTACTGCTGTACTTTGTTTTGTAGGTGGCAGTTTTGAAGGAGAAGAATATAAAGCAGACAACAGTAGATTGCAGAACAGTATCACTGGAACCCTGAATCTCAGTATCAAGATGTACTA
>MJUT01058288.1:15171-40164 GCA_002080005.1 Gigantidas platifrons | reverse complement strand
TCAATGACACCGGATTGGCAAATCTTTTCACTAGTATTACATAAAATATGGTCTATTAATGAACTACTGGATGATGAAATTCGCGTTGGTTTGGAAATTAATTGTTCCAATGCATACATGTTAAGGATATTCGAGTATTTTTTGTATATATCAGAATTTTTCTTTTTCATACAAATATTAAAATCGCCAAGAATTATGATTTCACACTCTTATTTTGTTCAGAATAAGGTCAAACAGTTCCAGAAAATTGTTTTGCTTTGGTGGCCTATAGCAAGTTCCTACTATTATAGGTTTGGATTTAGGTAATAACAACTCTATCCATACAGATTCTAGCTCATTGACTGAGATTTCTTGTACTAAAGTAAAAGAGATGTCATCTCTAATATAAGAGCAAACTCCACCGCCATTTCTAGTTCTATCCTTCCTCACAATACTGTAATTTTCAATCCAGATTTCTGCATCGGTAACAGAATCGTCGAGCCATGTTTCCGAAATAGATATCACTGCGGCTTTGGTTTTACATGCAATAATTTTTAATTCTGATATTTTTGGGAGCAGTGACCTAGCATTAAGATGAATATCATCAAATGACAATGGAAAACACAAGTCATTCCTTAAAAATACAACTCCTAAAAGACACTACTTGGTGTAAAGCCTTTGCAGATAAATACACATGAAAAATGAAATCAGTTTAAAACTTTGATCAACCCCAAAAGAGCTATCAATCTAATTGGTAAGAAGTTTTATTAATAGAAACTGGAGTTCCAAATCTCTCCAACAACTACCTTACTAGCTTCTGTAATTCATATTTAAATTAGCTCAATGGAAAAAATCAAGCACAGCATGTCAAAATAGCTCCACCACCTAAACTTCAAATTTAAAGTTAGTTTCAGGTTAAAAAAAAATCAAAGAACGGTTTGACCAGCTTACAAAAAAAGTTACTACAGGACGTACAAAATTAAGACTGAATTTTATTGACAGAATTCACTACAAACTGGCAAGATCCGAGACAACTTCCTTCTGTATGGTGTACACATGACCTGCCTGCCATACTAGAACTGTACCAAGTGTTAAGTTTGTGTAAAGATAACACTAATTTTTCTAAGGAGTTGGTAGCTACCTACCATACCATACTACACGGGGACATTAAAACTGGTGAAACTATTCTATATTTTAAAGACACCAAAACAATATTGGGATTGCAGATTTTGGCAAAAACTGTCGATGGGAGGGATGGGAAAAAAGAAGAAATCTTGATCTACAGAATGTGCAAAGACACCATCCAGAAAAGGTAAGTTTACAAATGTATGCACATTATATCATATTCCCCATACCTATCAGGGGCGTCTCTGCCTTAATGATTGTCGATGGGGCTGCTGTTGAAGATTTCTTTGACCGGCTGGAGTGACATGTGGAGATGGAGGTAGTGGACGTCGCTCAAAAAGAGCCAACATTTGGTTGTCAAATTATAGCATCATTACAAATGCAGTCATGATCGCCGGAAAAATCGTTTGCATCAAATCTAAAAATAAAATAAGGTATACAGTTAGTGTTTGTTCAAAATTTAAAACAAGGGGTGATTTGGTTAGCGAAAACCCAAGTATTGTTTACTTTACAGTGCACTTTCAGCCATATTCCTCTCCGAAATGGACCTTTGTCAAATTGTTCTGAATTTTTTTACCCCACGTCTGTTCTTTATGCATTTGACCACATGCCAAATTGCAAGTCCCAAAGAACCTATACAATGAAAATACACTTTTAAAATGTATACATGTACATTTGTATGTTTAAAAAAAGTGAATTGCTAACAACACTGAACATGCATGCACATAATATAAAATACACTTTATAGCTTATTACTTAAATATTTTTCATAATTATGGTATGATTATTTGCTATTAACACTTCAGTAAATGTTTAGATCTTTCCGTTATCGATGATATTCATCAAACTAATGATTGGTGCATTGAAACTGATACCCCACTGCTTATTAACAACACTTCAGTTACCCCACTGCTTATTAACAACACTTCAGTTATTAAGTCGGGATATTTGGCCTTCAAACTCATCACCTTTCTGTCAAACTCCTGTTCAGTGATGCTGTCTATAAGTCCCTTCTCGTAAATAGATCCACTGTCTTTTCCAACTATATCTGCTATTATATGATTAGATGCAACAAACAATTGGTCGCTTGAATGTTTGCGAAATATCGTCAAAAGCATATTCTAAGGCCTTATTTATTACCTGAGAACTTGCGTTCCGCATTCAAAAAATCTGGAGTATATCCGTATGATCCTACAGCTATTGATCAATCAAAACTAACGCCCTCCAAAGTATATGAATATGTTGAAAAGGAACAAGCAGCATCAATTACATGTATATCTAGTCAACCTCTTCAAACTGTACATGAGGAATCAGAGCAACCTGTTGGTATTGTTCATGAGGAATCGCCTCCATCTTCTCCTCTTTTAGTTCGGAACAATGGCAATGAACAATTTGAAAGCTTTGATGATGAAAAGGCGATAGAGTTCTTTTCCGCGCATGCCATAACAACAAAACAAACTCAAGTGAAAAAAGGAAATATATCCACCCTATTGTTTCAGGCAAAGCTATAACTGAGGACACTGTAATAGAAGAAATGAAAAAATACAAAGAAACATGTAAAAATGCAGATATTGGTATGAGTGATAAAGAAGATTTATGTTGTGTTTGTAAGAAATTTTCGCCAGAAGGTCTGAAGAATTGCATTGATATTGTTATTGTTAAATGGGGCCAATGTGACAATTGTGGTCATTGGACACACCTCCGTTTTTGTTCGAACATACGTGTTTTGAGAAGGCATAGTGAATTTTTATGCCCTTGTTGTGAAAATTGAAAATTGTTATGACAAGTTTCCCATCAACTTCATATTTAACATTTTCTTTTCATCTTGTTGACATGCAATATTATTACATTATTATTATATGAAATATTGTTTTGTTAACTATAAACTTGAGTTCAATCAAACACAGGATTATTTTTATTTCAAAAAACAAATTGTGATAAATTTGTATTCTTCAACAACTTATTGCTCCTAAAGAGCCCCAAATACTCTTTGCATTCATGATCATCAAAGTGTTTAAGGTCATTTGGTCATGTGATCGATTTCACCCGACAGCTTGTTTACACAACATGGACAAGGTCAATGTTTTCAACCGTGACTTGTGAACAAAATAAGCATGGGATATTCATGGTATTTGGCGAAATTATTGGAAAAGGTTTACTATAAAACAATTTATATGAAAAATATCAATATTTTTTACTGGTTTGTTCTCAAAACAATGTCACCGAGGTATTAACCAGTGATTCACGATCGACTAAAAATAACATTGTCGTCTTGTGTAGGGTGTAAGCATACCGTTGTACATGTATATTGTATTGAAGCGTAACCGTTATAATAATACACGGTTGTTCAAAAACATATCAATGTTTATAAGGAAATTTGCAGCGTTATTACGAACTTTTATATTTATATGTTTAAATAATCTGTCATAACTTGTATGGAGCACTTACACTGTCAAAAACTTTTTTAAAAACTTTTATATTTATATGTTTAAATAATCTGTCATAACTTGTATGGAGCATTTACACTGTCAAAAACTTTTTTTAAATGGCGTATCTGATTGATTGATTGATGTTTAACGTCCAGTGAGCAATTTTTCAGCTATATTCAGGACGAGAATAATGTAAACGCCACGGGACTCGAAACAAGGAAATGTGATAGGTAGGGACGGATAATTTTGCCAGTGCAACAGATCTCCTATGGACCACTCATCATGCTCATAATGAGCTGTTACGCTGGGTTCTTTAAAGTGCGAAGAGGGTGACAATGAATCTGACTAGTGATTCAAAGTGGTGTCCTACAGATGATGAAACAGACAGTCTCGAGGAAAATATACATGCTAATAATGAGGCAAAGGAAAGACAATTTATCGTTTTTGAAAACACTTTGTTTTTTTTCACTGTGATAAATGTTGTACATGTACTACTAAAAACCAAGCAACAAAGGATAGAAGGTCATAGGAACTATGCTTCAAGTTACGACAAACTGGCGCAGTCAGGACATGTACAAGATCATAGGCTATGCCAAACCTGATAGGCAATGTTCATTTTTGATTTTCACTTTTTTCAACGTATTTACTTTGTGTATGATTTAAACTGTATTTAAGTCATGTAACTGTACATGAAATATATATAAATTCATTGTTTATTTACACGAAAATATGCTATGGATTGACTAATTGTGACTTTTTTTTATTTTCCAGTGGAATATAAGTAACGTGTCAGTACAGACTGAAAATATATGGCATCGATTGTTTCACTCAGACAGACAACACAGTAATTGCCCTGTTTCTGATTGTGCGTACATAATTGGCTTTTGTAGAGTGAATAAATGCACTTGGTGCTGCCTGAAATCTACTACTAGCGCTCTCTTTTTCTGCCACAGTAGGGAGTTCAAGGTGACTGTTATCTCTCTTTGTGCATTTAGCCACTTCCGAACTTATTATAACAAGATCCAAACCATTAAGCGCAGGGTCCTATAAACATCAAAGTAAAAATATGAAAAGTCCTCTATAACACTGGATCTCTTCTTGGTCTTCGGTTTGGGTCTCTACGGTCCTTGTACTACCAGTGGTGTGTGTCTCTGACATTGGGTGGATCAGTTTTTGTGCTTAATGTGACCCTCCTAGATGGCAGCATCATAAGTGGAGTTTGTGTTTTCACAGTAACATTAGTGGAAAGTTGTGGATCAGCCTTCCAAAATGTAGATAGATAGTATAGCGTACCATCAGAGAAAACTACTTTCTGCTCTGCATATCCAAACGGTATTATTGTTATGTCAGATTTTTACGTTGTCTCCTTGTTATTACTCACTTGAGACTTATGTGTTAATGGTAGAGGCGATACTGCTGGTGGTTTAAATAAACTCTAATCTACCTTTATTTGGTGAAACTCTTGTATGGTCATCAAATCCTAATAGAGATGGCATCATAGAGAAAGATTCATATAAGGATGGATCATCAAGTTTCTCTTGTGTAGAAGGAAAAACTGAAACTGTTTCAGTCCTGTTCCTTTTTTCTCCTGTCTTTCTTTTGTTTTTGGTTGATATTTTTCATCTTGTCTTCCATCAGTTCCAAAAATGGTGTGCTGGGAATTGTCATTTCACTCATCTAATCCTTATTTTCTCTCATTTGAGGCCCATGCCTTCGTCTTTGGTGATTTAACATCCTATTTAAGTGATGATGAAAGCACATAATTGCAAAAATGGCATTTTATCACTTTGCTGAGGTGACTAATCATAACGTGCCTCATTAATCTGGCATGAGTTTTATACTCAGCTTCACATATACGGCATGAATACAGCATCTGAAAAAAAAAATTTGTACCTATTTTGAGAATTTTATGCATTTACTAGGACTAACTAGCACCATGACCATGTATCCCAGTTTGCTTGCTTTCTTATTATTTCAAAGTAGAGTTTAAGTTATACAAATGCAGGAATATTTTTTCCTGTTTTGTGTGAATTTTTGCATAAAATTAATATGCAATGTCAACCTCAGAAACACATTTCACATAAACATATATAAAATCAGAACAATATATAATTCGATAATATTTATACAACTATATGATGTCAGGAACATAGCTGGGCTAGGTTTTGAAAAGGGTGGCCCTGGTGAAAAAACCGTGCCGCGTATTGAATAAGTTCGGAAGATATTGAAGACAAACTCAGTAATGTATGTTTTGTATTGTATTGTAAGAAATACTAAAATTATCAAAATTATTTGTGTTGTTTATAATATTCTTACCCATGATGTATAACAATTACATAGATGGCGGATTTAACGTTATGCCGCGTATTGAAAAATGCCGAAAACAGCAATTCCGATTCGACCACGTTATATTTAACGATTCCATATCAAAGGAAACAAAATCATTAACGATTTTAAACAGTGTTTAAATAATTAATTAATGTAAAAAAATATAACATTATATAGTTTTATCTGTAAATATCTGACATCACAATATTGCATTTTCATGTATCAGCAGCTACCGGAAAACAAAATGGCGGCCTAAATAATTATAAGCCGAACTACAATACTCATCAATACACTATGAACAGTTATTTTAGGTCAGTCGTGCACATCAAGGGGACGTAAATCAAATACTGGTATACCATCTGCTGACCCATACAATTTTGATGTAGATGTCCCATCAAAAAGAAATAGACAGCTATTACAGGATATAAGTGATGAAATAAAAAAAAAAACAAAAAAAACAACAATATCTACATCTCATTATGCAAAAAGCATAACCTTACTCTGAACTGTAAGACTGCATCAGTCTGCTATTCTCATTCGTCTGTCTTTATATGAACGTGAAGCCACACAACAACATGCTTCAACAGAACAGGAGGCCACAAAACAACAGAATACCACACAACAGGAAGCAACAGAGCAACATGGAACCACTCAATAACAGGAACAACAAACACCAGAAGAACCTGAAATTCCTATACAAGAACAAGCAATTGACTTTTCAAAGAAAAAAGATGTATGAAGGATTTTTCTGGAAGAGATAACATTGGAAGAAAAATGTCTAAAGACTATGAGGCATATTCAGTCTTGGGATGATCTGTTAGGATTGGCAGACTTCATAAATGGAAAACTGCCTTTACCACCAGATACCCTGGCAAATGATTGGAATACCCGTTTTTTTGACAAATGTCAATAAAAAGTACAGTAATTACATACCACTGTCCATTGGTGAACGTGTTGTTCATCTGGCTACACCCAATGGCAATTGTATTTACAATGCAGCATCCACAATCCTGTTGAAATTATCCTCTGTTGTAAAAATTGTGGATGACTTGGTTCCTTTTTCAAAATATATAGTAGAAGAATTCAGAGAAAATACATTTTTGTGGGTTCATTCTGCAACAAGAGGTGGAAGTATTGTTGGACGCAATACAGCAGAAATCGAACATCTTTGCAGAATTGAATTACTGGAAACAGTTAAGCACCCATACACAGATGGATCACTATTCCACTTCTAACACATTATTTGAGCAGACCAATCAAACAACATTGTAAGAAAGATTTTCCAGAGTACCAACAATTACTTTTGCCTCCTCTAATGCACCTAGAAGATCTTCACCCTTGCATTTAGTTTGAGTGCCTTCAAATCCGAGAAACAAATATGCATCAATAAACCATGTACCAGCTTTGTGTAAAGTTGGGCCGTATGGTATACACATTGAAGAGTGTGCCTTTGAGGGACTTGGGAGTGTGTGGAGTGTACCCTTTGTGGTCAGTGGGTCCACAAAAATTGGATGGGAAGAAATATAGGATAAACGACAATTTTCCATGTGGATGTGATGCATTGACAACCACTAAAGTTTTATGAATCTCTTAAAATTGAAGATGTTAGTCTTGATGTCAAGATGGTTGTTGAAGAAATCCTAAAGAACATTAGCTTTCGGAAAAATTGATTTGCTACTGAAGGAAATAAACGATTGAAACAGGGATCAGAGAAATTTGGGCCATTTCTAAACAACTTTGTTGGTAGTTTGACAGAGAATTTATTGAGTGTGGTAGGTCTAGGGAAATGTAGAATGGTTGCTGATGTATTTGTGTCCGAGGGTTTGTTACAGATAATCCAACAACAAGAGGAAGTAAATCCTTTACTGGCTGAGTTGGTGTTATCCCACTATTACATTCCTTATTGATTTATAATATTTGTATACTTAATATATATGTACTGTAACGAAAATGCCTGTGTATACTTGTATTCGTACAAGAAAGATTATAAAATGTTGTTTTGATTGATTCCTACCTTCATCATGTTTATTTTCACGCAAGAGATTACTTTACTAAAGTGCAGTCCACTTTACCGTTCAGGGATATTTATGTTGTGGGAATAGAAACTTTTATTTGTAAATACCGGAAGTTATTGTTTCCTAAACAGTATGTTTCTCCTTTCTTTGGAGAACTGGAAAATAACCTGTTATCCCTTGATATAGCCATGATATAGGTGAAATATTGTTGACAGTGGCGTTAATCACCAAAAATCAAATCAATCAATCGAGTCCTTCAAAGATAGTTCAATCCGATGGGCCAAACAGTGTATTGTAATAATGGATGGTTGCGTTTTACGTAAGAGAGCGCCAATACCAGCTTTTACTCCAGTCATAACACTGGCACCATCGCAGAAAACTGCAATTAACTTTGAACACAATTCTGTCCATTCCATTTTAACGTTCCCTTCAATAATTGTCTTAAGACCTTTCACAATGTTTTCAGCCGAGACCTTTTCACAAGATTCAACGCCAATAAAATCGGTATTAAGGCATCCATTTAATGCACACCTAAGAAACCACATTTCCTGCTCTTTCACACTGTATATTATTAGTTTGCTTACAAAAACGAGAGAGTTCAGTCATAGCAATAAAGTTGACAAATGTTTTTGAAGCATTGGCATTGATATAATTCACACCAAGCTGAATACAATTTTTTATTTGTAGATTACACAACCATTTGATGTCTGTGAATAGTATACTGAAGGGAAAAAGAAACACATCCAATGTATTAGTTTCTTCACTGTCTATATATATATATATTCTGAATCATATTGCTATTGCTTACCTGTTCATTCATATTTTTTCTATGCACATTAAAGCTGTTTTAAAATGTAATTTGTAATTAATTAATTAATTAATTATATTTGCAAAGTAATTGTAATTTAATTAATTACTTTCCTATGTAATTGACCCCACCCCTGCCAACAGCAAGTAAGTATATTTCTCATATGGTAGAGTGCTTTATATTTTGTGTGTCATCGTGTGTCCCACTGATCTCTCCAAAACTGTTCAATGGATTTTAGTGAAACTTTCAGGGATTCGTTTCTTGTGAAACGCAGATGTGCACCACGTGTTTTATTATTTTCTAGAATTTAATTTGTTAACAAATTTTGTCATTTTCAGACTTTGTTGGGAGATGTGACACATGCCATACATGTTCTTTTTTTTTAATGAAAGGACTTGTATAAACTAGTTACCACATTCCTACAATCGATAATATTTACTAATTTATTTAAATTAAATTTAACCAATAAGTTTTAATTCTATAAAACAACGCAATCAAAACACAATGGCATCGTTACTGCAGTCCCCCCACATTCAATGTACATGCAGAAGGGTCTACATCCACACGTTGGAAGAAATGGAAAGAGAGATTAGACAATTTGCTCGTAGCAATGAACATTACAAATGCAAATAGAAAGACAGCTTTATTACTTTACTACGCAGATGAAGAAGTGCATGATATTTTCAGTACGTTACCCCTAGCTCCACATTGCACTGAACTGCTACAAAATGTACTTAATCATTTTGGTGGTACATATAATTGTGATTTCTTTCGAGCCAAAATGTTATCTTTTCTTTTTCTTATTTGCTTAAATATTAAGTTACTTAAATGTTTTATTCCTTGTGATGACTTGTTCGTTCCCATGTTTGTGAACATAATTTAAAATTTTTGAATACATAATACATGTAGCATAAATGAGATGTAAGTGATGGAAGAATACATTGTGGGTTAAATCATTTGTTATTTATTTTTGATATTATGATTATCTACATTTTGTAATAGACGATGGATTAGATTCGGACTCTTCAAGATCACCGTCACCGACTGTAAGTAAGAAAACTCGGAGTAGTCTGCGTTCTCCTGAATTTGTATCTAAAAGCAATTCTATTAGAAACAGCATGGATACCATAAGACATGTAAAAAGACATTCTTCAGAAAGATATGTGCATGAAAGGAGATCAGAGTCCTACAACACCTCAAGTAGAGGTACACAATATGATGAAAGAAAAAGTAGGAGTAGTTCAAGAAGATCAAGAAGTAGGAATATGTCAGGTTAAATAAAAGTTTGGATTCCAAATATATCAAGGATTGATGTCCAAAATTTGTCACGAACTTGTTCCGTTGCTGAACAACTTAAAGCAGAATGTTCAATTGTATCCATAAAAGGTGACATGCATTTACTGCAGATCGTCAAGTTATATTGTGGCACACACGTTGCTAATTTGGCTAAAAAGTATACATTTGAAAGTTCAACAGTCGTTCTGGCAGATAACCATCCACTGAAAATGCCGTCAGTATGCACTTTTTTGAATCGGGTAAAGTCACTGTCCTGTTCCATACGAGATAAACGTTCAGAAGTACCTAAGATATTAATAGCGTTTGAAACTGTCCTTTTTCATACCAATTTGAATACACACTATTTGCTTTCCAAGACGAGTTCAGTTGGTAGATCGTTTATTATTTATTAAAAATAAAATATTTTTAAACATTAGAATAAATATTATGTTGAAATAACAGGAACAATTATAATTGTAATTATGTTTTAGATGATAAAAAAAGTATACACCATCCTTGAACTTGGCATAAGTTTTCATTATAAGAGGCGCCAAATTGACCTAATTATATATAACTGTCTCATATAATTAATATGTTTTCACAATTTTAACGATTGATATTCGTAAAAGATGTTTTAATTTTAAATCAAATGATTAGGCCGAAACGTTTAAAAATGGATTTTTCTTGTGATTTTACTCAATCATTATTTTAACAGTCGGTGTTCATAAAAGATGTTTAAATTAATTTAATTTTAATCAAAGGATTATGATTTTACTCAATCAATATGTTCAAAAAAGGTTTTTAATTAATTTCAGTTAATCAAATAATTATCATTTTACTCGATCAATATTACGTAATGAGTTATGTCCACCCAGGAAGTCGCCAGGCAGAATATAGAAGTGTCATTTTACATCCGGTCGACGGGACTCGGACCGAATACCTGAATACATGTGTCACAATCTTTGGCAATACTCAGAAACACAATACACATTTTGTGACCCGTTAACGCTACCGGTGACTAGAATAGGAGATGTAATACACATTTCAAAGGTTCTAATATGTGATCAAAATACACGACCCTGATCAAGTATACATTAGGAATGGGTGCATATTAATGCACACTGGCGGATCAATGAGGTGTTCGACAATTTAGTAAAATTCGTGTATAAATTGGGTAAAAATTGGTAAACAAGAGCCTGGGACCCCGTTTTTAAAACTGCTGGATCCGCGCCTGTCAATAATCGCTATCTCTCCAGCAGCAGGAGCCCACGTCCCAATGTCATACGATCAGATGATAGAATGATGACCTAAAACGCTGAAATTGATATTGGGAATAAATTCTCTTCATATGAAGAGCTAGAATCCAAAATCCGTTTGTACGAATTGCGTACAAAGACAGAATTTTATAAAAGAGATTCCCGGACAATTTTGTCACCAAGGGAATGAGGAATAAAACGGGAAATTAAAAGTGAACTGAAATTTTATCAGCTGCGCTACAGTTGCATCAATGGTGGCAAAGAACACAACAGTAAATCATCTGGACAAAGGCTCAAACAAAGGTACTAGATTTTATATTTTATCTTAATATTATAATATGTGTATCTGTAACCATGTTTAGGTATTTTATCTCTTGTGGTATGTTTTAATTCCATTGTTTAGATATAATATCTTGACATTGTATGTGGAAGTCGTCAATGTATTATTGATTTTCCAATAAATAGTCTTAGTCGGGTAAGTCTAATTGAAGAATAATAAAACAAAATGTGTGTTGTTTTATGTGTTATTTTTAACAATATTATGCATTTAATAATCATTCTGAATACAAAATAAATTTTTTTTTTAGAAAAACCATATAGTTTAGCAAATATTATCAATTTTCTTCTTTTCCCAATCGCGGCGATTTGGAGATCGACATGACGTCACGACAGGTGTTAAAAATCGATAAGCCTTTAATTCAATAGTGACAGGTGCGTTTTAATTTTGAAATCGACAATCTTTGATTAATTGGTGTTTTACGCCAACTTTAGCAATATGTCAGCTATATCGTGGCGTGTTTAAATTTTATTATTATATGTACGCACCTACAAGATCCTTAGAAATAAAACATATTTGTTTATAAAACAATCGGATAATATGTACAAATAAAAGAAATATTAAAAAGATAAAAACATACATTTAGAACATATGTTATATAATTATATTTTTGTATATAAATTAATTTCTTTTTTAAAAGTTGCAAAATTGTGTCGCCTACGACATTTGTAAATAAATCACATAAATTGTTGACGTTGTAGAATGTTTGCCGAACATCTGCAAAATCTACGCAGTCTATTAAAACATGTCTAAGCGAAAAATTGGAATTACACGGAATACATTTCGGTCGTTCCTCATTATTTAACTAATAGCTATGAGTAAGTCTACTATGACCTATACGACATCTGGTCAAGACTACCTGTTCCTCGATTTTGACCGTCAGAACAGGGAGTCTTGCCAACTAGGGAATGTATTTCGTGTAATTTGTTATAAATTTGCTGGTCCCAGCTATCTTGCCAACGTTTTAAAATATATTTCACTATAAAAGGTTTAAAATCTGTGTAAGGAATAGAGCAATTGGATATAGGTTTATCCAATGCGTCCTTGGCTTCCTGATCGACGACTGTGCTTCCATGGATACCAATATGACTAGGAATCCATGTGAAAATAACATGTTTACCAATAGCAACAAGTCTTTTATATATTTCAACTATTTTTAAAATGAAAGGGTTTTGAGTTTTACAACTCTCAATTGCCAACAGGCAAGACAGAGAATCTGAACAGATCATAAATTTACTCTTATCAGAAGAGGCAACGAACTTCAAAGCGATAAGTATTGCATTAGCTTCTGCACTGAAGATTGGAGTGGCAGATGGTAATCGAGTGGAGTAGACCTGCAGTCCGAAAACAGCTCCCTGTATATATATGAAAAAGAACGGATACTGGGTAAATACATGTGTATCAAGGACACCACATCCCATCTCCAAAACAAAACAATGTAAAAACGATATATACACTAACACAATAACTGTTGATAGATATATTTATATACATACACGTATGTTTGATTTATTGTAGTGCACAGCCGAGGAAGCAAAATGCATAGAGACAAACCAGAGGCCAATCAGAAAATACAGTGTAGTATAATGAAAGACAATGCAAAATAAGAGCTTCTCGGTTTGGTGAAATAAGTCGAATAACATCAAGACAAAATGTTAAAAAAAAACTCTATGTTAAGCTATATTACATGGAAAAATGTACGAGAAAAAAAACACTGGCTACGTTTGAAGAGAGAGAGAGCAACTGAAATGCAATAAATGTGGATTGTTTGTTGTGCCAACAATTCCATTTCTAAGGAACATGACGGGAACATGGGTCACGGACGAATTGAAGAAAGCATTGGAGAAAGGATATGTAGTTCAGCGCATCTACGGAGTGTGGCATTTCGATGAAACGGAACAGTACGATCCTAAAACGAAAACTGGAGGACTCTTTACCGATTACATGAATACCTTCCTCAAAATGAAGCAGGAAGCCAGCGGTTGGCCAGAGTGGTGTCAAAACGAAAACGATAGATGGAGGTACATCAGAGACTACCACGAAAAGGAGGGACTACAACATAAAGAAGAATCCTGGATTGAGAGCATTAGCCAAATTGATGCTGAACAGCTTTTGGGGAAAATTCGGACAGAGATCCAACATGCCTCAGATAAAATACATATCCGAACCTACCGAATATTTCGACATGTTGACCAGCGACCAGATTCTTGTGATGGGTATAAATTTTGTCAGCGACGAGATGGTGGAAATGAAATATCAACACAAAGGAGAGTTCGTCGAAGAATCCGGAAGAACCAACGTAGTCATAGCAGCCTATACCACAGCTCAAGCCCGTTTGAAGTTTGTACAGTTATTTAGAACAATTAGGACCCCGTGCCGTATACGCCGATACAGACTCAGTCGTGTATACCTCTAGGCCAGGCGAGTGGAAACCAGAACTCGGTGACTACCTAGGAGATCTTACCGATGAAGTGCCCGACAACAGAATAATAGAGTTTGTCACCGGTGCTCCAAAGAACTATGCTTACAAGATTGCCAGACCCGATAAGGATGGAAAGTGAGAGGCATCACTCTCAACTACAAGAACTCCTTGACCATCAACTTTGATACGATCAAGGACATGGTCATTAATAACAGAGATGACGTCAAGACCGTGAGGAACGACTTCGGGATCACGAGAGACCACAAGAGATTACTTACCGTACATCAAGACAAAGACTACAGGATAGTCTTCGACAAAAGAGTCATCATGCAGGACTACAGCACGCGACCGTACGGCTTTTAAGAGGGTCGTCTATCCTGTAATGGCCAAAAGAAGGTTTTTCGGCAGTTTACGCCCCTTCACGAAAGATAGCATACTATTGTTTTTTTCTTCAACTAAATACAACAAGGATTACATTCACTGCAATACATGACACTGTCTACATTCTGGTGCGTCAGCTGACATGGTAATGTCTTCTTCAGGTCTGGAACTATATCGGGCAGCACTCGATCTACATCTTTCAACTTCTGGTATTGGTCGAAATCCAAGGAGACCCCATGGGACGAGGGGTGTCGTTTGCCATTCATCCAATAATAATGACGAATGTCCAAGTGTAACGCTGGACTCTCTGCCGTCACGAACACGTTAGCTCCAAGATGGACATCTAAGGAAGTATATCTGTTGTGTTCCAAATAATGTACAGCATCGTCTATGTAGCCCCAAGTAGTCTGCAGTTGTACCCAACGTATTAGTGGAAAGTAAATATCACTCATGGTATTCTTGTCGGTCAGCATGATTCCGTCTTGTTCTGCCATCAGGTATAGGTTTCCTCCCAAATGAAAACTCGACTGTTCCGGAAAACACATTTCCATGTCTTCTGTGTTTGGGTTGGTAAGTACCTTGATCGATTGTTCCTGGAAACCCATTTCCACGTCTTCTGTGTCTGGGTTGGTAAGCACATTCACCAAATCGTCTCTCTTCAAGGACAGCAAAGCACAGCAAAAAGCATGGAAAGATTCTGGACCTCTCCTGGGTAATATCTCCATCAGGGCACGGGTACGCCCCTTCCGGGTAGGATGATGGCAAATAAACTCTCATTTCATGGTCCAGGATTTTGTTTTGAACCAAATGGCGTCTCGTTCACCAACAGAACGTAATTCTTGGTCAGAGCTTGGCGATGTTCACGTTGCATGGTCATGGTCTGTCAAAAAATCCAGAATGCCAATGACGACTCTGTCACTGTATATATAATTGAAACGCGGACGTAAAAGAAGACACCCTTCTTCTGATTGGTTCTTTTTCCTGGTTTCTGATTGGTTGCTGGATTCTGTGATCTGATTGGTTAGATTTCCTGGCTGTTGATTGGTGGACACATCTCGATCCGTTTTTGTTGTTGTCAATCTAAAAGGCCACTCTGCATTTATCCAGGCTTGTGACTGGCTCTAGATAGAGGCGGCATTAACCTTTTTTTATATCAGTCTTTCTGATATCTTTTTTTTTCTCTCAACTATATACATAGGCCATATACATAGTGTGCCTCACACCTCATATCTCTAATGGTGCTGTAGAGACCCATCTGCCAAGACTTTCCGTTTTGGGTAGAAGTAGGAGAACCCAGCTCTTTCCTGTAGGTAAGTGTAGACTTGGTTATCAATGGTACGGAAACCTCTGTTGGTACCAGATCCAGACTGTTTGGTTACCAGAACATCCATGTACTTCTCCTTTGTCACGTTGTTGGTTTTCCTGTTGACTCCTTTGCAGCTAAATTTGTCCTCCGCACCAAAACATAAGTAGGTCTTGCTACACAAGGCAATCATTCCATCTCCGGTAAACTCGGTCTTAAACAAACCAGGCGTTCTCTTGTCATAGGCTTCAAACTGTGGGGTGTCTGTACGTGGAAACCAATTCTTCTTTTCCATCTGGTAACGCTGTTGCATCTCGGGTTTGATCACTTCCAAACTGCCAGCGGACAAAGCCATATAAGCACTATCGGTGGCCATGGCGCAATACTGGAAGTCCCGACGATCCACAAACACGTCCATGAAGTCATAGTAAAACTCCAACATCCGGAGCTTGGCGTACTGGTAGACAACACAGCCAATCTGCATGGATAGATCCAGTCGAATGGTCTTCTTGCTCATCTCCACTTCGAAGGTCTTGGCACTCAGCTGGTTACACCGATGGAAGGAAGGGTCGACGAGATAGCGGCTGACTTCATGCTCTTGACAGTAAATGACGTCTGTATGTCTCTCTTTGTTGGTGACTGTCTTGCCATAGCTGGAATTTCCATCAAGCTTGCGGGTCTCGGCCACTATCTTCTTCTCTGGATCGACATCTCCGGCACGTCGAGCTACACTGATATTGTCCCCGAATTTCTGGAAGCAGGCTGCAGGCGTGTACTCCACCACTTGATGGATCTGGGTCACTTTTCAAGCCATGTTCCACATACAACTTAGCAAAGGTGAAATAACCATGATCTTTTCTCCATGCATACTTCCAATCACACACTTCCTCTTCTGGTTCATGATCCCCTTTTCTTCTGCATAGGCTTTCATGTGGTCACCAAATTCGTCTCTGGATACGTCGATGTTTTTAAAGATCGGGGGCATCTCAGCAAACTTGGACTTCAAGTGGTCAGGAACTTCCAAGGCACCAAACAGCTTCTCGTCCATGACGGCCTGTAGGATGGATTCTTCGCTCATGGTACTGTACCGATCACAAGGTCTCTGCATGTCTTTCACAAAGGCTTTCATCTCCGGGTCTTGCTTCTTTAGACGTCCCCATTCACATTCCCACATCTGCTTCACATCATAACCTTGGTCTTTAATCTCCTCTATCTTCTCTCGTGTGGTCTTGAATAAGTCGTCTAAGCTCTTTCCGTTGATGGGGTTGACAGACTTATCATTGGTGATCCAACATCGATGACCATGCCATAAACAACCCTGGAACTCGTACACGGTGTTGGTCTCTTTACAGAATCCATCTACTGGTAGGCGCCGACGTCCTATCACTTTCTCTTTATCGTTACCCTGGTGACGAATATGCTGTCCGGTGTTCTTGGCTTCCCATTCCAACCATTCAATCGCCATCCGCTCATAACGTCTTGGAGCTTGTCTCTTGAACCCATCTTCTATCTTTCGTCGGACGAAATGTCCGGTAGGCATCTTCTGCATAATACTCCAAAGGTACAGAGCATTGGCGTCTACACCATAAATCAACTGACAGGGCTTTGGATCTGTGTACTCGACAGGTCGTATGAAGGTCTTGTCTTTCTCTCGGTAACGATGGAAGATGATACTCGGACCACCAACAATGCTGTTCTTGTACAGGTCGTACACATCTTAATTCTTTTCATCCGGTATGGTGAAGTAGTCTGGTAGGTCTTGGAACATGTACTTCAAGACGAGTCCGGGAACGCTGATACCATCTTTAAACATATCAATACGTCTGTTTTGGTAAACTGAAACATCTTGTCGATGGCTTCCAACATGGGTTCGACGTCTTTGTTGTTCTACCACACAAGGAACTATTTCATGGTCTTCATGTCGTTCTCTTGCCACACGTTCAGCACAACTGGTAGTCTTCGGCCGAGATGTTCTCATTCTTCAAAGTGCGGAAAAAGGCTTCGTGAGGTGGCAGCTGGCTGACGTTCAGTTTGTCCAACGAGGTCATCCACTCGTACGGGAAGAACCCCTTCTGTTCCGTACACTTGTAGGCTTTCAGGTACTGACTAGCTAAAGCCAGGCGCTAAATAATTGGTGATGTCAAGAAACTTCATCTTCTCTCTCTTGATACACATGAAATTGTTGTTTCGTTTCACGGTATACTTGATCTTGTGACTGTCCACCAATCGAGTAAAAAAATCCACCTTCATGGCATTCACGTCGTACTTCCCCGTGTTGAAACCAACCACGGGGAGTTCTTGTAGGTAGCTTTCCAACTGGTACAGGTGATGTTTCTTTTCTTCACGTTCTCTCTCTTCGTCGTCTTTGTACTCTTCCAAGTCTTGGTCTAATCTGTTGAATTTCTTCAAATACCATTCCATACCTTGGCACCAGTAAGCGAAAAGCTTTTTCGCTGATATCTGTTAGGTAGCTCAAACAGGAATCCACCGTCTCACTGGTATCACTTCCGAAACAAAGCAAATGGGCTCGGTATAGGTAGGAACGTTGGAAGATACAGACACACTGAGTAGTACGTGATGACTGGTCCACTCCAACTTCTCGGATCGTCTCTTGTCTGTAGGCTGTAACATCACTTCTATGTCATAGGTAGCTCTGTACGGGTAATACCGATCTTCGTCTGGGACTTCGATGCCTTCGTCTTCTAACCGGTCGAATACGGTCTGTGTTGTATTGTACACGCCACCAGGATACTTGTAGATGACATCTCCGGTACAGGTTCGTTCATGTCTGTGCAGCTTCCCAACATGTTTCCACAACCGGTCACATTTCGAACACAGGTAGCTGTGACTGTACTTCTCCATATCACTGACGTAGCTGAAGTGCTGCTCGTACAGGTTCAAATGCATGGTCTCCTGGTAACTGTAGGGAGATCGTCGTACCAATCGTGCTGCGATGTCACCAGCTTCTGTTTCTTGCAAGTCGTAGACATACACGTTCAAGCTGAATACCTGCTCCAATACCACCAAATCATCCAACGTCACACCCTTGAAGTCTGCAGGGGTCATGTTTTGGTGTTGTAGATACTGGTGGTAATACGTCTTGGCTGGAACTTCTACGTTGGTCACTGGAATTCCACGATCGGAAAAAGCATAGGTTGTCCTCGTAAGGTCCATGGGATCCACCAACTAAAGCTACGACAGCTTTGTACTTCAAAATATGGTCTGGAAGGACGACTCTGGCACCAATCGGGTGTTCAAACAGCTTGTTGACATAAAACGTCACATTAGTCAGCAAATGAACGACCCATTTCGTATCTGGTCTCTGTTGGCGAATAAACTCCAATATGTCTTGACCTTGCAGCTCATCTAAAAACCTCTCCAAGTCTTCTTCATTTCTGATGAGGTGTGGAACATCAAAAAATTTGGAGTTATTCTGGCTGGAATGGTAGTACCGTAGTTCACCGGTTTCCATATGTCGTAGGAAAAAAACCAAACGACACGTTGATCTTGAAGGCTGTCGTCTGGTGTCTAAAGATCCGATGAACCATCTCTGGAAAGGTAAAGTTGTATCTGTCCTGGACACGGTTGCCGGTCGTTTCCTCTGTCCGAATGGACTGCCAATGTTTCTATACAACGCTCTGGTCTCTGGCAACACGTCTGGTCCAACAGGATTCTCCACGGGAGTTTTGGTTGGTGGTGACACGGTACGTCGCTGCTTTGGCACGGGTCCAGGTTCAGGTGCTACTGCTCTCTTCATCGGTGGTCTCTGCTTGGCCTCTGGTCTCTCATGCTGGGCACGATGGCGTGCTAGGCTGTCCAGTCTGTTGAAATACTGACCGCATACTCCGCAGGACAAGCTGTAGCTGTGGGCTGCTTCATGCCTCTTTCTGTGGTCAGCTCGGCTGAACACCTTGTCACAGATACTGCAGCTGTAGGTCTGTGAAGAATCTGCATGGGTCTTCATATGACGTAACAGGCTTCTCTTCTCTGTAAATTATTTGCCGCATTGTCACAGGTAAACATGGTCATGGTCTGTCAAAAAGACAGAATGTCAATGAAGATTGTCACCGTATATATTGTTCGGACGCGGACGTAAAAGAAGACACCCCTCTTCTGATTGGTTCAATTTCCAGTGATGTGATTGGTTGGTGCTATAAAACATTTCAATCCTCTTTTGAGTTAAAAATTCATTTTTGGGCACTTTCGATCGCGCATCCCACCCTTCCAGGGGAAACCCTACGGGTGACGCTTGAATGAATATTCCGCAAAGAACATGACATGTGCTATGTACTAGAAAAACAACTGATATTTTAAACGTCAAACGTCGTTTGAAAAAAGTACGGGGAAAATGACGTCACACAACTAACTTTGTGAAAGAAGATTAAGAATTTTTTTTAAATATGATTTTTTTTCAATATCCAATAAAATTATTTTAGAAAAATGTTTAATCGTTATACACTGATTTAAAAAAATTTCAATATCCGATAATTATTTTAGAAATGTGTTTTGTAAAACTGTAAGCTTTCTGATTTGCAGTTCTTTTTTAAATATTATATGTATATAATATACAAATGTATATAATATTTAAAATACGATGGTTGGATTTTTATTTATCTAACCACATCGGGACTCGTCTTGCGGTGGTGAGTTCGATGGGGGTCGAACACTACGTGTTTGCTAAACACACAGCATTAAGGAGAAAAACTGGCTCGGAATCGTGACATAGCGGAATATTGTTTCAGTTCTCCAGTTTACTACAAAGTGAACCTCATCATCATTTCATCAAAATATTATCCAATATATCTGTTGTTCAAAACAATCACACCTTACGACAATGCACTGTAATAAACGCAGAAGGGGGTAACTTATAGAAAAACCATTTTGCGATATGTTGTTTGAAAAATTCAATGAAACAAATTAATTCTTCTTCTTCCCGTCAGGAGAAAAATCTGGTGTTGACTCTAAATAAGCTAACAAACTTACGTATACAAAACTAAAGATGAAGCAACACGAACCCCACTAAAAATAATTGTATTAGGTATGTTGTTATTATTTTTATTTGTTAGTACCTCTCATTTCGATTCTGTGTATTGTAAAAAAAATGTATGTATTTATCGCTCCTGTTACGCAGTGTATTTTTGAATTCGTGTCTTATGAGATATAAAGATAGTAAATTTGCCTTACATATTAATGTACCCGCGTAGCTCAGTCGGTAGAGCATCAGACTTTTAATCTGAGGGTCTTGGGTTCGAGTCGTGCAGGACTACATTTTTTTTCTCCATTTGAACGGTCAGTGAATGCTAAACAAAATGATTTTCTGGGGGAAAAACAGCTTACATACAGTTCGCAATCAACAATTTCGTGAATTCATAAGCAGTATTAAGCTGTGCGGGATGTCAATAGATTTTTAAGATTATAACGAGTACATCTCTTTTTGCAATTGCACACACTATTGCAGATACATCATACAAAGTAAAGACGGTATCAAAAATAAATTACCGGTAGCAAAAAAAAATTGGAATCGTTGTCAGGATTAGAACCCATGTGGGGAAAACCCCACGAGATTACAAGCCTATCGCCTTAACCTCTCGGCCACGACGACTTATTCTTAAAATACAAAACTTATGCTCTTATACTTCATTTTTTTTAATGGCCTTTTTGAAGGATTTGACACATTACATAATAGATAATTCATATGAGAATGATTTATCCATTTCTAAATTGCTGACGTTTTTATCCTCTTGATACAAACATAGTTTGGGTGGGAATGACTAAAAACCAAACTGGCCCCCAAAATTATCGACATCCAATGGAATAAATGTAGAAATAAGGAAGACTACATATCGTGCATAACATTATTTTTGCCATTCAACGTTGCTCACATTCCAATAATATAACGTCACGACTAGTTCGACAGAGAATGGCTCGTATTAAAGTCATGTTTACCGTGACGTCATCGATGAATGGGGTTTTACACAAAGCCTATAAATAGCCCGTTGGGGTAGGTTGAAAAGTCTAAAAATAGGCTCTTTGGAGATGTAAGGGTTAAGTAAGCAATTCATGTCACAATACAATTATTTCAAATCTGGTATAATCAAAATAGATTCTCACAAGGTGTTGATAAAATATTTTTTTCTATCAAGAGTCGTACATATTTTTAAGTGAATTATGAAACATTTTTTTAAAAACTACGGGAAAAATGATACGCGGAAAACAACTGATAGTTTAAACGTTGTGATTGTTATGAACGGGAAAAATCCAATTTGTTTTTTTTTTTAACAGCCAAATGGTTCTGTAATATCTCTGAAAGTACTTGCAGTTTGGGTGTATAACCTTCAACACCCCAAAATCTGGTCTAATTTATTTAGATCCTCACAATACAACAAAAAACTGACCGCAAGTAAATCAGACTATAGGTGAAAATTTGAGAACAATATTGAAATGTCTAAATATAAACAAAAATCGGACGTCGTTTTATTTTGGTTAATGGCTACCTAATTTGTTTTTTACATTGAAAAGGTAAAAAAAAATGTTTTGCAGATGGCAATGTACTCTTAAGAGAGAGTACTACACAACATATACACTATATATATTATATGAAAATCGCGAGAAAGGGGTAGATAATCTGGGTAACCATGCTAAATATAGGACGCGGACGTCGTAGAGAACACCCCAACTACTATAGTAATATAAAGTAGAAATACTTGGAGTACTACACAACACATATATGATATGAAAAGGATGGGAAAGGGGTAGATAACCTGGGTAACCACGGACGTCGTAGGGAACACCCCCTTGTACTACTACGCGGGAAACCCTCACTTCCTGTAGCCATCTTCCGGTTGCGCACACCCTTTGGGTGACCTTCGGTATTCATGGTACTACTACTAGAGTAAGAAAAAACGCGGGAAACATCTATGGTATTTGTACTACAGTAAAGAAGAAAAAAACGCGGGAAACGGTTGCGCATGCGCACACGATCACTTCCGAACACGTGACTTACGTCACTTCCGGTCCCTACTACGGCGGATATTGCTCAAGTTCCGGTTGCGCAGAACATACTTCCGGGTGACTAACGTCACTTCCGGTCACGTGACTTCCGGTAGCACCCCCACAAATGATAATTGACCAAATTCAATGACAGCTTTTTTTTTTGTCAGAGAGAAATTTTTGCTACTTCGATGTTTACACGTTTGTGCATCTTTGTGTAAATAATATTGAAATTGATGAGGATTATTGTCCAACTGGAGATGGCCTAATGTCGTTGAGCAAGATTCAATATTTTATTATCTATATGTACTTACTAACGCATACCAATAACTATATATTAAATCGTTTTTCCTAACATTAACGAGGCCGGGATAAGGTACCGGTATTCGATGTTTTATAACTAATAAATGTACAGATTTCAATAAAAAAATATTATGTAAAAAAAAATCATAAGATATATAGAAAACTATTTCATATTTATTAAAAATCGGAAATTAAGTGATATAATTTTATTCAGTGACAGTAAAGGGTCATGTATTGATAATATATTATCTGATAGACTAAGGCGTAGAATCGAAGTAACTGCCCAGAACGGGGCTACAGTAGAAAATAGCTGGTCGCAAGGCAGACCATCCAGCTCACCTATGCAATCTATAGTTACATGTGAATGTCATAACCCTGTGGTTAGTGTTTAATTTGGTTAAGAACAACACTCCAGCTTAGCCAAAAGAAAACCATTTAATGCTATTCAAAATGGACATATAAATGTAATAGTAGGTCACGGTGACCTATATTTGTGTGCAGTGTTTTAACTGTCCACGACAAACTCACATGTGAAATTTCATCAACCTGAACCAAGTAGTTTGTCTACATTGGACCCAATCTAATTAAAATTAGATCTCTCACTTGCTCTTGTTGATATGAGAGAGATCTAACGCAACCCGGTTGGCAGCTCGTTTTGGTGACCCGAGGTCACGAACTTTTTGAACTTCACAACAGCCAATCAAAAACGGCGTTTCGTATGAAGTTCGTCGTGGAAGTCAAAATGGGGGACGTAGTCAAAATTGAAGCGATAGAAAAAGAACTTTGTGAATTATTCAACGTGGCAGCGCTTAACGTTGAACAAAAGCAGATTTTGCAATGTTTAATTTCAAAAATCGCTTCCTTATCAGATGTATTTACCCCTGATATGTAGATTGATTGACTTGGATTACAGTGAGCTACCAGCGAAAATCGACATCAATGAAAAGATTTTAGTGTGTTGTCCACTTGCTTCTTTGATGGCTGACCAGGTACAACGTCTTGCTGACATTCCTAATCTGAGCGCAGCATTTAAAGGTTAAAATAATGTTGTATTAAATAATTTGTTACTTTAGGTTTATTTACATATTTTGAAAGTGCTGTGTACTTTATACATTTTTTAGTCTCTGCTATACAAAAGGGTTATTGCATGAATATTGTCCTTCGTAGAAAATATATCGCACTCGCAAGCTCTTGCAATATAAATTTCTACTTGAGAGAATATTCGTGCAATATTTTAGAGCAACAACCCTATATTATATAATGCCGGCAAATATGAGCCTATTTTTGACAGAACATAAGACAGCGGCCATACGGGGCAAACTGTATGCCATATGCACTGTTCCTGCTGAAATATTGAAAATGTGGGCTGTTGTTTAGATTTTATAATTTTAGTAAAAGGGAATACATGTTATGACATATATATGGGAGAAGTCATCACAAAGTATAACAGTATTTATTCTTTTATTAGATGTCACAATTGTTTTTTTTAACTGTTTTCATTATTTTGTGATTTTCAGGAAGCTCCCAAGAATGTGACGATAAGATCAGAAAAGGTGAAATAGATATAATTTTTGCATCATCTGAAACTCTCATTGGAGACCCATTTTGGAGATCTCAGTTTCAGCAACTGACAGTTGGTGTCATTGTGATTGATGAATTCCATACTTGGTATATATTTTTAATGTAATGTTACATACTGATCCTTCCCAAAATGGGCATGATGGGGTGGGTTTAAATACCAAAAAACCTGAATTATATATACATGTACATGCATTCCAACTTTAAGCTGTCTCGCTCCAAAAATTATCGAATCTATTTAGGGGACGACCATTTGATTCTGAGGAGGGCCTGGATTGTTTGCTACAAAAAAATCTTGAAATTGAAGAAAACATTGAAAAGCTGCCTTTAATCATGTTTTATGTACCAACTTTGAGGTTGAAAACCAGCTATTTGATATTACTTGGAGATACCCTATAATGTACATCGCACGTGTATCAACATTGACAAAGTATTAAAATGAAAAAAAAGATGATTAAAACTCC
>MJUT01058282.1:0-13023 GCA_002080005.1 Gigantidas platifrons | reverse complement strand
TCTACCACTAATTTCAAACACTGTGGCCATAAAACTAATTTAACTCCGCCTAGCTTTACTGAAATCCCAATACCAAGACAGGAAAGTGGGTAGTCGTGTATTTTTGTGTTCGGGCTATCGATCTTGGCTCTCTCTACAACTTTTCTATTGGATATTTGAAACTTGCGACAGTGTGGTATTTTTTGTTTTTATTTTATATTTTAATTGCATCAGGTAATTTAATAGAAGTACCCCTAACAGAACCTTATCTCTTAGGTCTTATGTTATTTATGGAGGAATTATTTACATCTCAACGGCGGATCCAAGGGAGGGCGCACCCGGCGCCCCCCCCCCCCCCCCCTCCTAAAATTGGAAAAAATATGATTTTTTTGCGTAAAATCGTGATTTTTCACACAAAATATCCCTAAAATGTTCGCGCCTCCCTCCGCTCGGCTCGATTTTTTTAAGTGCGCCCCCTAACTTGAAATCCTGGATCCGCCCCTGCATCTTACGTTATGGAGAACTTCATGTTTTGCATCTTACATTATGGATAAGATTTTTTTCATTTTGCGTTATGGAGAACATTTTTATATCATACCTTATGTAGAAATTTCTACATCTTTATTAGTTATGAAGAAAATTTCTACATCTTACGTTATGGAGAATTTTTTTTAATCTTATTTTACTTTTCACATCTTACATTATGGAGAAAATTATTACAAATTCCGATTGCCTCTTTGGTATCTTCAAACTCTTCTTACATCTTTCGTTATGGAGAAAATTTCTACATCTTACATTATGGAGAAAATTTCTACATATTACTTTATGGAGAAAATTTGTGCATCTTATGATATGAAGAAAATGTTTAAATCTTACGTTATGGGATTATTTTTAAATCTTACGTTACGGAGATAATTCTTACGCTATGAAGAAAATATTTACATCTTGCATTATGGAGAACATTTTTATAGCTTACACCATAGAGAAATTTTCTACATCTTTATTACGTTATGGAGAAAATTTCTACATCTTAAATTATGGAGAAAATTTCTACATTTTACTTTATGAAGAAATATTTTACATCTCACGTTATGGAGATGTTTAAATTTTACGTTATGGAGATAATTTTTACATTTTACGTTATGGAGAGCATTTTTAATTCTTATATTGGAGAAAAAATTACATCTTATGTTATGGAGAAACTTTTATATTTTACTTATGGAAAACATTTTTACATCTTACATAATGGAGGACACTTTTTGCATCTTATGTTATGGAGAACATGTTTACATCTTACGCTATGGAGAAAAAAAATTAATTTTACGTTATGGAGACATTTTACATCTTACGTAATGGAGAATTTTTTTACATCTTATGCTGTGTAGAAAATGTTTCAATTGTACGTTATGGACAAAATGTTTACATCTTACGCTATGGAGAATAGATTTACATCTTATGTTATAGGGAAAAGTTTAAAGATACCAAATGGGTTATCAGAAGTCGTAAATCACAGAACGACAGACAATCCAATAGCCAAAAAGAAAGGGACAAAAAGACAAACAATGATATACAAAACCCCACACATTAGCAACACGAACCCATCTAAAAACCGAAGGTGAATTCAGGTTCTCTGGAGAGTTGCGCATGCGCAGTTCCGTTCCACCATTGAAACCTTTCATGTTACATTTATTGATACAACATATATATGGACTTACCATTAGCACAAATTCTGCAACCTTAGTCTTCCCTTATAACAGGTCAAATTTATACATGTAACACAATTTCGGCATAAACTCCTCATAAACTCATATTTTTCATATACCCATGCACGGACCTACTCTTCTTTTGTGCTTGTCCATGTCTAAATTCATTTTTATAATATTCTGATATTGATCTAACTAATACTATTTTTGTGCTTTTGCACGAAGCTATATTCATACTCTTCTAAAGCTCTCGTGTGGACCCAGTGTGGATTATCCTATAGACTAGTATAGGCTGCAGCCTAGGGCCCGTCAAGCGTTAGGGTCCCTCAAACTAATTTGGTTTGTAATAAATAGTAAAATATTGGTATTTCTTAAAGAATATATTTATTGACAATCAAACGATAGCTATTCTAGTTTATTTAAAGAATTTGCTACAAATTTACTTCAAGCTATGTAGGTGTCGCTAAGTGTCAAAAATATTCAAGAGGGGTGATGGCGAGATAGAGAGTGGCTCCATCTGAGGAGAGCCGCATAATTACATTAGCCTAGTGATCCCAAAATGTCATAATTCGGCCTTGCTTAATTTACCTTTGTTGTGCAATGATGATCATAAGCTTCTTTTGCTTTTTTGTCTTTGTCTTTCTTTTCCCCCGTATTTTTATAATTTATATTTTCTCTATCTTTAATGTTTCAGAGAATGATGAAAATACATCAGATATGGCATGTGGATCGGATTTCGAAGAAGTAAAGAATAATGGGATTCCGTTGCCAAGTCCAGGTATATTGTTGATGCTTGTTCATAAGAGTTGGTCATGCATCAATTTATGAAAGGTTTGAGGTTACCAATGGGGTATTCAGAAGTCGTAATTCTAAGAATGACATATAATACAATAGTCAAAAGAAAAGGTACAAAGCGACAAAACAATGGTCTATGAAATCAGTACACAGGGAACTACTTACAGATATAACAGCACAAATCACACTAAAAACCGGAAATGAATCCAAGTGCTCTGCAAGTTACCAATGGGGTATTCAGAAGTTGTAATTCTAAGAAAGACAGACAATACAATAGTCATAAGAAAAAGAACAAAGCGACAATATTATGGTAGATATAAACAGTAAACCGAGAACTAAAGATATGGGAGCATGAATCACACTAAAAACGGGAATGAATCCATGTGCTCTGGAAGGATAGGAGTTATCGTGTTACAAATTGCGAAATATCATTTTGTTGACAGAATAATGCAGTAAGTAATTGACCGCAGAAAATGGAGAATATTTGAGAATGTAAATCCATACCCCACACCGTAGAATGTGCCTAGTTGAAAAGTGCGAAGACAACTTTTAATAATGAAATGTTGCGGTAATGCTACAGTAAACCTGTGAAACTTGAGCAGTAAATAAACCGGAGTACTATACAAACCAAACATCGAATTGAATCTTAAAGTCTGAAACCATTGTAAGTTAAGTCTGACAATTCTTCTCCGGGTACTTCGGTTTCCTCCACCAATAAAACATCTTCGCTAGCCAAGGGTTACGATTCGGGTCCCCCTTCTGAAGAGAAGGGGGATCCGAATCGTAACCCTTGGCTAGCGAAGATGCCAATAAAACTGACCGCCACGATATAACTTAAATATTGCTGAAAGTGGCGCCTAACCATAAACATCGATGTTGGTTTCACTGTTTTATAGGTTTCATTATATTTTCATGGTCATAAATTATAGTTAACTAGTATTTGAGGGGCGTCGTGGTCGTGAGTGTATGGTAGTGCCTATCACCACTAAAGTTGGGAGTTTGAATCGAGGTGTACTCGATACAACATTATGTGATAAAGCTTGGCAGTGACTTGTGGCAGTTCGGTGGTTTTCTCCGGGTACTTCAGTTTCCTCCACCAATAAAACTGACCGCTAAGAACCATAACCATAAAATTGAAATTTAGATAAAAAAGCCCGTTTAAAGGATATGTATTTCGACTGAAAATCACCAACCTTTCGTAAGTAACTGACAAATTTTATCAAAATTTTAATTTTGTATGTAATATTCATACATAGAACTTAGAAAAGTTTGAAGACACCAAAGGGAGGTAATCAGCATATCATACTAGTATGTAAATCAAAGGGAGGTAATCAACATATCATACTAGTATGTAAATCAAAGAACAGACAACACAATGGTCAAAAATAAAGGGACAAAGGGACAAACAACGATCTACAAAACATACACATAAAACTAAAGATTGAGTAACACGAATCCAACTAAAAACCGGGGGTGAACTCATGTGCTTCGGAAGGATAAGCAGTTCCTGCTCCACTAGTGACACCCGTCGTGTTAATCTAGTTACTAAGCGGCGATAAGATTTTGTCTATTAACTTTGCAGGTATGCAACTACATGGTAGCAGTGGTGAGTATGAAGAGATAACAGACATTCGGACAGCCAGAGATTTATCAAAAGGCAATTATTCGTAATGTATTCAGGGATGGGGTTGTTGTGTTTAACACCACTTTCAACAAAATTTCAGTTATATCGAGGCGGACAGTTTTATCAGTGGAGAAACCCTTCGATCTGCCGCAAGTCACTGACAAAGTTTATCACATAATGTTGTATCGAGTACACCTCGCTTGTGCGGGATTTCTACTCACAACGTTAATGGCGATAGGCACTGACTGCACAGGTACCATATGATCACGACCACAATGGCACTCCTTGTAATTTGTATCTTAGCTTTAGTAGTATATGAATTATAATAGTGTAAAATGTTCAGGATTATAGCGTTCTTTATGATAATGTTGTTCGCTCGGTTATATGTGAGGATTTACATTTTACTCACATGTGGAAAGTACTTACAATGCTGCATCATTTCACTAAGAGGTAACTCGAATAATACTGCGCCCTCTATCGGCGCTAGATGGGGCCAGCGGGAGCGTAATATAACGACTGGATTATTCGGGTTAACTAAGAGGGGGCATTTTGTGGCCACATTGTTCGAAACTGAAATTGGTGCTCCTGTAAACATCAGGTCTATGATGATTTTGTCTAGCATAGACCTACCCAGATTTGTAAAGACCCTCAATTAAAAATACCACTGTCACAGAAAAATGTACATAGACATCAGGTCTACTTAAACAGAGATCAATATAGACCGAAGCAAATTTTCATAGAAAATGTCATATCGGTCTACCACTAATTTCAAACACTGTGGCCATAAAACTAATTTATCTCCGTCTAGCTTTACTGAAATGCCAATACCAAGACAGGAAAGTGGGTAGTCGTGTATTTTTGTGTTCGGGCTGTCGATTTTGGCTCTCTCTACAATTTTTCTATTGGATATTTGAAACTTGCGACAGTGTGGTATTTTTTGTTTTTATTTTATATTTTATTGGCATCAGGTAATTTAACAGAAGTACCCCTAACAGAAGGAGATGATGATGCATCAAGTCCAACATTACAAAAAATATCAGCGGATATGTCTTATCTCTTAGGTCTTATGTTATTTATGGAGGAATTATTTACATCTCAGGGGCGGATCCAAGGGGGCGCACCCGGTGCCCCCTTCCCACCCCCCCTAAAATTGGAAAAATATGATTTTTTGCGTAAAATCGTGATTTTCACACAAATATCCCTCCGCTCGGTCCGATTTTTTTTAAGTGCGCCCCCTAACTTGAAATTCCGGATCCGCCCCTGCATCTTACGTTATGGAGAACATTTTTGCATCTTACATTATGGAGAAAAAATTTTCAATTTGCGCTATGGAGAAAAAAATTTCAATTTGCGTTATGGAAAACATTTTTATATCATACCTTATGTAGAAATTTCTACATCTTTATTAGCTATGAAGAAAATGTCTACATCTTACGCTATGGAGAATTTTTGTTAATCTTACTTTACTTTTCACATCTTACATTATGGAGAAAATTATTACAAATTCCGATTGCCTCTTTGGTATCTTCAAACTCTTCTTACATCTTTCGTTATGGAGAAAATTTCTACATCTTACATTATGGAGAAAATTTCTACATATTACTTTATGGAGAAAATTTCTACATATTACATTATGGAGAAAATTTCTACATATTACTTTATGGAGAAAATTTGTGCATCTTATGTTATGGAGAAAATGTTTAAATCTTATGTTATGGAGATAATTTTTAAATCTTACGTTACGGAGATAATTCTTACATTATGCAGAAAATATTTACATCTTACATTAAGGAGAAAAATTTTATATCTTATGTAATGGTGAACATATTCATATCATACGCTAGAGAGAAAACTTCTGCATCTTTATTATGTTATGAAGAAAATTTCTACATCTTGCATTATGGAGAAAATTTCTACATCTCACTTTAGGAAGAAAATTTTTACATCTCACGTTATGGAGAAAATGTTTAAATCTTACATTATGGAGATCATTTTCACATTTTATGTTATTTTTACTTCTTATATTGGAGAAAATTTTACATCTTATGTTATGGAGATAATTCTTACGCTATGGAGAAAATATTTACATCTTGCATTATGGAGAACATTTTTATATCTTACGCCATAGAGAACATTTCTACATCTTTATTATGTTATGGAGAAAATTTCTACATCTTAAATTATGGGGGAAATTTCTACATTTTACTTTATGAAGAATTGTTTTTACATCTCACGTTATGGAGATGTTTAAATCTTTACGTTATGGAGATAATTTTCACATTTTACGTTATGGAGAGCATTTTTACTTCTTATATTGGAGAAATAATTACATCATATGTTATGGAGAAACTTTTTATATTTTACTTATGGAAAACATTTTTACATCTTACATAATGGAGGACATTTTTTGCATCTTATGTTATGGAGAACATGTTTACATCTTACGCTATGAAGAAAAAAATAATTTTACGTTATGGAGACATTTTACATCTTACGTAATGGAGAATTTTTTTACATCTTATGCTGTGTAGAAAATGTTTCAATTGTACGTTATGGACAAAATGTTTACATCTTACGCTATGGAGAAAAGTTTTCCATCTTATGTTATTGGGAAAAGTTTATTAAAGATACCAAATGGGTTATCAGAAGTCGTAAATCACAGAATGACAGACAATCCAATGGCCAAATGAAAGGGACAAAAAGACAAACAATGATATACAAAACCCCACACATTAGCAACACGAACCCATCTAAAAACCGAAGGTGAATTCAGGTTCTCCGGAGAGTTGCGCATGCGCAGTTCCTGTTCCACTAGTAATACCTGTCGTGTTACAGGTATACCACATATATGGACTTGACATTAGCACGAATTCTGCAACCTTAGTCTTCCCTTATAATAGGTCAATTTATAACACAATTTTGGCATTACAATGGGCATAAAATGTGCTAGCTTACTTTTTTATAATTTTCTTATATTACAGACACCATAAACAATTACAAAGCAAAAAAATAAGACAGACAGCTATGTACACACTAATTTTGATTTAATAAAATGCCATCATTTCCTTAAAGGGTTTGATTCTTTATTAATAAAATTAATTTCTTCTCTATTTTAGGTATTGTATTCAAGTCATCAAATATGAACGGAACTACAGGACCGATATTCAAACGTAACGATTACGATACAGACAGACATTAAGAAAGAAATGGAAGGCGCATATGATCACGCTTTCCAAAAATGATGCAAATAGAATGCACTCGTGTGTCAGGCTTTTTATCTAATAAAGTAATAAAATATTGCAAAAATTTTCGACGGCACAACGTCTTCGTCAGTTGCAAGGAATGAAACTTTAAAATACAGAAAGAAACACAAGAATAAAAAAACGGATAGGGTTCCCCTGATTTTAACCTATAGTCGTGCTTTACCTGACATCAGAAACATTCTTAGTTGTCATCAAATTTTTTAAAGAAATCACCCCAACTAAGAAAAATATTTAAGGATCAGCCTCTTTGTTCATTTAGAAGGGATAAACATCTTGCCGATATCATGGTCCACCAAAAGACTGCAAAAGTATTAAAAAAGAACCCATTGCCAAAATCAAGACTACAAGGAAAATGTGGACGAAATTGTGTCATCTGCGAAAAAAGTTTTAGGGGAGAATGAAACAAGATCCGGAAGGGTTATTAAGATCAATAAGAAA
Organism: Gigantidas platifrons; assembly: GCA_002080005.1. Taxonomy (NCBI): domain Eukaryota; kingdom Metazoa; phylum Mollusca; class Bivalvia; order Mytilida; family Modiolidae; genus Gigantidas; species Gigantidas platifrons. The sequence goes on along the minus strand of MJUT01058282.1, from coordinate 5,221 downwards.
ATAAACTGCAGAACATCAAATGTAGTTGATGCGGTCCACTGTAAAAAATGTAAGTACATAGTTTATGTGGGTGAAACAGAAACAATGTTAAAGGATCGGATACAAAATCATCTTTCTGATATCAGAACATGTAAAAAATATGACAAGCCGGTTTCAATACATTTTAATTCAAAAGGCCATTCCATCGAAGATTTCAGATTTTCAGGAATAGAAATTTCAAGAAAAAACAACACAATATATAGGCAGACCCGCGAATCACTGTTTATTAAGATGTGTAACACTCAACAAGAGGGTATAAACAAAAGAAAATAATTGGTCTAACAGGTTTTAAATTACACAAAGTTTGATCTTGAGCTTTGTGTATTTTATTTATTCATAATGTTCAGGATCATTTTTAGTTAATAATTTTTTACGACGTTATAGTATCACGATTAGACGATATGACGTTGTCTTGTTGTTTTTTTGTATCTCTTGGCAGTTTATGTTTTGCAACTGATGAAGACGGTTGTGCCGTCGAAAATTTTTGCAATACTTTGTTTAAATATGTTTATGATTTCCATGAAGAAATATTTGTTTGATTGTAATAAAGTAATAATATAAATATATTCATTTGTTTTGTGACTGACAAATTAATAGTGAATTAGAAAATAGTATTGCTATATCAGCCATGTTGTCAATTTCATACACAGAGAGGAGGCCGCCATGATCGTGAATGTATGATAGTCGGATTTACAACTACCTATGCAATCAGTGACTAATCACCACTAACGTTGTGAGTTCGAATCCGATCGTTGTGTAACCGTATATTTGTTCCAAAAGGAAAAAATAATTGAATAATATTTATTCCATGGAACAAGTCTTATGGAATATTTATTCCACCTGTATGACATTTGTTTCAACTTTGAGAGGTTCACTTATTATAGGTAAAAGATATAATAAAGTTCTTAAATATCAGGTGATTAGTTATGCAGAATAAATATTATATAATACTTGTGTAAGATAAAATAGTATGAAACTAGAACTGTGAGTGACCTCACTGAGTGATACCCCCCGTTTGCAGTTTAGTAGGAGTTGCGCTTACAAGGTACATGCATCCCCCTTTTCGTGAAAGTATAAGTTGAATTATCTCCCCTTTTAAATTTTGGACAGCAACCATATTCCTTCATGCACATCTGCAGGTAGTGTACTACAAGTGTGTAAAGTTTCATAAAAATCCAATCAGCCGTTTAGGAGGAGTTGCGCTTACAAGGTACATTTTTTTGTACATGAACAGACGGACTGACAGGGCGATTCCTATATACCCCCCCCCCAAACTTTGTTTGCGGGGGGTATAATAATGTCCTCCAGACAAAATATCACATGAAATAGTGTCCATGGACATTATTTCATAATGAAATAGTGTCCTGGACATTATTTCATAATGAAATTGTGTCATCCATCATGAGATATTTTCCATTCTTACTGGACATTATTTAACTGTGAAATAATGTCCGACATCAACTTGATATATGATATTTTTATGCTTCACATATTTATACTATACTTTATTTCAAAATATGAGATATTTCTTTGTCATAGAAATGATATTTATTACACTATATTTGATTCAATTTGAAATATATTAACAACCATTGTCAAATTGCTCAACCCAAGACAAATACATATATATTCCAGAAATACATAAATTTATACAAAAACATAAAATTTAATAACAATATTCATAAATACTAGATTGGCGAAGTTTTTTTTATTTTCGTGCTCGTTTTGGAGGGAGTGATGTAACTGGTATGTCAGATTCTAAAACTTCAATTTCACTAAGTAAATTATTGTTACTTTCATTCAATAGAAAGTTGTCAGATTCGCTATACAAATCAAATGTCCAAGTTCTGAATTTGAATTATCTCCCTTTGTTAGGACACAGTTTCACTAAGATATATTGTCCATAACATGACATTATACTGTCCAGATAAAGGACAAAATATCATAGATAAGACAAAATTCCATGACAATATAATCATGAAATATTGTATTGGAGGACATAATTTCACAGGACATAATTTGAAATAAAATTATACAATACGTAAGGGCTATTCCATTTAAATTTCCCACCAGGGGGTGGAACGCCCATGAATTTTAGGGTACCACCAACAGAATTTTTTTTTTTTTTTACCCCCCATCAAAAATTTAGCAATTTTTTTTACCCCAGTACCAAGGGAAAAAAAAAAGATAAACATAAAATGTATGAATAAAGATAACAGGAATTTCCAAAAAAATCGAAGACCAGGAATGGCAACTAAAGGGCGTAACTTTGGGCACCACATGTCTGTCTGATTACTTTCATATTTAAGCAATGCAACTAAAGGCTCCAAGGAGCCTGTGCCATTCATCTAATGCAATTTTTGCCATGAATGGAGACAGGATATATATAATTAATAATATGCATTTCCTCGTGCTTATTTGTGTAATTATGCTATGCTTTATTGTCTTATGTATAATATTAAACACAGAATGTAGTATATTTGTATTTTTTATCTTTTATATCCATATAATGCTTCACATGTTGCCATGAATATTGTATTTTCATAGAATTAATACTAAAGCACATTTAATATGACACTGTAGTTTCTATGTATATACGTTTTAGTTCTCAGTCACTCCCTGCTTTTAGCTAGCTGGCCTGTAGTGTTTATATATTTTGTAATAACAAAATCTTACTATTTGGGTTAAAATTGGTAGCAAACCACCCCTTTCTTTCATTCACCTGTTCACGCCGGTAGCTACTCTTATCACGAAAACCATGTTTACAAATGAAACAGAAGTTGAAATGATAGTGTAAGAATACGTTCACGTCGGGAGCGTTCACGATAAAACTCTGGGAACGATTTATGTAAAAAAAATTAAAAAATTGGAGCAACCCGATTTTTGAGGAGTGGGCAGGGATGATAATCTATTAAATAATTTTAATTGGCCTTAAATAGTGTTCTGGTAATCCGCTTTTACGAGACTACCTAAAACCTCAGATTCATTCTCAGTATTTCAGGATAGTGTAGTCAAATGTCTGCATATATAATACTCACATTTACTTGAGCCATATGGAATATTTCCAACTTTCTTGATTGTAGGCAAGATCTTTATTGCAGATCTGTGTATGTCAGGTCCCCATTTTGTGAGTAAATTTTCATTTTATTGAAGCTGTTTGGTTTTTTTCCCCCGTTTTTAGTACTTGTATTTTGTCTAGAACAATCACATGGGCTTGTTACACTTTATCAGGGTATACTACCCACGTTAACCCAGAATGGTGGTTTACGTGGATAGTATACCCGGAAAAATTGTAACAAGCCCCTGTGGTATAAATTAGGAAACAAACGTAAAACCACGTGCGTCAAACAGTCAAACCATGCACCGTTTTTTCAATTCATTTTATATTATTATTCTACCATTTAGGTGCATATTTGGTCTCCCTGTTATAAAATCACTGTACCTAAAACATCTGTGTATATTGTTGAAGGCCATTTGCCTTCAACAAACCACACACATGATTCACATCCAGTGTTCTAGCTAGGATTTCAAAAGGGCAGGGTGCTACTTCTGAAAAGGGCACTTTTATGCGTAAACATTGGCTGAAAAAGGGTACATTAATGCACAGAGCTTCTATAGCTCCAATTGTTATCAAAGCCCACTTTGTGACGACTATCATGTCTTTTTCTGGGAGTGTCAGAATCAATTAATTTTCTATTTAATGTGTTAATCTGTGGTTCATTTACTTCATTTTGGTTTCTACAATAAATGAAGATTGTTATCTAGAAAAAGGAAACATCAATCCAAAGTAGAACAAAATTTGATATAATTGATCTTATGCAAAATACAGGTTAATATATACCAGTATTGTCTACATTTTATACCAGAATTGTAATGTTTTTCATAATATCTGTATTGTAATGAATGTCTATCTACGCATGTGTGTTATTACTACAGGTATTGTATAGAACTGGTTGTTGCTAAATATTGTCTTTGTTTCAGTTTAAGTAGACAGGTTTTTATTTCAGATTAAACTTAAGTAGTTTTATTGTGTTTGATAATAAAATATTGCAAATGGCATATTTAGATTTTGTTAATTTTGGTTTGTTTCAAGTAAAATGTATAACAAAGGGAAATAACTCATTTTTTATATCAACTTAGAAGTTGAAAAATACGATGTCAACTTTTGTTTTCCTTTGCCACTTTCTTTCAAACGTCTTTCCTGGGAAGGCATTGTGAATGATATACATTTCAAAGTTCAAATTTGTATAATTACCGTGAAATCTAATAAAAAAAATCGATCGATATACGCAAGGACGTATAAAGTAATAAACGTCCTTGATATACGTAAAAATCTACCGTGTTCTGTACTGAAAAAATTGGTAACGTACGGCAAAATTACGATTCAGAACATGTGTAGGTAAAAAAAATGCTCTTTGATTACACCCCCTACCAACAGAAATCGAGTTTTGGTTACCCCCCAACCAATAATTTTACATTCATATTTTTCCTACCAATAGAAAAATAAATCAATGGCGTTCCGCCCCCTGGTGGGAATTTTAAATGGAATAGCCCTAATTGTAAATATAATATTTTCACTCTTAACCTTCCACAGTGTCTGTTCCTCAGAAAATTTATTTCTGGATCGGAAAATATTTCATGTAATATTTGTTCCATTTTAAACTTATTTGTTCCTTATAATATTTGTTTCTAAGAAATGTATTATATAATAAAAGTTCCGGATAGGAAATTATTTTATGTAATACATGTTCCATTGTACTGGTATTTTTATTATGTCAGTGGAACATGTATTACATAAAATAATTTCCTTTTGGAACTTTTATTACTTAATAAATTTTCTTAGGAATAAATATTATAGAGGAACTTCTGTTCTGTCACAGTTGCGAGGTGTACTTGATACAATAATATGTGATAAAGTTTGTCAGCGACTTGTGGCAGTGGGGTGGTTTTCTCCAGGTACTCCGGTTTCCTCCACCAATAAAACTGACCACCACGATATAACTGGAATATTGTCTAAAGTGGTGTTAAACACCATAGATCGAACCCTAACCCTAAGAAATAGTTACCTGTTCTTACACTCTTATACTTATCTCTCGGAACTCCTCAGATGTTTCTAATGATGAGAGAGAAGTGGGGTCAACAGAGGTTGGTCTGTAATCAATGGAAAAACAATAAAATGGCC
>MJUT01058281.1:2577-12896 GCA_002080005.1 Gigantidas platifrons | reverse complement strand
ATGGATTGTTGATTCAAGACCAGACATACGTTTATGATTGATGGATTGTTGAGTCAAGACCAGACATACGTTTATGATTGATGGATTGATGAGTCAAGAACAGACATACGTCTATGATTGATGGATTGTTGATTCAAGACCAGACATACGTTTATGATTGATAGATTGTTGATTCAAGACCAGACATACGTTTATGATTGATGGATTGTTGATTCAAGACCAGACATACGTTTATGATTGATGGATTGTTGATTCAAGACCAGACATACGTTTATGATTAATAGATTGTTGATTCAAGACCAGATATACGTTTATGATTGATATATTGTTGATTCAAGACCAGATATACGTTTATGATTGATAGATTGTTGAGTCAAGACCAGACATACGTTTATGATTGATGGATTGTTGAGTCAAGACCAGACATACGTTTATGATTGATGGATTGATGAGTCAAGACCAGACATAGTTTTATGATTGATGGATTGTTGATTCAAGACCAGACATACGTTTATGATTGATAGATTGTTGATTCAAGACCAGATATACGTTTATGATTGATGGATTGTTGAGTCAAGACCAGACATACGTTTATGATTGATGGATTGATGAGTCAAGAACAGACATACGTTTATGATTGATGGATTGTTGATTCAAGACCAGACGTACGTTTATGATTGATAGATTGTTGATTCACGACCAGACATACGTTTATGATTGATGGATTGTTGATTCAAGGCCAGACATACGTTTATGATTGATGGATTGTTGATTCAAGACCAGACACACGTATTGCAGTGGTGTTACTAACGAGAGTAAAGTTTACAAAACTGTTTGTTTTGTTAGTTTGTTTGTTGGTGTTTAACGCCACTTTCAACAATATTTCAGTTATATCGTGGCGGTCAGCTTTATTGGTGGACGAAACTGGAGGACCCGGACAATACCACCGATCTGTCGCAAGTCACAGATAAACATTATCACATAATGCTGTACACCTCGCCCTGATCGAGATTCGAACTCACAACATCAGTGGTGATAGGCACTGATTGCATAGGTAGTTGTAAATCCAACTATCATACGACCACGGCCACGACGGCCGTAAAACAGTCAATATCTAAGTAAGATGTTCTGAATATGTACGACAATTAGGCGTCATTAACAGTGAATACTGTCTAATCCAAGCCTTGAATAAACCAGAAACCTGTATTCAAACCAAACTTTAGATAAGGTCCTTCACATCTTTGTTATCTTAACCTGTATAAACTAACCACCTGTCTTTTCAGAACACATAAACTGTTCCCATAGTGGTTCAGATTTGACGGGTTTCACGGTAATATTATCATGTAGTACTATTACATGTAACTGGCTTGCAAATTAAAATGGTTAATTTGGAACAATAGAGTTGTCTATTACTCTGCTTACACATTAATGAATGAATAAAGATATTAATGAGGTAATTGTTAGATGTTCAATCATCATACCTATCATAACAACATGATCAAAGATTATCACGATACTTAATTTGTCACGCGCTTTGCAACATAAGTAACACGACCGGTACTACTAATGGAGCAGAAACTGCTGATCCTTCCGGAGCACCTGAGTTCACAACAGTTTTTATTTGGATTCGTGTTGTTCAATCCTTAGTTTTATGTGTAGTTTTCTGAATATCATTGTTTGTCATTTTGTCCTTTTTGTTTTCGACATTGAATTGTCTGTCTTCGATTTTCAGTTTCTGGTTGTATACGTCTTTGGTATCGTCAAACCTTCCATGTACTAATTAACAGTCAGCTGAAGGGAACTGGGTTATCTATATACTGTATCGCTAAATTCATGTTCAATCTATTTGTTTTACTATATATTAAACATAAGCTGAAATAAACTTAAGATTATTGCATTAGTTAGAATAAATATTGTTAATCTGAAAGAAAAATAAGAAGCTACCAAAACGGTAATCAGAAGCTGTAAATCAACAATATACATTGATATAAATGATGTCAGTTATAAGGTTTGGTTTGATTTATGGTGTTTAACGCCGCTTTCAGTGATATTTCAGTTATATTGTGGCAGTCAGTTTTATTGGTGGATTAAACAGGAGTACCGCAGAAAACCACCGAACTGTCACAAGTCACTGACAAACAGCTATAAGAGTAAACCCGAATATCGAAAGAAAATTAAGTACCCATCTAGGTGTACGCAATCAAACTCACAACTTTATCTGTTGCATTAGCATAGCAAAAACTACCATATGATCGCGTCGACGACCACTCCACTTTAATGTGAAGTCATCCAAATTAATTTATTGTTTTACTAATATTGACAAACTTACCGCTATTCCTTTTGGCATAGGCCATTTCATAATTATATATACAAAATTCCAATCCAATATGACTATCCCTATGGATCATATGCGGTAAAGTTCCAGAAAATTCTACTTTTACGTAATCTTTCGGAAAATATATGACATCTTCTGTCACATTAATTCCGTTTATATCTTCACATCTTTCAGTGGAATGTCCCTAAAACGAAGCATAGCAACATTTTTTTTCGAATGAAAATTTTGGCTGATGCAGTATAATATCAATATAATTTTTAACGCATTGTAATCAATGATGTTTTGTGTCTTCAATGCTCTTTACACTAATGTTCATTGATACTTGTTTATCAGTGTTTACAAAATGATATTCTTCTCCTTACTAAATCGGTGATGTAATTGTTAGTGGCTTCGCTTGAGTGTTTTAGATCGTGGGTTCGAGTCTTGATCTGATCAGACCAATGATATGTGTTGCTTCTCCGCAGTATTAAAGAAGTAAGAGCAAAAAAACGGAATCATGTGTCCGAGTGGAGCGACATGTCTAACCTTAGACTGTAGTGAACTAACGCTATAAAACCCAATAAAACGTGTTGGTCTAGTACAAGGCTTACATCATCATCATCTCATATAATGGTATCTTCTTTTATGTTTGTTTTGCCATTATATACATGTAGTTCAAAAATTCCCCACTTGGCGTCAAACAACAATCGCTCACTCACTCACTCCTCAAAAGCAAATATTAACAAGAAAAAGTAAATTTTACAAAAAACGGGTGTAAAAGTTGAGTTTTTTCATGTTTTCTTAAGAGGCTCGACCGACAGAGATAAATGAACGGATCTTATTTTAACATTTTACAAAAGATGTCACTTCAGCTATTTTAACGTCGAGCTTACCACTTACCAGTTTATCGCTAACCACTTTCAGAGTACAGACACAAATTCGTACAATCAACCTTACAATCAGAGCAGAAAGTGTTCTCATGATGAAAAAAGAGGAAATCCCCTATAAAGTGCCCAAATACCATCATGTTCTAGATGTTCGGACCAACTTTGAAGCTTTTTATTTCTAGAATATTGTATATAAAAAAAAGAAACAAAAGGAAATCAGCTGATCAGAGGAAAACGTTCATCTCTGAACAATATAGCTATAGGATTGGGATCCCATTGACCAGTTTAACCCGCCAGATTTGTGTGTCTCTCCTCAGCCAGGATCTGATAACCAAGGACATATGTCGTGGTATCAATTTATGTTCAATATATTGATATAAGAGTTGATTGTGTTATATGTTGATATTGGTGGATTTATGAACCATCACTTATTTAATTTTGTATCCATGATAACATTTTAACTTCCCTTTTTTATGCTCGTGGTTGTATTTTTTCGGCGGTTTCTTTTGTTTTTAATTTCATCTCTTTATGTGATTTTGTTTTGTTTTGTTTTGTTTTGTTTTGTGTTTTTTGTTTTTGTTTTTGTTTTTGTTTTTGTTTCTTTTTTGTTTGTTTGTTTGTTTTTTTTTTTTTTTGCTTTGTTTTTTGTTTTGTTTTGTTTTTTGTGATTTTGTTGTTGACCTTTTTTAAATTACCGATACCTTCAATAAAATAAATGGGTATGTCAATGGCAGGGTTTGTGATAAGGTACTATTTAGATCTTCACGACAACAAAACATTAATTCCAATTTGTTGGTGTCATTAGTTGGTAGAAATCCTCTGTACTCTGTATTGTATCCCTCAATAGACAATGTACCCATGCTAAAACCTATTAAATATAAAACAATTAAACATTTGAAAAAACATAAGGGACAATCAAAAATGAACAATCCAGAGACACTGGCAACACAGGGCAAAAAAATACCCAGACCAAAGACCAGCAAAGAAAAGGCACAATTCACAGGACTGGAAACTAAAAAGATAAGCAAAGAAAAGGCACAATTCACAGAACTGGAAGCTAAAAAGACAAGCAAAGAAAAAGCAAAATTCACAAGACTGGAAGCTAAAAAGACAAGCAAAGAAAAAGCACAATTCACAGGACTGGCAGCTAAAAAGACAAGCAAAGAAAAAGCACAATTCACAGGACTGGAAGCTAAAAAGACAAGCAAAGAAAAACCACAATTCACAGGACTGGAAGCTAAAAAGACAAGCAAAGAAAAAGCACAATTCACAGAACTGGAAGCTAAAAAGACAAGCAAAGAAAAAGCACAATGCACAAGACTAGAAGCTAAAAAGACAAGCAAAGAAAAAGCACAATTCACAAGACTGGAAGCTAAAAAGACAAGCAAAGAAAACACACACATCACAGGACTGGAAGCTAAAAAGACAAGTAAGAAAACACACACATCACAAGACTGAAAGCTAAAAAGACAAGCAATGAAAAACCAAACATCACAAGACTGGAAGCTAAAAAGACAAGCAAAGAAAAAACACACATCACAAGACTGGAAGCTAAAAAGACAAGCAAGGAAAAACCAAACATCACAAGACTGGAAGCTAAAAAGACAAGCAAAGAAAAAACACACATCACAAGACTGGAAGCTAAAAAGACAAGCAAAGAAAAAGCACACATCACAAGACTGGAAGCTAAGAAGACAACCAAAGAAAAAACACACATCACAAGACTGGAAGTTAAAAGACAAGCAAAGAAAAAACACACATCACAAGACTGGAAGTTAAAAGACAAGCAAAGAAAAAACACACATCACAAGACTGAAAGCTAAAACGATAAGCAGCAGGAACCCCACCAAAAGGACGGAGTTAACACATATGTTCGAGGCGACAGGCTTCCAGTATACATATGTTCGAGACGACAGGCTTCCAGTATACATATGTTCGAGGCGACAGGCTTCCAGTATACATATGTTCGAGACGACAGGCTTCCAGTATACATATGTTCGAGACGACAGGCTTCCAGTATACATATGTTCGAGGCGACAGGCTTCCAGCATACATATGTTCGAGGCGACAGGCTTCCAGTATATTATATGTTCGAGGCGACAGGCTTCCAGTATACATCTCTACCTGCATTGCAAGCTGAACAAAACTAGAATTGCATAGCAAACTGTACAATCAAAATATTAATCAGTGGACTGGGACAGACCTATAATACCACATCCCGATAGTCCGACGGTCCAATAGTCCGACAGCCCGGTAGTCCGACAGTCCGATAGTCCGACAGACTAAGTACATTTAATAGCTATTCTATGAAAATAAAATATCTGTTCTTTATAAGAAATATTCGCCTAGTCAAGTTTTGTGCACTGTGAAAACAAGATCCGTCGTCAAACTGGCGTTGAATGATTCTTATGTGGTTTATGTTACATATTATAAATTTATCTTCGTTAAATTTTAATTTTGAAGACATTTATTTTAGAGAATTCAAAGAAAAAAGGCCCGAATATATTGCTTAGATCCAGAATACGTGTCCTTTGCCTATTGTTCCGATTGGCTGTTATAGCCAAGTCTTTCCAGTCCGGAACAAATTGCCTGCTACATGGACTCTGTCGAAAAAACATAATCTAACGGCCAAGAGGACGAAAAGATTTAATTTTATCCAAATATAATTACGATGGAAAACAAACATATCTCTGTCAGGCTATCGAACTATCGGACTGCGAAACCAGTGGGCTGTCGGGATATCAGACTGTCGGGCTAACAGGGCTGTCGGATTATAGCTATGCTCCCGTCTTGGACCTAAGTAAATTATAAAAAGGAAACATAAATGTGATATTGGTCTTTTTCCCATTATTCTTTCAATCTTGTACAGTGACAAACCGGTTCTACTTAAATATGTGTTTTGTGTGACTCAACAGGAAAGTATTGTTGACAAAGCTAGAACGAATATACGTAAAAAATCATTGTGTTTTTAACTGTATTTAATCTGAACTATTTAAACTATTCATGGTGGCACGCCAGTGTAAATTATCATTTATCTAGGCATTACAAAGGGTATATGTGTGCTCTAATTACACATATATACTACTCTTTATAGCTTTATTTGATGATTTCAAGCTCATTATTAGCATTTGTCAGTGTTTATGTTCATCAGTTTACCCATATCTGAAGAATCGATGAAGAAAACTACAGCAATATATAGGTAAAAATAAACAACAATCATCGACTGTTAACGACATCTTCTGGTTTCAAGATACAATAATGCTATATAATCATAATACTATTTGTTTATCGTCACCTGTATGTCAATCATGCTGAGCTGACATAGCCGGATCCTGACGAAACATTTGCAGTCGGGGCTCTTTGTCGACAGTGATAATAAAACAATCGTAATACATAATTCCTCATATTGTGTCTGTTATATCACAACTGTCTGTCAGTGTCCATACTTTGATTGGATCCAGGAATGTTTACTTAGTATAATATATCAACTTCAACTAAGACACGCATACAAGCCTGACATCAATACGGCGTGGGTTCGCGCCTAGCATTGTAAATTACAAAAAAGGTGCACTCGACTCACAGACGCTAGTGATAACGTTTACCAGTTGCTTTCCCAGGGTCGGTGGTTCTCTTCGGGTACTCCGGCTTCCTCCACCAATAAAACTGGTCACTATGATATAGCTGAAATATTGCTGAAAGTGGCGTTAAACACCAAAATTCAAATTCAAATTCAAATACTATTAAGACACGACCTATACAGATATTCGCAATAACATATACATCTACACAATATTAATACAGTATTTTAAAATATATAGTTTATGTGTAATAGGTTTAAAACTGGGATAAAGACCAAGTTCTTGGGGCCATTTCTCAGTTGTTCACCGAATACACATAAAATTTATACTTTAAGACACTATATTAATATTGTGTTGATCCTGCAGAAAAATTACCTCAATTCATCGACGTTCATATTTTGAATTGATTAATACAATTATATAATTATCCCTCGATAGCCTCCTTTGATGGATGTGAATTGGATCTTTGACTAATTTCACAAACCTCAAGAAGTAACATGTGACAGGGGTATCAGAAAAGCTATATTTCGGTCAGTAACAGTACATAACAAAACAAAAAATAGCCAGTCAATGCAATTTGACTACTCAAGTAGAACAGGTGTAGGATAAAGAAGTATAATAAATCATGATATTATACTTCAGTATCAATAGAAAATCAAGTGTAATATTTTAACTAATAAATCCTAAATTCCTTGTTTTCTCTATTTCACCGGTCATCAGTTTTTTCACTGATGACCGGGAGAACACTGATCTAGATCGCCAAAGCGCTTACGATATCGGTAAAATGACAATTATCTAAAACGTGTACGTGACGTAAGTATGTATAAAATGGTCACCGCCGGTGTGTCCAGTGGAACCATTCTGACTGTTCATTTACAGAAATGCTCGCATTTGTCAAACGAAAAGTGATGCAAAATTGTTTGCATCGCAAAACCTTTATGATATATTTTCTGACCTTCATGGGAAATATAGCAAAACACTGATTTGCAATATATCTTGAGGGAAAAAAAAAAAAAAAAACCTGCCTTACGGCCCTTAAGCATTCCCCTATGTTAGGGGTAACCAAGATTCAATTTTACTTGGCCTTAGGTTTTTGTTGGTTCATATTAATAAAACATTTGTTGACTGGTCTTAGGGATACAGTCATTTATTACCCCTTGGTACCAACTATTGTAGGTACCTCTGGGTAGTAAATTTACTGTTTTCCTCAAGACCAGTCAGCAAATGTATAATGTTACTTAGTAATATAAGACGCTTAAAACTTATGGAAAATGATTAAAGTTATGCAGAAATAAAAGTATTTTCACACTAAGTTGCCGGTAATATTTTGACTATATGGTTGAATAATAGATATCCAAAATAACTTACTGTCAGAACGATTAAAAAATCCAAGCGACTAAACGTAGAAAAGTGGTAAAATAGATACCCCTAACACATATACATGACTGTTCATTTGTATGGTTTTGTACAGTCACTTCTAATACAGTGGAGGGTTAAACTAAGTTTATTGGGCCCTTTGTACAGTCACTTCTAATACAGTGGAGGGTTAAACTAAGTTTATTGGGCCCAAATTAAACTGTAAATGTTTTTAACATGAGAGAAAAATGTCAACCTTCACATATAATTGGGAGAGTACGCACAGTTGTGATAAAAAAAAACGCTCGAATCTTGAACTTTATACAAAATATGCCTCGTCTTCGTGACTGAGAAGTTATCACTTGTATGATACTGTTTAACTTATCTGTTATTGGTACAAACCTTTGCTGCATTCATTGTCTACACTAAATATGCAGAAATTTCCCTGCAAGTCAGAACCTATTGTTGATACTGAATCATCACGTACACAGAAGTTTAGCTGGAGATGCCTATCCGAATATGGTCCTAATATGTGTAACCGATGGATGGTCGACATCAGCAAACGCTCTGACACTTTCCAAGTAAAACTTCCAACACTCTGAGGAAGACTGATGTTGATGTAATATATTTTCCAATCTTCTTCTGGGCAACCATGGATACTTGTTGGTAAGGCGTATTTACCTAATGGCCAGGCAGATATGGTTTTGTTGTCTACCAATTAGAAATAAAATAATGTTAATGCAGGTGCTATAAATATTATAGATTTTGATATTGACCACTTCCGCATTTTTACAGTTCATCAATAAAACCTGTTCTTGCCAAGAAATAAGATGAAATACTGCTTACTTAAAGTACGCAATAGTCAATCTAAAAAGCATTCTTATTGAATATTCATAATCTGTATCAAGTACATTGAAGAAGAGTTTGAAGATACCACAGGGATAATCAGAATCTGTAAATCGACGGACAGACAACACAATGGTCACCACAAGATACCACAGGGGTAGTCAGAATCTGTAAATCGACGGACAGACAACACAATGGTCACCACAAGATACCACAGGGATAATCTGAATCTGTAAATCGACGGACAGACAACACAATGGCCAAAAGATACCACAGGGATAATCAGAATCCGTAAATCGGAGGACAGACAACACAATGGCCAAAAGAAAAAAAGACTAAGGAAAAGCAACCATCTACAAAACATCATGCATAAAATTAAAGATCGAGTAGCACGAACCACACTAGACTGAAGATGAACTAAAGTGCTCCGGAAAGGTAAACATTTCTTGCTCCACTAGTGGCACATGTCGTGTTAGTATAATTACAAACCCGATGATTAGTCATGAATGAGGAAAAAACTGGAAATTGTTTACGACAAGTGGAACATATTCGTGGTCATTTGTGACACGGATGCTCGTAACGCTTACCCAAGTCATGGTGGCGACCGTAATACTTTCTAAGTGATGACTTCAACTTAACCAATAGGAACCCTTGGCTAAGTATCTCCCGTGTTAGCAACAACCATCTATCAAGGAAATACTGATATGAACGACAAGCTCTGGAATATTGGATCAACTGAGAGATATATACTTCATATGACGACGCTACTGGAATATTGGATCAACTGAGAGATATATACTTCATATGACGACGCTACTGGAATATTGGATCAACTGAGAGATATATACTTCATATGACGACGCTACTGGAATATTGGATCAACTGAGAGATATATACTTCATATGACGACGCTACTGGAATATTGGATCAACTGAGAGATATATACTTCATATGACGACCCTACTGGAATGTTGGATCAACTGAGAGATATATACTTCATATGCAGACTCTACTGGAATGGTCCTACATATAAACGGAAAATTGAAATCATCTCTTTTCTCGTAACTTTCGTTCTTAACCACCCCTCATTGTCAATTTCGAGGTTGACATCAAATATTCCCATTGATAAAATATACTAATATATTACCTGTACATGTCCACCCAGTAAAGCAACAATGGCAGTCACAAGTGCATGTGTTCACAGCAGGCATTCCCCCGTTAAACCATGTTGAAATATTACCTGCACATGTCCATCCAGAAAAGGAACTACGGCAGTTATAATTACACGTGTTCACATCAACTAATCCTACCGTTAAAACATCCTGAAATATTACCTGC
>MJUT01058277.1:402707-418127 GCA_002080005.1 Gigantidas platifrons | reverse complement strand
ATGTACAGCCAAAACCGTAATGTATCGTAATGTATCTAAACAGGATAGCCAAAACCGTAATGTACCTAAACAGGATAGCCAAAACCGTAATGTACCTAAACAGGATAGCCAAAACCGTAATGTACCTAAACAGGATAGCCAAAACCGTAATGTACCTAAACAGGATAGCCAAAACCAGCTATGGTCACCGTCACCTAGGCATTAGAGAGGAGATCTTTAGTTTTGATAATAATTGCATTATTTAGAAACTGTAAATTTCAATCCATCGGGCTAATGTCTTATGTTTGTATTTAAACAAGTTTACGGTTTGGTATTTATGTATTCATTACATTTTTATGTATGTACACTTGCATTATTTTAGTGATATATTTCATAATGTATCAATTGTACATGGCAGTCTAGATTATCTTGTATGCTTGGGGTAATTTGTCAACATATTCCTTTAAACAGTACACATACCAGACCACACACTACTGTTTATAATCCATATATGTCTATTATTGATTGTCGCTTCTTTGATATTCTCTAACATTCATTCATTATGAGCGAAAGAAATATGTTGGAAGTATCAGTTATGATTTTTTTTTGGTCCTAAGAAAAATTGTCTTTTTTTTTGGGTCCTAAGAAAAATTGTCTTTTTTTTTGGGTCCTAAGAAAAATTGTCTTTTTCCAACAGATTCTACCTTCCTAACAAGTAATCAGTCAACTACTAACATTCATTGACCCTGACACTGTGCTGTCCATTTTTATGCTGTTATTCATTGTTGTGATAGTATGATTTGGATGGAAGTGAGTCTGTGCACATACGCGGATAATATAATTGCTCGTAGAACACAAAACAGATGAACAACAGTCTTGCAATCACTATTTTACATTGGATGGTACATACAGTCACTCGCATGTGAACACCTGGGTTAATCTTTTTTTTTGTGGGGTCCGTGGTGTTGCTCGTCTGTCTAGTTTTCTGTGTGGTTCGCCTTCGTCTTGTTCCAAATGTTACCTGTGTATCTAGGTTGTCCATTCATCGTTGTCTCTTGTGTATTATCTAACGTTTAATTGGTTACAGGATGCAGTCTCTTGTGTATTCTCTAACGTTTAATTGGTTACAGGATGCATCACGATCAGTTATGGTGGTTAACGACACTTTCAACAATATTTCAGTTATATCGTTCCGTTTCATTTTTTTTCTTCGAGGAAACTGGACTACCCGGAGAAAACCACCCACCTGTCGTAAGTCACTGACAAACGTTATCACATAATGTTGTATCGAGTATACAAAACCACGTTCATGACGCGGTGTACTCGATACAACATTATGTGATAAAGTGACTTGTAACAGGTTGGTTGTTTTCTCCGGTTTCCTTAACCAATAAAACTGACCCCCACTATATAACTGAAATAGTGTTGAAAAAATCGTTAAACATGATAAACCAACTAAAAACCGGGGGTGCACTCATCCTCAATATATAGTGTATTACTTATCCTTAGTCAAATCCCAAACTGGACACATTTTACGATCTTGCACCTCTCCCAGTGTTGGACCCTATTTACCTTTAAACAATTTCAACAGAAAGATAAATGAGAAAGATTTCCCCCAAATATCTCTGTTTCTACGATTTTTTTATTGGATTTTGAAACTGTTCTGACATTGTGGTTTGTTTTGTTTTATAAATTAATTTGATGTGTTTAAGAGATTTTGATTGGATAAAAAAATTGATGTTATTTTCCATAAACACAATTTTTAACCGGAAGTCACATGTTGGGGTCTCAATTGGGAAATGTTTTAATTTTAATTCTTTTTAAGCAATTATTATCCGTCAAAATATTTTTAGGACAAGAACAAAATTAATTAGGAATTAATTTATAAGGATTGATCACAATTTTTTGTTCGGTTCATTCGAAATACTCAAAAATATGGTACACACCCTTGCGTAATTAAGCGGATTACACAGTGTGTACCACATTTTTGAGTTTATTTCTTCATGAACCGAAAAAAAAATTGAGATCAATCCTTAAATATTTGATCATTCCACAAATTGTTATTAGTTACACCATAGCAATACACAAATAAAAAAAAGAATACAAGATTCTAATATAAGTAATGTTAACTGACCTGTATGTGTTAAGTCTTGTGAATATGACCAGGTCGTTATAACAGTGGTTCAGAAATAACTTGTCAAAATATTGGTTTGTTCCGCATTACCTATAATATGTAGATATTCTATATATAGCGGGGCCGTCGTGGTCATGATCTATGGTAGTTAGATTTACAACTATCTGGTACAATCAGTGCCTTTCACTACTTAAGTTGTGAGTTCGAACCCCGTCCATGGCGAGTTGTACTCGATACAACATTAAGTGATAAAGTTTGTCAGTTACTGGTCGGTGGTTTTCTCCGGTTTCCTTCACCAATAAAACTGACCTCCACGATATAACTGAAATATTGTTAAAAGTGGCGTTAAACACCATAACCCTAAACCACATATTTGATGTCAAACAATTAATAAAATAGTATATATTAGTGTGATTTAGTAGCTATAGTCTTTATTAGCATTTCATTAATGCATATTCGTAGTAAAATGAAGAGGAAGAAAAAACAGATTGTTGGGACAATTCCAAAATAAAATTGAAAAATTTACTGCAACTGAAAAAGTTTGGAGAGTTGGGTGGGAAAGAAAAAAAGGATTGTGTAGCAACAACAATAAAATGCGCCTACATTTTTCCGAAATCTAAAAAAAAGAGGTATTTAGCGTGTCGAGAGTGTGGCACTCTCCAAAACACGTTACCAAATTATTGTCCACCACCAGGCTGTCCATATTATAACTTGTGAACCTCCCATCGAGAGTGGGAGCCATCGTGGTCGTGATCGTACGGAAGTTGAACTATGCAATCAGTGTCTATCACCACTAACGTTGTGGGTTTTAACCCCGCTTAGGCGAGGTGTACTCGATACAACATTATGTGATAAAGTTTGTCAGTGATTTGGGGTAGGTTTTCTCCACCAATAAAACTGACCGCCACGATATAACTAACATATGGTTGAAAGTGATTTTTAACACCATAACAGTAACCTTAATACCTCATCGACAGTCAGTTTCCCCCTATCTACCCCCGGGGACACGCTCAGCAGTTATGCGAGTTTGAGCCCCGAGAGCCTTCACCAATAAACAGCGCAAAGAAAAAGATAAAATACAATACAAATGTAATGGAATTATTTTGGAGCAAATACGGAAGTTCCCAGAGATTGGAGTGTGACACCTGTACACGCGCGTCTCGGTATGGTTGTGAGAAAAATAACAAATTCATTGCAAGTAAATGACTTCCACAGGACGGAAGGATCTCAAACTCATTACCCGCTAACAACGAAACTATGAGTGTTTTTGTTCGTTATGTCGGACGGTAATGAAGTTGTTGTCCTCAATATATAAATTGAAAGACAATTGTCTACGTACAAAACAAGAGTGTTCTGATATGGCACATTCCTTAAAGGAAAAGACAAGTCAGTTGAAAAGTTGTTTTAATTCAATTAATTATAACTTGTTATTCGTAAATAACTTATTATTTAAAAAAAACACCTTTATTAACATTAATATACCCAATTAAAAATATGAATATTTGGAATTTCCTGTCGTAGTGTAAGCGGCCATGACACCTCTTCATGTGACGTCACTCAGTCGTATCATGTTAGTTGAATAAATAACATGTATCTGACTCTTTCCAACATCGTGCCCGTTTGGTTATGTTTTAATATCAGATCAACTGCAATACAATGTTTATAAATGTATATCGTTCTAATTTTGTTCTTAATATTCCCATCCCATGTTACATTTTCATAAAACAAAGGAGTTTATTTGTATCGGGGGAGGGGGGGGTTCTACGTATAATTTCATGTTTTACGTGATTGGCCCACTTTTGGATTGGCCGTAGGTTAAATAACTGTCATTTTTAACTCGTTTTGTGCTTACACATGTTTTTTTTTCTTTTTTGTCCTTAATGCTGTCATACTTTCCCGTGTTTTTCGAGGTCACTGATCGATGATCATTGTGTTGACAGGTAGTCCTGTCCGGATAGGTAATTACACACAAAAAATCTTCTCACTCTTTCCCTTCGTTACTTAGTGCAATAAAATGCTTAACATAAGTCATAATGATTTTGTAAATATCAAAAGATAAATATATACCACGTTATTTTACGATTTACATAATTTTTTATGAAAAAATTGCAACTGATCAATGCTGATATAATATACGATACTGATTGCGTGACGTAACGGGAAGGTATAATCCGAGATTGGATACGCCCCTTTTCAGGCTTTTGTCTCCTCCACATTGGAGAGTTTTGAAAAATGGCGATGCCCATTATTTGGTGCAACAGGCAACTTCAATGACCAAATTCTACCTTATGGTATACTATCTTTAACATTCATTAACACAAATGACTTCTTTTTTTTTTTACTGTCATTTAAATTTTCACTCTAACTTGTCAAGACCATGCCCTTTTCCTTTAATACAGAGGTAATGAAAGCCACTTATTGATCTCTTCTTTCTTTTAAGGTCACGGTGTTTTAACACCTCTTTCAACAATATTTTAGTTATATCATGGCGGTCAGTTTTATTGGTGGAGATAATCTGAGTATCTGAAAAATTTGAATTTGAATTTTGGTGTTTAATGCCACTTTCAGCAATATCATGGCGACCAGTTTTAGTGGTGGAGGAAGCCGAAGTACCCGGAGAGAACCATCGACCATGGGCAAGCAACTGGTAAACTTTATCACTTGCGGCTGCGAGTCGAGTGCACCCTTTTTTTGTAATTTACAAAGCCGGGCACGAACCCACGCCGTATTGGTGATAGGCCTGTATGAGCTGTTAGATCCAGCGACCTAACTCATTGAGCCACCCGGGCCCCTAGAGTACCTGAATAAAACCAACGACCCACCGCAATCAGACAAACTTTATCACATGTGTTGTATCAAGTACTCCTTACCACGAGAGGGATTCGAACTCACAGCATTAGCGATGATAGTGACCTATTGCATAGGTAGTCGTTAATCCAGCTACCATGCGATCTGGATAACGACGGTGCCTCTTTCTGTTAAGAAAAGCAACCAAACGGTACTTAGTCAAGCTTTCTCTTGTAGATATTATATTTGTTCTAAGAAAAGTTTGAAGATATCAACGGGATTACTCTGAGGACAGAATGCAATGGCCAAAAAAAAAAAAAAAAATGTTAATATCATATTTGTTTTGTTTTCCAAGGGCAACAAAAGAAGGTTTCACACTATTACATCTAAAAATGTTTATAGCAGGATCGCCATTTCAGTTACAAATCAAACAAAGATTTGATTTCATTTTTGGTGTTTTAACGCCACTTTCAACAATATCATGGCGACCAGTTTTAGTGGTGGAGGAAGCCGAAGTCCCCGGAGAGAACCACCATCCATGGGCAAGCAACTGGTAAACTTTATCACTTGCGGCTGCCAGTCATATAAAACTAATCGTGTTGGTCTAGTACAAAGTGGACATCATCATGTAGCTGAAAGCTGCTCATTTGGTGTTAAAACACTAATCACTCACTGTAGGCTATCTGTGTAATAGATCAAATGGGTGGAATTGTGTTGGCCTTATCTAGAAATAAGTCGTACCGTAATTAGGGTTGCATAATGCGCACCCCCTTTTGGCGTTGAAAATCTCCAGAAAAAAACTAGTTCGTGTCTATAATGCGCATGGACTTTCAAAAAAAATCACAGTCAGAAATGTAAGCATTAAATATCAATCGTATATATTTTTCAGTCCTTTGAGCATGATTCATTTGCTGGTAGAATTTAAGAACCATTTATCTCTTTTCATCTTCAATAAAGTTGCAAAATATGAAATGTTTTGGGTTTTATTGGCGTTTTCATACGATGTTTTTGTTATCCGTACAATAGTAAGCAAAAAAACATGGCGGACATGTGATTTCCCGGTCTGAGAAAGAGTGAAACACATTGTTCTTGTTTATAATGCACACCCCTCCTACAAAATAAAGAATCTGGTCAAAATCCTGCACATTATGCACCAGTAATTACGGTATGTGTAACATTTATCTTTTAGTCCATGATGGTGTAACTTACTAGGTAAAATGGAGGCAATTGGGTATGCCATGTGGTTGTTTTTATGTAAACCATCTTTGTGCAACTGCATAAGACATACCGACGTTTTTGTAGGTTGGTCATGAGGATCTTGTTTTGTAGGTCAGTGGGTGTTATTTTGTAGGTCAGTGGATGTTATTGTTTAGGTAATGAAGATGGTATTTGTAGGTATATGTGTAAGAAAAGTTTTAAAATATCAAAGCTATAATCAGAAGACTTTATTCAAAGAAAAACAATACAATGGCGAAAAGAAAAAGCACAAAAAGACAAACTATACTACACAGAAAACCAAGTACTGAGCAACACAAACCCCACTAAAAACGGGGGGAAAAGTTTGCAAATTGTACCTTATATGTCTGTTGACCCTTTACCATAATTTGTTTAAAAATAATATATGAACCAAATATATAAATATAATGGTTACTGATATGGTGGGCAATATCAGGATATACAGACTGCCCTTGGGTGGTGATAAAATCTTTTCCACTGGTCTGTACCATGACTCTTGGGCAGTCTGTATATCCTGATATTGCCCTCCATATCAGTAACTATTATACAAATAGAAAATATAGATGCTTAATAAAACGGTTGGGGGGGCAATCAAAAAATAATAAGGGTCTGAATTACAAATTTCTTGCTATAATTATTATGTTCGTAACTACCTAAGTACTTAATGGGTTGACAGAACAACTAGAAGAAATCTCTTGAAATGACCAATGAAAAATTTGATTATTAAAAGTTAATTGTCAACAATATAACCACAGATAACACAAAAAAGTACCTTTGAGTACAAAATTGAGAATGGTCGGTAAAATAGAACCAAAGTTATAACACGGAAACCATTATGTCTAAAGACGGACGACACACCCATATCATAATAAGTCCACAAAATTGTTGTGGTCGTATAACGACAGGGACAATTTGTTGAGGATTTGTGCACACCACGTGACCACGTAAAAGTGCACAAAGTTAGGATTTTAAATATGCTCAATATGCCCTTCCTTTGTATAAAATTGGGTTCAATTTCAAAATGCCTGTCCTAGATACAACCATGCCAATGTCAATAGTAGTTTAAAAATTTAATAAAAGTAAAATAATAAAATACAGAAATTTTGCCATTTCCTACAGGTAAATCAAAAGTAAATACATAAAAATTAGTTAATACAATAATACAAGAAAAATGACTAAATACAAGAACTAGAGGCTCACATGAGCCTTTATCGCTCACCTGGTAAGGAAGATTTTATTGCCTATCGTAGCAAATACTAAATTTTGATTTCCCAGGACTTGAATCAAATAGACCACAGCACCTTCACTGGTACAAAATTGAATCTTCATATCACAATGAACATCAGAAGATTATAACATTATTTTCCCATTACATCCAATATAAATCAACCTTCAATGTTGATGGCCATTTTAAATGTTGAGCAAGCTAGATTATCAAATGCAACAAGATTGCAACACGTAGCCATGTGTCCCTGGCCGCAATAGAAAGAGGTGTAATGTGAGTGTAATGTTATCCATGTGATATATTTATAAAAATCGAGAAAGCATCCGAGCTGCAACAGCCGAGTTGTAAGTCAAAATCTTGGGGCATTTAATTTGTCTATTCACCCTGATCATAAATATATATGGCTTAGGGGTGGGGATCTCAACCATTAAAAAGTTCACTTCAGGTAGGGGGTGGGGTATGACCCCCCAGGTCCTGAGCTATAAGGCATTTAATTTGCCTAGTCACCCTGATCATAAATATATATGGTTTAGGGTGGGGATCTCGGTCACATTTTTTTATACAGATTCCCCATAGGGGTGGGGCTGAGCTAGGGGGGGGGGGATGGGGGAATATTGCATCCTCAACTTCACATTGTCATCTCCACCCTACCAAATATTAAGTTCCTATCTTTTTTAGTTTCAGAGAAATGTGTAATTCTCAAAATATGTACTTTTTCTATAAAAAAAAAACCATGATTTTACAAGAATTTTTTTTTCGAATTTTGCCCATTTTCAAACTTAAGCTAGAGATTCTTAATATAATGCTTGTGTGTAAGTTTGAAATCAGTTGGTCAACAAATAAAAATCTGAGAGTGCTTACAATATATCCGGACGCCCGGCATTTCCATATCCCCCGCTCCGCTTTTTGCGGAGGCGGGGGACAAAAAGGGATCAACTAAGCCCAAAGTTTTCTAGCATTTGGCACTTTTCAGAATTTTTTTGTGTTTTTTTTTTTTGTCAAACTTTCTATTTTTAGTGACAGAGGTGGCCATGTTTGATGGAAGTTCGAATCATTAACCATAATACTTAAAGAGGATCACAACTATATTATTTCCTTAAAGTTTGGTAGCAATTGGCACTTTACAGGATTTTTTTTGTCAAATGTTCTATTTTCAGTAACGGTGGCTGCCATGTTTGATGGTGGCTAAAGCTATCACCCATAATTCTGAAAGGTAATCACAAATGTATCATTTTCCTGAAATCTGAAAGTAATTGGCTCTTTTCAGCATTTTTCTGAATTTTTTGTCAAATTATCTTTTTTTAATAACAATGGCAGTTCAGGTCACCAACCATAATTCTTGAAGGCTAAAGGGATCACAAATGCATCATTTGAACAAAGTTTGGAAGCAATTGCACTTCACATAATTTTTTAGGATTTTTTTGTTGGTTTTGCCCCTATATTCAATTCTACCTTTAGTAAGGGCAGCCATGTCATTTTGTCGGCAGGCACATCAGAAACAATTTTTAAATTAGACACCCTAAGGATGATTGCTGCCAAGTTTGGTTAAAATTGGTTCAGTCAGGTTTCAGAGAAGAAGATTTTTGAAAAAGTTTACAGACGGACGATGGATATGGCCTTTTGACCAGGTGAGCTAAAAATGAGTAAATACAAAAAAAATGAGCAAATGCAAGAAAAATGTTTAAATATATCAATTAAGTCATTTTGCACAGGTAAAAAATTAGTAATCTCAAAGAGAGTCATGTTATGTTTTAACTTGTGATGGCAATACAATAAAAATTACATTTTTGTATTTAGAAAGCTGATGTAATGCTAGGGATTTGCTGGTGCAGTGATCAAAACTTTAAAATACATGTTTTTAAGGTGTGCATGATTGCAAGAGGTAAAGATGCTCCACTAAGTTTAAGTCAGTAGAAACATGTTCTTGTGAAATTGTAAATATTTCTCAGCTATAAAGATTAATACATATATAAAAAACAATGGTAAATAATTTTCACGATTTTGAAGAAAAAAGTTTGTGTTACTACTCAATAGTCAATAATCCATAATTATCTAAGATTGAGCTTAAGCATTATATTCTTTATTATAGCTACCTGCACCTAACTAAGATGGTGGATGAAATGAGTTAGCTTTAAGTAACAGTAGGTTTTACCTATTCTGTTTGGACCTAACTAAGATGGTGGATGAAATGAGTGAGCTTTAAGTAACATTAGCAGGTTTTACCTATTCTGTTTGGACGTAACTAAGATGGTGGATGAAATGAGTTAGCTTTAAGTAACATTAGCAGGTTTTGTCTTCTGTTTATACACTCTGGTTTACTTGCTTCCAAAGACTTTTAAATCGTTTGGTTTTCCAGTTATTTCTTTTTACAGTGAGATTATCTAAAGAAGGTTATTTTAGAAATGTGTTGTGCTCATTAAATTAGACATCTACAGCCTTTACTAGAAATAGGTCAGGGTTTTAATATTTCGGTTATATCGTGGGGGTCAGTTTTATTGGTGGAGGAAACTGGAGTACTCGAAGAAAACAACCAACCTGCCGCAAGTCACTGACAAACTTAATATTGTATCGAGCACACCTCGCCATGGGCAGGATTCAAACTCTCAATGTTAGTGGTGATAGGCACTGCCACTGATCGCTCATGTAGTAGTAAATCCAATTACCATATGATCACGACAATGATGGCCCCTCATTTCAATACAACATACCCGTTCAGGATAATAAATGTTGGCCAATCAACATTCTGACTTTCTGTGAGGACGTCAGAAAATGGTTATTACTTTATTTAATTTATAACAAGATTTTTTTTTATCATTAACAATAATTTGTTCATGTACTCAATTCAACACCATTCAATTTCAATGCATTTCTATCATCTTCAGTCCGTTGTCTTCACATTACTGTAATACAAAATAAAAAAGGCCTGTGTTGCTCACTTTTCATTTTGCTTTGAGGAAAATTAATACAGAACCTACAATAGGTGCTTCCTACCAAGTTTCGGTTAATTTGGCCAAGTGGTTTCAGAGGAAAAGATTTTTTTTAGAAATCGACCAATCAGAAACAAGAATTCCCTGTGGTGGCCATGTTTGTTAACGGATCAAAAGAAAATGAGTTATATCTATAGATAATCTTTCAAGGATGCTTCCTACAAATTTTCAATTCATTTGGCTAAGCGGTTTCAGAGGAAAAGATTTTTTTTAAATCAAGCAATCAGAAAAAAAAATTGCCTGTGGTGGCCATGTTTGTTACCGAAAGGAGCAATCCTTATAGAGAGCTTTCCATATATGCTTCCTACCAAGTTAAGGTTCATTTGGCAAAGCGGTTTGCGAGGAGAAGATTTATTTAGAAATAGACCAACCAGAAACAAGAATTACCTGTGGCGGCCATATTTGTTAACGGATCAGAAATAATTGAGCAATCTTTATAGAGGACCTTCCAAGAATGCTTCCCACCAAATTTCAATTCATTTGGCCAAGGTGTTTCAGAGGAGAAGATTTGCTAGAAATCAATCAATCAGAAACAAGAATTGCCTGTGGCAACCATATGTTTGGTAACGGATCCGAACGAAATAAACAATCTTCATAGAGAACCTTGCATAGATGCTTCCTACCAAGTTTTGGCCTAGCGGTTTCAGAGAAGATATTTTAGAAATCAACCAATCAGATATAACAAGGATTGCCTGTGGTGGCCATGTTTCTTATTAGATCAGAACGAAATGAGCAATCTTTATAGAGGACCTTCCATGGATGATTCCTACCGAGTTTCGGTTCATTTGGCCAAGCGGTTTCAGAGGAGAAGATTTTTTTAAATCGGCCAATCAGAACCAAGAATTGCCTGTGGCGGCCATGTTTGTTAATGGATTGGGACAAAATGTGCAATCTTGATAGAGGACCTTCCATAGATGCTTCCTACCAAGTTTCAGTTCATTTGGCTAAGGGGTTTCAGAGGAGAATATTTAAATGTGAAAAGTTAACAGACAATGGATGCCAAGTGATGGCAAAAGCTCACATTGCCTTTGGCAAGGTGAGCTAAAAATCCACAAAGTCATCACTCTGGAAGCTTTACAGTCGCCATCATGACTTCTATAACTTTACGCAATATCTGTTTCAGAGATGACCACATATATGTTCCGTTTGTTTTAGGCATTACCAGTCCTCCTTTCCTCTTTCATATGACTAATAGAGGAGCATGAACTGCTTACCCTTTAGGAGCACTTGATGTCAACCTCCAATTTTTAGTGTTTTTTATAACTCAATCTTTAGTTTTCTATATACTGTTTGTTGACTATTGTTTATCTTTTTGACCTTTTCTTTGTCTATGCTTCTGATTTGTCCTCTGTTATATTCAAACTTGTCCTATACATAGCAAAGTCAAAAATCTAACTTTTTTCAAATTGAAGTTCTTTTGTTTTTTATCTATAAACAGCCAGTTTAAATCCCTCCTGACCATATTTACATACTATTTTAACTCAAACAAGGGCAACGCAAAGCGTGGCATATCCCCTTACCTAAAAATTTGATCTGCTGACCTTGACCTTTGACCTTGGCAATCAATAGGTTCCAGATTATCTTAAGGACTAAGTATGTACCAAGTTTGGTCAAAAACCATTGAAGGATGTTGATTCTAGAGTGTTCATAAGGATGTTACGGAAGGATGGACGGCAGCGTTACTATATCCCTTCGCAACATCGTTGGCGAGGGGATAATAAAAATCATTTGACTAACTCAGTCACTCAAAGTTTAACCCATCATATCAGTTTACCAATACTTAGTGCACACTTTTGAAACTAGACTTTTCGAAAATCATTGATATCTAACGATGTTCTCTCTATACATGATGGTACCAATTAAGCTATTAAAATATTAAATAATTAACTTTAAATCAATACAAAAACATCAGAGCATTACAAAGTGACTGCCATGTTTTCCCATCAAATGCCTTCCGGTAACAATAATATGTGAATCTCGGAGAAATAGAACTGAAAATCTAGATTCACGTATTTTAAATAAGAAGTCAGTTGTCTTACGCAGTCATTTTTCCTTTTTCTCACAAGTGATCATTGAATACAAGTTTAACTGTAGTCAACAAGGAGCTGCTGTCTGGTGGTGACTTCATACAACCATAGAAAGTCAATCATTTTTGGCACCTTTTGCAGTCAGTCATACAGCCCATTTTAAGACAACTAGCTATCATCCATAGGCTACCTCCTAGTCAGACCAGATTTCAGATGCATTGAGATATTAAAATACTTCAGAATTTTTACCCTTCAACAGAGGTCACCCCACTTGTAAAGAAACATTTTCATTGCAGAAAGGGTGGCCTTTTATAAGTGGGGGACTACTGTATAAAAATACCTGCTCGAGCTTCAAGTAGTAATCTGTGTTGCTTTTCTCCTTCCAGTAAATTTCTCTGGTAGTTCAATAAAGATCTGTAAATATTACAATAGCTATAACATAATTATGTTCTTCCTTCTCACTTATAAGTTTTCTTTAAGAAATATTGAAGTTCTCTTCCAAAGACTTTTTTTTATAGTGATTCATATTATTTGTGAAATTACCGGTATTCAGGAATACTTATAGCAATTTATTCTGTTGAGTCCAGAAGACATTTCTGAAAATTTTGGTGACCACCATTGTAAAATACTGACATTTGAAAACTTTGGTGAGTCCAAACTGAAAATGGTAATTCCAGGACTCATCTAGGCTAGTGGCAAGGATGAAATAATTTATTTCAACTAGATATCATCGAGATGGAATCCATCTCTGTGGGCCCCGCCATAAATAACTTGTGGTAAAAAATTTGTAAGGACAGACTAATGCTAACCTCAGATTTCTTATCTAACATATATACCCTAGTGACAATTAATAATCACTTTAGGCTTCAATGATGAATTATCAAAATGCCAAGAACAAGATGACACAGTTTGTTACGGCAAAATCACTAATTTGACCTTGAGGTCAAAGTTCAAGGTCAAAAGTCACCAACAATGATACGCGACACATCTTCTGAAGGTGGTCTACCTACATGCCAAATATGAAAAGCCTATCTTGAACGACAAAAAAGTTACAGCCCGGACACGATTTGTTAGACGCAGGGACCGATTTGACCTTGAGGTCAAAATTCAAAGTCAAAGGTCACCAGCAATGCTACGCGACACATGGTCTGGAGGTGGTCTACCTACATGCCAAATATGAAAAGCCTGTCTTGAACGACAAAAAAGTTACAGCCCGGACAC
Organism: Gigantidas platifrons; assembly: GCA_002080005.1. Taxonomy (NCBI): domain Eukaryota; kingdom Metazoa; phylum Mollusca; class Bivalvia; order Mytilida; family Modiolidae; genus Gigantidas; species Gigantidas platifrons. Next base: position 404,531 of record MJUT01058277.1, on the reverse strand, counting down.
GATTTGTTATTGATTCACGGACCAGTTTGACCTTGAGGTCAAAGTTCAAGGTTAAAGGTCACCAACAATGGTACGCGACACATCGTCTGGAGGTGGTCTACCTGCATGCCAAATATGAAAAGCCTGTCTTGAACTACAAAAAAGTTACAGCCCGGACACGATTTGTTAGACGCAGGGACCAATTTGACCTTGAGGTCAAAATTCAAAGTCAAAGGTCACCAGCAATGCTACGTGACACATGGTCTGGTGGTGGTCTACCTACATGCCAAATATGAAAAGCCTGTCTTGAACGACAAAAAAGTTACAGCCCGGACACAATTTGTTATGGATGCACGGACCAGTTTGACCGTGAGGTCAAAGTTCAAAGTCAAAGGTCACCAACAATGGTACGCTACACATCGTCTGGAGGTGGTCTACCTGCATGCCAAATATGAAAAGCCTGTCTTGAACAACAAAAAAGTTACAGCCTGGACACAATTTATTATGGATGCATGGACCAGTTTGACCTTGAGGTCAAAGGTCACCAACAATGGTATGCGACACATCGTGTGGAGGTGGTCTACCTGCATGCCAAATATGAAATACCTGTCTTGAACAATAAAAAAAAGTTACAGCCCGGATACGATTTGTTATGGACGCACGGACCAGTTTGACCTTGAGGTCAAAGGTAACCAACAATGCTATGCGACACATCGTCTGGTGGTGGTATACCTACATGCCAAATATGAAAAGCCTGTCTTGAACGACAAAAAAGTTACAGCCCGGACACGATTTGTTATGGACGCACGACCAGTTTGACCTTGAGGTCAAAGTTCAAGGTCACCAATAATGGTACGCGGCACATCGTCTGGAGGTGGTCTACCTACATGCCAAATATGCAAAAAAGTTACAGCCCGGACACGATTTGTTACGGACGCATGGATGGACGGACTGAATACTATAGGGCGTCCGCCACAAAGTGGCGGAGCCCTAATTATACTGTGGCAGTCAGTTTTATTGGTGGAAGTACAGTGAAATCTATCTGATATGATTCTGTTGAAAATAACTTTTTTGCTTGGAATCTACACAGGTTAAAATAACAATAACTTCTAACATTGGGACTTTCCTAAATAAGATTCTGGTTTATTTAAGGCTTTGTTTAGACAGATTTCACTGTTATTGTAGTTAAATTGTAGCATTCAGTTTTTTTGTGGAATCATTTCCAGGCCTTCAAGTGGTTTTTGGTCGAAAAATAGGGCTTTTTATAGGGCCGAATTTCTTGAAAAATAGGGTATAATAGGGCAAATTTAATAATTTATAGGGATATTTCTCTCTACTTCACCCCTTTTCTACTTAAAATACTACATGAAATACATACCTATTTGTGTGATAACAAGAATTCTGAGAGTATTACACATAGCAATACATTGTCCCCTATCGGCCGCAAAAATCAGAGGACTTAAAATATTAGAAGTATCACCTTGCAGTGACTAGATTTTAAATTAAGTCAATATCTCGAAGGATGTAAAAAAAATCCGGACAACTTAAAATAGAAAAAAAAAAATACAAGTTCAAGGGCCATCATAAACTCAGCCAAAAATCATTCGAACAGAACGAAATTCAAATTTAAATTGTAACTCATCTAGATATAGTCACAAACCAAATATCAAGTCAATATATCAAAGGAAGTAAAAAAAAAGTCTGGAAAACATAAAATTTGAACAAAAAATACAAGTTCAAGGGCCATAACTCAGCCAAAAATCATTCGACCAAAACGAAATTCGAACTTAAACTGTAACTCATCTAGATATAGCCACATACTAAATATGAAATCAATATATCAAA
>MJUT01058277.1:349022-388423 GCA_002080005.1 Gigantidas platifrons | reverse complement strand
TTTAAACTTAACATCTATCTCTTATAGTTTTTGAAATAAAGGACGAAAAGTATTAAAATTTTGAAAATTTGATGAAAAAAGGGCAATAACTCCAAAATGGGTAATGGGATTTACTTCAAAATTGCAGGGTATGTAGATCTTGACATGCTGCATATTTTTGCAATTTAAACTTAACTTTTATCTCTTATAGTTGTTGAAATATAAGACAAAAAGTATTAAAATTAAAGTATGTAGTTTGAATTTAACATCTATCGCTTATAGTTTTTGAAATAAAGGACGAAGAGTACAAAATATGCCTAATTTGCATAATCAGTATAAATCGGCTGAAAGAAAATTTCACAGAAAAACCCGTAATATATGTTAAACTACTCCTTGCCATGTAGCTGCAGTTAAAATTTGAGCTCATATTGACTTATACTAAAGCAGCAATGGACAATTGAAGAAATTTCTATTTTTAGTAACAGCAACCATCTTGAATGGAGGGCGGGACTGTCAAACACAATTTTGAAAGGGACCCATCCAGGGACCATTCCTGCCAGGTTTGGTTTAATTTGGTTCAGCGGTTTCAGAGGAGAAGATTTAAATGTGATCTTTTATCAAAATATGCCTAAATTGCATAATCGGTATAAATCGGCTGAAAGAAAAATTTCACAGAAAAATCCGTAATATATGTTAAACTACTCATTGCCATGTAGCTGCAGTTAAAATTTGAGCTCATTTTGACTTATACCAAAGCAGCAATAGACAATTGAAATTTCATCTCCTCCCCTTTTTTCTATTTTTAGCTTGGCGGCCATCTTGGTTTGAAGTTTGGTTGCAATTGGCCCAGTAGTTTCTGAGGAGAAGATTAAAATGTGAAATGTTGACGGACGGACGCCGGACGAAAAGTGATGGCAATAGCTCACATGACCCTTTGGGTCAGGTGAGCTAAAAAGTCAGGTGGCTCCATTCGGACACATTATAGTCCTGATTCCGAGCCAACAAGTCCTTGTTCTTACTCATTAATTATACTATAACTAATTGACGAGTTTCATTATCAAAAATATGTCTTCCAAAATTTTCCTTGATATTACTTTTTTTTTCTTTTTTTTTTACTTTGGTACACAATTACAACTATATGTGCAGTACACTATAGAGAAAATCCCAAATATTTACCAAAAATGCATACATAAGTGATTAACGATGTTTTTTTTAAACGAGGGGACTTTTCTCAGTCATTTCTCACCGAAGGGCAAAGCCCTGAGATGAGAGATGACTGAGAAATGTCCTCGAGTTTTAAAAAACATCTTTAATTATTTTATCGCTATTTTGTATTCATTATTAAATAATTTTTGTTGAGATACTGACATTTTTTTTAAATACAATTACTATTTTATATCGTTAATCACTTATTATCAAGGATTTGGCAATGTGACGTCACTAAGTTATAACGTCATATTAGAAAACAGCAATAATACTATGTACATGCGTCCTTGACAACGCTTAGTTACTGGCGATAATTTTCCATCTCACTCTACTAGCGTGAGATGGGAATTTCTCAGATAGCAAGATCAAAGGAAAACACCGCAAAATAGTGATAATCCATATTATTTCTGGCACAATTAATCAACACATCAATTTTGTACAACATATTGTGAATTAATTATTATTAATGTATGGTACATACCATATTTCGTGGATTTCATGAATTGCATCAAACCACGAAATTAAAAATTCAGTGCATAATTTCAACCATATACATATGTACTGACTAAAACAAAAGGATCCACGAAAAAGCAATTTTTCCTCAAATCACAAAATGAATTTAAATGCACTCACAGTAACACTTACATCAGATAATTTCCCGTAAAGAGTGGCAGCAAAGAAAGCACATAAATTAGCCATTCTTAAGATAAAAATCCTGGACCCTGTGATAATTAATTCTGTTTTGACACTTGCATAATGCTCCAAATATTCAGGCAACTGGAAAAAAATATATCAAGGAAGGATAAAAATAATGAGAGCATCTACAATGAAACAAGATTTGCTTGCAATGCAGTCATTTCAAATGAAAAAAAAAACATTTTTCTTGAATGAACAAATGACATATATTCAAGAACTACAAAAGTTTTAAATAAATCATTATCTAACATAATCAAACTACTATCCAACTGAGGGGACTTTCAACATATTAGATCAAATGGATACATAAAATTCATAATGTTTTGCATCAACAAGGGACATAACTGCAAAATGAGAAAAAGTTAAAACTACTAAAAATACACAAGATCAAAGACAAAAAAAACAACAACTGACTATAACAGATAATTTTCCTCATTTCAATCTAACATTAAAATTTCAAGTAAATTAAATATTTTCTTCATCAAAGTTATAGCATAGCTTGACATCATTACTATATATGTCTTTGGCACTCAATGATAATTTCAATTGTCATGGGGCCATCATGGTCGTGATCGTATTGTAGTTGGATTTAAAACTACCTGTGCAATCAGTGCCTATCACCACTAATGTTGTGAGTTCTAACCCTGTTCATGTCGAGATGTACTCGATACAATATTATGTAATAAAGTTTGTCAGTGACTTGTAATAGGTTTTTTCCACCACGATAAACATACATATATTTTCAATTGTGTCAACGTTCATGCTGAGACTGTGCTCATGCTGTGGAAAACACATTTTTCTTTTACTAGGAATTCTCAGTATTTCACAGACATCTATGTATGTAATATTAGCATTCATCTTACCACTGTAACAATCTTTGGAATGACGACGTTGAGCAAACTGAAGATAATGGATGGCAAATATGTGGAACTGAAATCTTTACTGTCAGAAAACGTTAAATTTATTACCATAAATACAATACTGGTACATGCACCACCAATAAAAACACTGTAAAAAGATAAGTCAGAAAACTACATAAATATTAAAGTAACATAAAATACTTCTGTATTAAGTCAGACAACTACAAAAAGTAATAAGAAAATAGTTTGAACAGTGCTTTTGAACGTTTATTTTATATATGAAAAGAGCGATATATAAATCTGGTAAATAATAATAATAATAATAATAAAATAGTTCCGTATTCATTGCCAATCTGAATACTGTTGAAATATGTGTACAATCTCAGGTACCTAGAGAAAACCCTTCTCTATGCTACAATGCAATGATAGTCTCTTTCACAAGGCTGTAAAACATAATTTGTAACAGCTCAACATTTGATAGAGTTATGTCCCCTTTAATAAAACGCACAAATGATCGAGATTAAAAGTAGCATACCACAACAAATAATGGCAGCTTTATTATATAACTTCCATATCAAATACCAAATATTAAAACAAATTACTCTCTGTCAAGTTTTTAGCTAAGGGTGAATCCTGCAAATTACAGAAACTAAAATCAGATTTTTAAAGCAATATAATCTAAAAAATCCCTGATCAAGATTCGAATCCATGATATATCGCACTCAAGGCGAGCATGCTAACCATTACTCCAGCGATGCAGTTCAAGATATATGTAAAATTATGCATTAATTGATACCTCATGCATAATGATTTAAATTCAATAGCAAAAGCACCGACTTGATTATTTTGAGCTTCTTGTAGAAGTTTGATTTAAAAGAAATTTAAATCTGGATAGATATCAAAAGAAATATTTTTACGATGGCCAGTCCTCATTCTAAAACAGATTATATTTAACCAAACATGGCAAATTGTGTTCACGCAAGTTAAGTACTGTTATCCGGATCACTATATCATATCTGCTCTACCTAATATATACATAACGCTATATACCTTCTAGCTACCAGATCTGCAATGTTTTCATTTTAATAATTAACGATCCACTGAATGAAAATAAGCATAAAAATAAATATTTAACAAACAGAAACAACTTTGTAACGATGAAAATGTTACTGGACTGTTAAATAACCTCCTGTTCTCCCAGATTCCTTTTTACTGGAAAGACAGAAAATTTACTGGATTCTGTCTTCCGTCGAGTGTCCAATTTCGCTGATTGCAGAATACATGTATAGTAATAAAAAAACACGGCATAAAAATAAAAACACCTCTAACAATCTCCAACTTGCTGAAGATCAGTATATGATAAACAAGACCTTTTACATATTCCCAATTTGAATCTAAAATTATATGTTTACTATCCTTTATTACAAGTTATCTCCCTTAGAACAGGCAAAATGGTCCCCAGTCTAACAAGAGTAATGGAAAGGACAACAAATTTGAATATCATTTCTCATAATTTGTACATACATTTGTATTTGAATCTTGTAAAAAATCAAAGGATAATAGCAAATAAAAAATTCACAAGTTGTTACAACATTCAAATTTTTAACAGAGTATGAGAAAAAACAAGAGCATTTTTGCAAAAAAATCGGCAATGCAGCGACGAATTTCCACATGCGGGCGGGCCTGAGAACCAAGAAATTAACTTTGTATGGCCTAATTGGTTCCTCTTTTGATATTGAACAAGTATTCCAAGTTTCAAATGGATACCTTAGATAGCTTTTGAGAAATGGACTCTGACAAAAAACTTAACCAAAAACTTAACCGACCCAGACGCTGATGCTGACGCCGGAGTGACGACAATAGCTCGACATTTTTTCTTCGAAAAGTCGAGCTAAAAATGCACCTTATTTTCATTGAACTTTACACAAAAGGGGACACCCTTTCCTATATTAAAGGGAAATAAGTCCTGTAAAATTGTAAAATTTTAGAATCAAAGTCGGAAATGTGCAAATGGTCTATGACATGCAGCAACTAATTAACAAAACTAAGGAAAAACATAACATGCAATTTTACATTGTAATTAGCCAAGCTAAAATACGTAGACATAAGATGTTGTTGGCTTCTCTTCTATTCCTCGTTTCTGATTGATCCATAACTCTGTCCTCAGAGAAATTATCCTGATAAAAATTATACATACATGCATGGGTTATAACATTTTGTTTAAAAAAAAATCTATTCCACCTTTAACTATGCTAAATCAAAAAAGAAAGAAAAAAAAAAGGCTTGAATAAATACTAATGGCTTTATCAGTAAACTGATATAAATGTCAAATTTAATGTGACAAATCTTTAAATGGGTAAAAACATAGTTTTCCTTATGACTCCAGAAATATTCAATATAAACATAACACATGAACTTGATCAAATGTTCATTTAAAATTAAAAAATGATCTGATTCTTAACAATATAATCTATAATCTACTCAGGGCTTTCAATATTTTTCAAGCCTATCAGTACTTCACTATTTAGAGGTGGTACTTTTTATTAAAATTTGAACAATTTTCATGAATATTTTATACAACACTCTTTAAAATCAGGAAGTACCAAAGACCATTTTAGGTGGGCAAAAGTATCTGGTAACTCCCCTTATTGAAAGGCCTGCTACTACAACAGGTGTGCCACTCTTCTGTCAATCCTCAAACTTCTAAACACAGAAATTACAATGATCAAAGCCAATGGAAAACTATGATTGTTGTTTAATGCCAAGAAATAATTTTTTCAGTTAATTGTCATTAATAGATAAAGTTAATATTTGACGAGAGGATGGTAGTCTGTTTTGTACCAGACCGAACACAGCAGTCCACAGGTGAACATGTGTAAGGCAAAATAGTATGAAAAACCTTAAATGGACCGAAAGAAGTCATCACTGCGCTTTATTCCGTCCTCGGACTTTATAATAGGAGTCAATTGTAAAAGAGGACAGTATTTCATGGCCGACACTATTTAATGATACACATCCTGCTAAACTCTGACACATAATGGTCATTCAGTTCTAACCAGTATTTGCTCTTACTCCTTAACACTGCATGCATTGCGGAGGAACAGAAAAAGAGTTTGAAGATAAAAAAGGGGTAATCAGAATCCGTAAGTTTAAGGACTGACAGCACAATGGCCAAGAGAAAAAGGTTAAAAGGACAAACAATGATCTACAAAACATTACATACAAAACTAAAGATCGAGTAACACGAACCCCACTAAAAACCGAAGGTGAACTCATGTGTTCAGGAAGGGTAAGCAGTTCCTGCTCTACTAGTGGCACCCGTCGTGTTACTCTAGTTACAAACAGCAAACACAAATTTCATTAGATTCAACCTCAACAGGATGGAACTCACGATCTACCACACTAAAAGTGAGCATGTTGACCATTACACCATTGATTATTTGTAAAATATTACTTTCATTGATTACAATGTATTTCCAGACTTAAATCGGAATATTTATGATTGACTGACCTTCAATACACTAGCTATTCCCTTTGAAAGATTTTCAGCAGCATATGATGATGTTATTGAGTGGTTCCACGATGAAAACAGAATAGAAGAAAATTTGTATCTTGTGGAAAATGTCCCTGAGTTGAGAAAATCTGATTCACCTAATCTGTAATAAAAAAATAAAAAAACAGGCAAAAATAATATCATTACATTACCGAAACGGGATTTAAAGAGAAAATTTTGATTCCAACTTTCTTGGGAATTTTGTACATCATTAATTAGTTACTTTTGCCCCAGGTTTCTAGTAATTAGAATTCCAATGTTCAACCTCTGAAATGACCTGAAAACTTTTAAAATAGAGAGCTAAGAAGATTTTTAGTCAGATATAGAATGTATTAACAGCCCAAAAACTTTAAAATCTAATAGGTCTAAGGAATTAATTAAAAAGTAACATTTCCCCAATTAAAATTTAAATTCATTTTGAAATATATATATATATATATATATATATATATATATAATGTAGTGGATGTTGAAAAACAAATTCCCTCTCAACTAACTCCCTACCTCATACATTTTTACCGGTACAGGGAATAGCCTTTATATATTATACTACTAATTGAAAATAAAACATGAACATGTCCTTTTGACATTAGAAAATACAGTGAACCTTGTTTAAACCAAACTTTCTTGGGACCAACTTTTCTGTTCAGAATAGACAGGTGTTTGGTTTATACAGGTTTAAATTATCAAACATTTCCTACATTGGTACTTTATTTGAAGTTTGATTATCCTGTATTCAGGATTTCAGTTTATTCAGGGTTTGGCTTACACAGGTTTCACTGCAATTATAATATAAAGCCATAATTCACTCTGTTGTGTAACCATAGCAACAAATTAATAGCATAAATTGAAATTTATAGTTTATACAATATTTACCTATCCATTATAATAAAAAGACTTCCGAAGTATGTAATTAAAATTAACAGCAGGTAAATAAATGCAACATGGTACCCTCCCCCAATAATTTCCAGAAATCCTCCATAAAAAAGCCATGTCTCACTGACGCCACCCTACAATGTATAAATAAAGACATGCTATGCTTTAAGTAACTGACATCTCTAAAGATGTGATATTGTTGTAATTAGTTGGTTCATGGCACAAAGACAACACTTTTGTAAGAGTAGATGTTAAATTTAAATGAATACGAGAGACTATCGAACTTAACAGACAAACATTAAAGTACAGAAACAGCGCTTTTATTGTTGTTCTACATTTTACAGTCACAGTAGTGTCTTCAATAATGAGCATAACTCATATGCTAAAATGGGTGTCCTGCAGTTGAGCGCTACTGACTTTATCTCTTTCGATAAATGAGTTAGGGTTAGGATAATGGTGTTTTTAACATAACTTTCAACAATATTTCAGTTATATTGTGGCGGTCAGTCTATTTGGTGGAAGAAACCAGAGTTCCCGAAGAAATACACGTTCTGTCGCAAGCACTGAAAAAAATTATCACATGATTTGGTATAAGTACACCTCACCATGAGCGAGATTCAAACTCACAACTTTAGTAGTGATAGGCATTGATTGCATAGGTAGTTGTAAATCCAACTACCATACAATCACGATCCACAAAAGCCCCTGTCAATAAATGATACAATTGTATCTGTATATATTGTTTGCATAAAGAAGAAGATGTTCTAAGTTGTAAACCATTGTCATGTTTTTTGGACAATAAAATATGCTTAAAATAAATGCTACCCCTAGCCATCTTTGTTGTTTTGATGTTATTGGTGTATACATAGAATTTAATTTCCCATATGTGCGTTATCAACACGAGAATGAAATATGAGTGACTGAGATGATGATGTCATCCTTATTGGAATTTTATTGTGCTGGCGTATTGAAACTAGTCTGTTGGTATACATACTATCCTGATTCAGAACCATCCAGTCTTTGCTATTACTCCTTAATGCAGTGTGCTTAGTGGAGAAGCAGCTCATACTAATTTAACAGTTTTTGGTTTGACCCCTGCTCACAAACTACTGCACTCGTTGCGAGTACGCTAACCCCAACACATGGAGAGTGACGATAACTTTTAATTGAGAACAACAAAATACACTAGAGGCTCAGGTGAGCCTGTATCGCTCACCTGACATAAATAAGCCCTCTTAAGAATGTCTGCATGCCGAATACATCTAAGTTACTATTCAAATCCCATAGGGTTCTATGTTAAAACTATGTCTGCTCATGGCAGCCATCTTGGATGGAGGTCGTGGTCACTAGACACAATTTTGAAAGTATACTACCCAAGGACCATCCATGCCATGTTTGCTTTAAATTGGCTAACTGGTTTCAGAGGAGAAGACCTTTAAACAATTTTCCCATAGGGTCTTATGTTAAAATTATGTCCGCTGACGGTGGCCATTTTGGACCGAGATCGGGGTCACTGAACACAATTTTGGAAGTTGACCACCTAAGAACCATCGATGACATGTTTGCTGTATTGTCTTACTGGTTTCAGGAGAAGATTTTAAAATATTTTTCCCATAGGGTCCTATGGTAAAACTATGTCCACTGATGGTGGCCATCTTGGATATAATTTTGAAAATTGACCATTTAAGGACCATTCATGCATTGTTTGCTTTAAATTGGTTTACTGGTTTCAGAGGAAAACATTTTTAAACATTTTTCCCATAGGGTCATAAGTTAAAACTATGTCCGCTGACGGTGGCCATCTTGGATGGAGGTCAGGGTCACAGGACATAATTTTGAAAGTTGACCACCTAAGGACCATTTAAATTGACTCACTGGTTTCAGAGGAGAAGACTTTTAAACATTTTTTCCATAGGATCCTATGTTAAAACTAAGTCGGGTCATGGTGGCCATCTTGAATTTCCGATCAGCAAACGATTCACAAGTTTAGTACAGGACCACCCAATGATCATTCCTACAATATTATAATTCAATTGACTGAGCACTTTCTGACAAGAAGGTTTTATAATTTCGACCAATCAGAACATATTATGGGCCCTGGCAGCCATGTTGAATTTCCGATCAGCGTCAAAAACAAAAATATTGTGATAATGACCATCCAATGAACATTTCTGCCAAGTTTGGTTCAATCTGTTTTGTGGTTTAAGAAAAAAAAATGAAAATGTGAAATTCCCATAGGGTCCAATGTTAAACTAAGTCGAGTCATGGCAGCCATTTTGAATTTCCGATCAGCACACAATTCACAAGTTTAGTAAAGGACCACCCAATGATCACTCCTGCAAAGTAACAATTCAATTGGCTTGGTGGTTTCTTCTGACAAGAAGATTTTTAAAATTTCAGCCAATGAGAACACATTATGGACCCTGGCAGCCATGTTGAATTTCAAATCAGCACCAAAAATATAAATCTGGTAGAGAACCACCCAATGAACATTTCTGGCAAGTTTGGTTCAAATCTGTTCCGTGGTTTCAGAGAAGAAGATTTAAATGTGAAAAGCTAACGGACGGATGGCGGATGCCTAGCCATGACAAAAGCTCACATGGCCTATGGCCAGGTGAGCTAAAAATCAATTTAATCACACTAATTAGTTCTTAGGGGCGTATCATGGACAAGATTGTATCGTACAATCAAACCTCTTTATCCTGAACTTGGTCAATTTGCTTCCTTGGATAATTCAAAGTAAAGATTTTGTCCGTTCATAGTTGCTTTCAGGAGAATGTATTATGGATAACTCAAATGTTTGGATGTACTGAAGTTAAATCAATCCTTTGGACTTTAATTCAACAAGGTATGACTGTAGTTTGTTTTGTTTGAATCTACCTAGGCAATCTGTGTCTATTAGTAAATTACTGCTAAAGTTGTCAGTCAGGAGGACTCTGTTTATTCAAAGTACAATGGATTGTAGGGACAGGGACGGCCTTAAACCAATTGGACTAATTGGTCCCCATTGCCATTAGGCCCTGCACTAGAGTTATCTACTCTCGGTTGTTGAAGTACACACAACAACACACTGCAGATTTTACAGATACCTGCATTGGGCCCCAAACCTTGTAAGGCAGGCCCAATGTAGGGCACTTAACCACTTTTAAAACATTATATGCTTGAATTGTATACTGAATTACCTCCCCATTAAAGATGTTCCAGAATGTTAGTTCTAACGAGATGCTACTATATTCAAATGTTATAACTGTCGGAAATACTACCATTGCAAACCAGATCAATGATAGGAAAAAGTTCATCTGGATAACCCATCTTGTGAACACAAAGAATGATCCAATACCTGAGCCATAATTACCTGTAATAAAAATGTTAACATGTAATGTAGCACACCTCATCTAACAATAACAATGATCCAATACCTGAGCCAAAATTACCTGTAATAAAAATGTTAACATGTAATGTAGAACAACTCATCTAACAGAAACAAACACAGTGATCCAATCTAACTACAATCATATCTCACTTGCCTCCTTACTGATAAGTCGTGGCGAGGTACGTCTTAGGAAATCCCATTACGGGTCACATGTGAGTGACCTTATGTCATGAATATAGGACCTTTTTTGGCAAATCTGAGATAGCTTAGCTTGTAGCATGGAATGTAGCTTAGTTAGTAACATTTTCATATTCTCACATTTCACCATTTTCGTTAGGGTCACTTGCATGTGACCTGTAATGGGATTTATTCTGATCTCCCATGCTGTGACATATCAGTAAAGAGGAGCAAGTGAGAGATCTGATTTTATTGACAATGGTTCAATACCCGAGTTAAAATTAATAGTAATAACAATGTGAGCATGCAAAATTGATTGATTGATTGATTGTTTGGCACTTAATATTTGGCTGCAAATATTTCATGCCATCTTAGTATCCTTATAATATCTCATTTCTATCTTCCTGATGGTTTCTGATATGAAGATGTTAGAAATTAAGCCAATCAGAAAGTATTACTGACCCTGGCAGCCATGTTAAATTTCACATCAGCATAATTCAGCAGAAATTGGCAAACTTTTCACAGAAAAACCAGAATGTATACTAAAGAACTGTTTATCATGTATCAACTGTTTAAATTCCAGCACTTCCATACTTAAAACAAGGAAGTTCTAGGTATGTAAGAAAATTATATTATTAGTAAGAATGGTCTGACCGTCAAATGCTACCCCTACTCAGTATTCATGAAATCATATATTTGATAAACATTATCAAGTTACAAAGCCAATTTTAACCAAGCTATAATACATATTGCATTAAAATTTGAAGGGGAAATAATTTACTTTCAGCAGTCTTAAAGATCAACCATTTAATTTTTAGAGAGGGTATGTTTTTCTCCTTAGCCAGACAGGTTTTTCCACACAAAACAAAAATCTGAAACAACACAGTCAGATTATTTATTTTTTATCTCCTTCAGGTGAACTTATCTTTTTCTATAATATTTGGTGACAGATATAAAATAAAAGTTAAATGGTAGATCCCTTACATTGATATAAAGAAAAGCAGGTCGAGAATTAGGTCACCAACACTATTTTATTTTTGGACCTATATAAACTTACATTCAAAATAATTGATGTAGGATTTTAAGAAAGGGTTCTCAGTACGTTTCTTTGTCCACCTTCTGTACCAACTCTACACAAAATAAAAATAAATAACAGCATTTTAATATCTAATGACTTCAGGTTTGGTTATGGTGTTTAACACCACTTTCCACAATATTTCAGCTATATTGTGGCTGTCAGTTTTTTTATGGAGGAAATCATGGTACATGGAGAAAACGACCGACCTGCTGCAAGTCGCTGACAAACTTTATCACATAAAGTTGTATTAAGTACACCTCACCATTAGAGGGATTTGAACTCACAACTTTAGTGGTGATAGGCACTGATTGCATAGGTAGTTGTAAATCCAACTACCAGATGATCATAACCACGACTGCCCCTTATAACTGAATTGAAAAGAACAAGTAATGGTATACAATGTAACAAACCATAAACTTCTGTCAGACCTCAAACTTCAAATTTTAGCACAGAAATGACAACTGAGGTCGCTGGATGTCGCTGTTCTTGAGTTAGACAGAAAATCACTTTCAATGGAGTCAATTAAAACAGCTACTGATTATAAAGATTTAATTATCAAAAATAAATATAATAATTTCATGTTATATGCTTATGGAATAAAAAAAATGTGTTGAATCTTGAAATAAATATACAATTTCATGAGCTAGAAAAGTGGATCGTTTTGATGCAATTCAATATTTACAAAGGTGGTCCAAATTCTGAGATTTAAGATTAGACAAAGTATAAAACTGTCATAATATATCACTTACTGTAAAATCATGCTTTATTAACTGTAAACGATTCTTGCCAGCTCTGTTGTTTTTTCCAATTTTAATATGGATATTTCTGTGAAAAGAGCAAGTAAAAGTTAATCGTTAATTATTACATTGTACATGAATTTGAAGAAAAAAAAACAACTTAAAACAACTCTTATTTTCTTCTGGATCAGAATTATCCTAGAAAATAATCATAATAAGTGAGATGATACAAATATGAAATTGGCAAAGATTTAATATTCCCTACTACAAAATATCAAATATCAAACTGCAGGTTTTCTCACAAACTACAATTATTATGAACAGAATAGTATATGGTAAGACATTTCTGTTAATATTCAAGAAGGTACAAAAAATAACAATAACTAGTACTACGTCTACATACATTCATGAAAACAAATTTTATTTAGGTAAGCCAGCTATATGGTGTTGAACATTATAATCCTTGTTTTCTTAGATAATTTGTAGTTTGAACAAATGTAATTTCCTAATTCTAAAATGATGCAATTGCTCTGGATAAAAATGTTAAGAAAATAATGTTATTACCCATGTTAAAACTGAATACAAATTATGGCTTCCATGAATTATTTCTTAATTAAACTTACATTGTGTTTCCTGTTGGTAATATTTCTTCTGAATTTTGTTCAACAAGATCATCATCTTTGTGGAAATCTTGACTCTTCTTCTTCCTCAACAATGTTCCTGAGATAATAGTCTGTGTTAGTAATTGAGGAATAGAAGCTCTTCTGAATCGTGGAATGATAGTAGATTCCTGAAAATGTAATAGAGTACCATTCCTTCATACATTTGTTTATTTGAGTAGAGCTAGTTGCTATCTCTTATATAAAACTATATTTTGTAATAATAATATAGATATATGTAAGACTCACATCGACGTCCAGCCTCTAATCGACGTTCAATCCTCAAATCCATGTCCGATTTCTACGTCACAGACATCTGTACCTCAGATCTATGTCCTTTTTTCAAATTCTCAAATCGGCATCCAATTCTCAAATTTATGTCCTTTTTAAAATTCTCAAATCTATGGCCGTTTCTCACTTTCCCAAATCGACGTCACTGACATATGCCCTTACTCTTAACCAATAAATCGGCCATAGATCTGAGAATTTGGAAAGAACGCCCATTTGAAAATAACCTTAAATCGGACCATGATTTGTGATGACATCAGTGGATTCCGATTTGAGTACAGACGCCGATCTGAGTCTATCATATATATATAATTACCCTATGTCTTGTGTTCGAGTAAACCCTTATTTTTTTTTATTTGTATTATAAATTTGCTTTCAACTTTAAATTAAATCATTGAGTTTTAATACTAAACAAGAATTTTCGTAAGTATTGGCTTTCGGTATGCATAATCTGTAATTTCAAAATTGTTTTTTAGACACAATATTTCAATGAAACAATGCTTAATTAATTGAGGACCCCTTTGGATTGATGCTATTTTGTTAAGATTTTGCATGGTTTTCTGTGAGAGAGTTGTTGATTGATATCTTTTATATAACGAGATCTTCTTATTTTACCTGTTCTTCATAAAAATGTGGTATTATGCAGAATTAGAAAGAAAAAAAATTTAAGCTATTTTGGACAGTATTTTTTTGGGGGTTCAAATTATGAAAAAAAAATTTAAACAGTGAGTCAACAATTCCAGCCATATTAACTAAATGAAATCCCTTCTCATCTCAAACCTTTGATCACAAAAAAAAGAACACAACATATTGCATTGTAAATCCATGTCCTGGTTTGAGACAGGCATAAAAAAGTGGCAGGGTTAAACTGGTTAATGGTATTCAACCCCCAATACAGACCTATAACTAACAAAACAAAACAAAACTCTGCAAATATTCACTAGCAAAAAATGTACTCAAAAAGATCATACACTATTTTCAAGATTTACGTCATGATCAGTATTTTTGGGCATTTTCTGGATCTATCATATCATGATAAATAAAATCTCAGCAGCTCACTAATGAGAGTAATATTTCTCAATTGTTCTATCTTCAGATATGTATAGTATGTGGGTACAAACAAGAATGGCAATTTAACATGGACCCAGTATTTTAGTTAAAATTATTATGTCCTATATTCTAACATAGAGATAGGCAGATATGCAGTGTCCTCATAATGCATGGGCATGTAACAATTTATTTGTTCCTACCTAAAATTATATCCCCCCAGATAAAATATCAATGAAATTATATCCCTGAGGATAAAATATTCTAAAAAATATTATCTCACATTAATAAATATTATCCCTCTGTAGGATAATATTTTTTTAAGAAATATTATCCTATGGGATATAATTTCATTGATATTTTATCTGGAGGGATAAAAAAAATCCTATGATAACAAGATGTATCAATTTATTTGTTCCTACCTAAAATTATATCCCCCCAGATAAAATATCAATGAAATTATATCCATGAGGATAAAATATTCTAAAAAATATTATCTCGCATTAATAAATATTATCCCTCTATAGGATAATATTTTTTTTCAATACTCTTTCGAAGATATTTTATCCTATGAGATAATATTTCGTGGACATTTTCTATCTTTATGGATAAAATATTTTGAACTTTTTTTTATCCACAATGGCGGATATTTTTGTTTAATATGGGATAAAATATCACCTACATTTGATCCATAATTTCACAAAATTTAATCCTATGGGATAATTTTAGGGCTCAATTTTATCCCATGGGATATTATTTTGGAGGATATAATTTATGTTTACACTTTACAGCACACAGGGCAGTTGCCCGGAGGCTCCATGAACATTGGGGTCCATGCTAATCTATGAATGTTGTGTGCATCAAGTTTTTTAATGTTTAAACACTAATTTTGTTTGAAGTACCAATACAATAAAAATAAATGGTATGTTTAATTTTATCGACCATTTATATTCTAATTCCTGCGAGTGGTTGCATAGGTAGGGGCCCCAATGAACTGCTTTGCCCGGAGGTATATAATGCATATAAGACAGCCCTGCAGATATGCCCACGTAAAACATACTATCTCAGTGCTGTTCACTGTAATTGAATCAGGGTGGCTTCTTGAACTAGCCGCATGCACTTTCTTATTACTGAACCTATGCATCTTTGTCAATCAGTACTCGTACATCAACTTATCATATCTAAAAAAAAGTAATATGCCATGGATATAAATATATACGAAATTTCAAATAAAGTAAATTAAATACTGTAAATTATAACCAATATTTACACAAGGAATCAACTGTGTTGTCTTACTAGCAGCATCATTAAAACAAGCTGGTGCCATTGTATATTTGTCTGATATCCAAAATATCTAAATATCATGGGATGGAGAAATCATTATTCAGGTAGCCTTGCATTAATATAATAATGAAAACCATTCATGAATAAATAAACCTATTTGTTTGTATTCTGCATTGGAAGCCTTCTCATTTTTCCTATCATTGACACCACATGTCATTGGGGTAAAGCTGATGACCGTAACTGTAATTATGGTCATCCCAACATGGCGGACATGAAATTATGTAAGAATCTTTTTTGTTGATTAAATTGTTTCTATAATGTATTTTAAATGACACATGCATTAGTACGATAGTAATCTATGAACTTTTCACAAGGAAATCACAAATTACGACTGAAAAATGTATATGAAAGAGAAAATTTGATTTTAAAAAATCGCTAAGATCACTGATCATAATTTTTTTTGAAAGATGACCGTAAACTCAGTTTTCAGTTACGGTCATCTTTATTCTTAGCAATTTTTTTAAATCAGATTTTCTATTTCATATACATTTTTCAGTCGTAATTTGTGATTTCATTGTGATAAGTTCATAGATTACTATCGTACCAATGCATGTGCCATTTAAAATACATTATAGAAACAATTTAATCGACAAAAAAGATTCTTACCTGCAGATTCCACGTCCGCCATCTTGGGATGACCGTAATTACAGCTACGGTCATCAGCTTTACCCCAGTGATATGTGTTGATGAGAAAATGTTTGCTGTTCTGTCACTACTTGTTCTAGTAAATGAAATCATGTGATGGTCATAATAAATGGTACCTAATCATTGTCTAGTTTGTAAAAATAAGCGATAAAGTTCCAGGGTTTGAACTTAACTTTTTTTTCAAGTAGCCATGTGGGCCCCTAAAGTAATAAAATTGGGGGCCCACACCAAAATTTAGGAGCCCACAGCACATTTTTGTACTGTATTACATCAAGGATGTATATTGTCTTATTAACGTCCTTGATTACATGTATATATCATATTTTAGGTGGGGTTTTTTTTGTTGTGTTTGATTTGAGCGTTTTTACTGTAATTTATGAACTGTTGTGTGTGTTGACAGGGCATTGTTTGTAGGAATTTGCCTTGTGAACGATTCACTGAAATTTATTGAATTAAATCAATTTACATCTTTTTAATTTATTTAATCAATACACATTTCTCAACTTCACACAACCAGAGAAAGTCATTAACAGGTCTATCATGCTTCTCTAATTTACTGTATATATATCTTTCTTTAATGTCTTAATTATTTTAACTGCATCAGTTTCCTCCATGGCCAGCGTTTATGGTTGATCTGTTGGACATGATTTGCTGAACTGCCGTGACCTTTTTACTTTGTCATAGTCCTTGTAATAATCATTTTTAACTTCGACTTTCCGTTTCACAAAGTGAGAGTTCCCGTTAAGATTAGGAAAGAATTTGTCCAGACTAATTTGTCGTGACATAGTATGCTAGTCAGAAAGATCAGTAAAATCATATTCTGATTAACGGAAATTAGCAAATGAATATAAATTGAAATCCGATCGGGAAAAATACGGTTGATTTCCTTAATTAATATTTCTAGATTAAACACAATCTTGAAGAAAAATTTAGAATGGATGAGATAATAACTGATGCAATTAAATGTTATTAAAGACATTTTATTCAGATATGTTTAAAATAAAATTATACATAAATTATGAACGAGTCATTCTTTAAGAAATTGTATTTGCCGGAAGTAACACTGTTGGAAGGAATAGCCAAATGTTGCACGCAAAGGTTAAATTGAACAGCCGATTTTAGGATACAAAACAATCGTAACTCTTTGGATTTTTTTGGTAATCACATGCAAAACGTCCGAAGAAATACGTAGAGCCCAAATATTGATTCAGCCAGGATACCAAGCTAAAGAAATATCGCGATTTTATTAAAAACTGTACTTTCAATTTCTAGGATTTACTCGCCACGTGGGCGAACGGATTTGAAAATTGAGGGGCCCACACGGAAAACCACTCGCCATTGGTGAGTGGGCGACCGCTAATTTCAAACCCTGAGTTCTCAATCAAAGTATTTATTTTGACCCAGAGCAGCCCATTCAGGGTTTCAACAAACATTTGATAGATTATTCCAAATGGATTGTTTATTTATTTCAAAATTTATAGGAACAAATTAAGAACTAATGCAATTGCAAGAAAATGTGTATTAGATAATTGATAGAGGAAACAATGAATATATTGTAATGATTATGGAATAGATAGTACTACCAAAACTGCCTCAATACCCATTATCATGTCCACATAAAACTATATTTCCAAGGCTGAAAATGATTATAGTTCATAATCCTATTTAGAATAAATGGTTTAAAAACCTGTTATTTATCTGAACAAATTTATGGAGAAATATGGAAAAGTGACATGAACATGCCTGCCCTTTGTGGTCATTTCAACAAACCGAAAAGCTGTTTTCGAGGATTATTACAGTTCTCAATGTTTGAAATTTGGCCTTATTTCAAACAGTCTTGTAGTTTTTCTTGCCTACATGTTTGCTCTCCCAGAAAACAAAATATTATGTAACAAAAGAACACAACCATTGATATATTAACCATGAAAAAGTGTTGAAAAGGGTCTTTTCCATAGCGTCCATTTTGAATAAAAAACTGACTGGGTGAAGTCTGGAATTTGAAACAGCCATAACTTTGCAACTACTGGTCCACTTTTTACAAATGAGGGCTTGAAATTTCTGTCATTGTGAGGTCTAATTGATAAACAAGAAATAGATAACTTTGAACATTGATTGAAATTGTCCTGTCGTATCTAGTACTACTGACCAAGTACAATATGATATTTCAAAACTTTTCATATTTTCCCTCTAGTCTAAACTTGTCAGATATTTAGGGAACCAGTCAAAATAGGAATATTCAGCAATACAAACTACAGTCATTGAATCAATCTAAGTTGCATATATGTATATGTTATCTGGATGTGAATTGATTGATACCGAAAATATCAGCCTGCCGAGCCAGAATATGAAGTTTGTTGGCGAGTGAGCGAAGCGAACGAGTCACAAACTTCATATTCTGTCGAGCAGGCTGATATTTTTCAGTATCAATTATATTCACATTCAGATGACATATTTATCATCCTTAAATCAACCATAAACACGGATACATCTATATTTGTATTTTTCGCGGGAAAAATTAAATGATTCAAAATATTCAAAATACGCTTCCCCAAAACCGTAGTTCATAAGTAGTTTGCAAAATATACCATTCATTTTTACAGGTTTATATAAAGGTTAAGATTGTTGGAATTTCCCTTTAATGGGGATATTCATTTTTTTTTTATTACAAACATCAAAGTCACCCATTTTCATTAAAGGTTTTGCTTACCAATGCCGTTCCGGTTTAGAAAACATGACGGTCACAACCTCCTTTATGACGTAATAAATTATGACGTCTGAGGAGAGGTTATCAAGAATTGTGTAAAGTACATTTTTGTAGGACGATGTTTGTTGATATTTCTAACGCGACAGTTCTTAATTTGATATATGTTTTAAAAAATAATGTTAACTAGCTAATGGTGTAGATCAATTTTATTTATTTTTGCCATCTTCACAGGAATTATCGTTTAAATGTTAGGAGAATTTGGTGATAACTCCTGCTGACTGTTGATAAGTCCTGCTCAGCTCACGCGGACTTTGATACGAGTTTTGTTTATGGAGCCAGCATGTAGATATAGCCGGAGGGAAGGATGATAACAGTATTTATCCTGCACTTGATATCTTTTCTGATAATATACGTACATGTATTATTAATTTATTTCTACGTATGAACTATTAATATCAATATATTTTAAATCGAAGTATGTATAATGATTCAGTAAGAGACGTTCCAGGTGACGATTTAACTATAAAAAAATCTAGATTTTTCTTTCTTCAAATTTTTAAGAATAATGATCACAAAGACACATTTAGTAGTTGGTAATCAGAAGAAGAATTGTTTTGCTGATATTAAAATAAATTTTGTAAATATCTTTACACCGTTATTCTCGTTTCTAAAGAATGTTTCAAAATGGCCGACAAATGTGTAGTTTGAAAAGTATAAAATTAAAATTTTGGAAAATTAAGCAGACAGTATGGAAAAGGGACATATAGAAGGCGTGGCATCGTCTATTGTTCGAGAATATCTAAGTAGAAAGGTCATTTGACATATAATAGGCCCCACTTTTCAAGAATAGAGGCATTAGAGCTTAAATTTTTCATTTAAAAAATAAATTTACAGTAGCCTGCGATCATTAGTGACATTAGAGACCAATTATATTAATCTGTGTCACATCCATACTCATGGCTACTTCTTTGCTAAATTTCCCATATAACCAAGCCACAGTGGTGAAAATTAAAACCAAATTTTATGTCTGCCGATGTTGTAATAGTTGGAAGTTGATTCCAGTCCAGGGCTTAGGGAAGAATGATTGTCTGTACTACCCGTAGGTATCAGTGCTTGGACTATAAGGGCTACGGTTCCGCAGCTAGATCTTTCTTGGTAGAGGGTCCCTGTAAAGTGAGAAACGAAACACAATCTGTAAACTGAGAAACGAAACAAAACAGAATATGTAAACTGAGAAACGAAACGAAACGATATCATTTAATGAAATAAAAAAAATCAAAAAAAAATCATTCCTCGACGTCCGCGTCCGTTTAAGCTACAGTACACTCCAAGTGTTACGACGCTCATACTCTCAGGTCTGACATATTCCTCCCAAAATGTCCGATAAATTTGAGAGTCAACACCCTCAAACTCCGAGTATTTGGTCGGACATTGTGGGTGCACACCGAGTATTTGGTCGGACGTGAGAGTGGATATTTAAAGATTTTTTTTTTTTACATTTCTCGAGGTGAACATACATGTATCAAACATTTTGTGATCGATGTGTAATCGCGCCAGGAAAGGTACAAAAAAATGTAGTTCAAATGTCAATATTTGTCACGCTCGTTTGATGCATAGGAGCACCTCATAATCAAAAGGAATTGTACAACAATTTTGAGTTACACCGTTTGTGTTTCTTTAATCTGTTTAATTTTAATAGATCTTTCTAGTACATTAAAATTTTACGATTACAATTGGAAATGAATGCTAGAAATGTCGTAACTTTTCCGAAATCGAAAGTTTTAAAATACGAGTCCAGCCCTGGCTTGGATTTCTCGAAAAATCTCGAGTTTTCTAACAAACCAACTTAAATTTGAGTAAAAACTAAAGTTTGTGTTTTTAAACTTGTGTTTGTGTGTTTTTTATGAGGAGTTTGGTTTGTAATGCCAACTTTGGGTAAAAGGATGACCCCGATGTTCATACAATAAAATAATCAAACAATGTGTCAAAACAATGTATCACCTTGTGCAGTTTTATTGACATACCTTTAAACTGTGTTTAATTAATAGTACACAAATTATGTGATCGTCTCGGTCCAGTAAATTTCCAATAATCAGATCATGTCAGGATATTTCATGTTTACAAGTGCCGACAGAGTTCACCTGTGTTGATTTTTTTAAGTCATGGTTATTATTTTATTTGTTCCTATTGACCAATTAAAATGTAGAACAATCTAGTTTTAACGAAATCGATAATTATTTTCCAGTATATTTAGTATAAAAAGCTTGTTCTCCACGATTGTGTGAGATGTCATGCAACCGCCATTTTTTCCCTTCAACCTCGTGCACAGGCCGGTGGTTGATGGACAAGCTATAGCTATATTTAGATATTTTGTGATAATAACTTTATATTGTAAAACGATCTACCCTGTAAAAAAATGTCAACAACATACACTTTTTATAGTATATATATTTTATACAATACAATATTGAACTGATTTTTGCTAACACTTCAATCAATCAATATTATTGAATATTGATTTTTTTTCCCGGATGTTGCACCCCTGTTAGTATAGAATAAGAATAAGTATACTTTTATTGCTTTAAATAAAAGAATAACTCCAAAAACATCAATGATTTTAGTCTTCTTATTCAGAAAAAAACCTACATGTACAGCAAAATAAAGTAATTTGTATACAAGATTTTTTTTAACTTCATCCTTGTGGACGATAGGTCGAAGCCAGTGTGTTGAGGAAAAAAAATATCGACCAATCGTTCTTAAAATACAGTAGTTTGTGTTTAATGTTTTGTTTTCTTTTTCAGGTAAATAATGCATGCTTTTCGTTATTTACTTAGTTTAGTAATGTTACATTTTTTGTGTGCCTGCTCATTGTTTAAATAACCCCTGTTTTGTCTTCTTGCATATGTTTTGCTATGCAGTTTAATTTGTTCTGTTTTAAATAAATACGTAATGTGTATTGTTGTTGTTTTTATTATTTGGTAAAGCGCATATATTCGAAAATTTCCTGCAGTTTCATTGATTACGGCAACCCGTCCGATTGTAATTCTTTAGTTCAAAAGTATTAAAAAAAAAAACGTCAAAATTCTCTATATATTTCATATATATGTAAAAAAAATATTTTGAAGTCGTTTCTGAACGGATTTTCTTCAAATCAACACATTGCCCAAAAACTGCTCTCAGAGATGTACACAAGTCATTTTGAACATGTTTGGAGCTCAACATTTCAACAACAAAAACAGATTCACAACATATTACAAAATATTTCTTTATAAAAACTTTTCATTTCTGTCAAGTTATGTCCTTTGAAAGGTTGATCACTGTGGTTATAAAAAAATATGTATGTTGTGGAAATATTTTCTAGGTGATCGGAATTAGGTTGTCTTGTCATACTAATTCTTTAATTTAAGATACATTTCATTTCTTCCTCAATTGTTGCTGGGATCAATACACACCTAGGACACGGCTCTAAACTAGTGGTGATATCACTATTGCTGTTTTGTTTTTTTTTATTATCTATGACTTATGTAATTGACAGGATGTACCCAATATACAGGAAAACCCCCTACTGTGTAGCCATCTATTTTGTGATGCCATTCAATGAAAATAACAACCTGACCATATTGTTACATAAGAATTAGATAAGAAATTGAAATTTATAGAAGATATTTAATTTAATTTAATTCTTTATTTTATTTCAAGAGGATTGCCGACAGCCAGAGTCTACGAAGATATTTATACACATTTATAAGAAAAAAATATAAATTTATTTTTTAAGTACAAATAAATTGGAAGACGGCTTGAAAATTGAAAACGCAAAATAGTTGCATTTTGTATCCATGTTTATAAAACTTTAAACTTTATTATTAAGCACAATTTATAAGCCTTAGTATAATAAAAGGAGTCTTGAGCAACGTTTTTTTTTTTCACACCTATGATAGGTGTATTTGTACAAGGTGTATACAAAATGTATCATGGATGCACGATGCGATGGCATGCTGAGATGGGTGATGTTTTCACAGGTAAACTGTAAAAAAAACCTGTATAATACACTAATAAAATATTATTTCACCTATATCAGGACTCCACAGACTGCCGATTTTCAAGGAAAAAAAAAACAACGTGATTTTATAATAAAAGGGGTCTTGAGCAACGTTTTTTTCACACCTGTGATAGGTGTATTTGTGTATCATGAATGCATGATGCGATATGGCATGTTGAAATGGGTGATGTTTTGACAGGTAAACTGTAAAAACTTTTATCCAATATCTCAGTCGCAAATATCTCTCGACCTGCACGTGCTGATTGTGTAAATCTTTCACGTAGTCATCACAAATTGTAAAAAAGTAAAAAAAAAAAAAAACCATAGAATACACTAAAAAATATTATTCCACCTATATCAGACTGTCCATTTTCAAGAGAGAAAAAAGCGGGATTTATGGATTTATGACCCATTCGCCATAAACAAAATAAAACTTAAATTTTACTAATTAATTTTAATTCATATTTGCCTTTAACGAAATAAATGTATAAATTAGAATTATTTACCCGGGATCGTTCGCTTTACATTTGGAGAACACGTGAAAGAGCAAACGCACCCGATATCGTAAACCAGCAACTATCTGCAGCAAGTGAAAGGGCCTTGGCATCGATTGTCGCGAGTATGCATGTACATAGGGACATACATGTATTAATATTAACTTCTAGTGCAATTATAACATGGGTACTGCATGTTAATACATTTTATTCATTGGTATTATTGTATATTCTAATATGACGCCGTGTTATCGTCAGTTCATATAATACTCAACAACAACATTTTTAGCGCAAACGCAGTAATGTTGTCAATTCGGCTATTCCGTGTACCCTCCCGCTGTGAAATTACAGTGACGACCGAGTGTAAACAAACAAAACACCGGCATATAACGTATTTTTAAAGTCCTTAAAAAAACCCAACATAATTTAAAAAGTTTATGTATAAAATCCTACAAGGTCGTTTCCGTGAGGTCATACACAACAACTACACATACAAAAAAAAATCCGGAAAAAATACTTAAGACAACCATCTATCGACTTTGACTTTTGTAATTTATCGTCATCCTGTGACGTAGTTTACAAGGGACGCTGGTGATATTGACACAAGTTGGTTACTGATTTTTTTCTCGATTTTTTGAGTATTTTACTTGTTTAAGTAGCTCAATGCAAAATACCATCAAATTGGAAAGTATCAGTAACTTAATTACATCACCGTCTAGTTATCGATGAAGGAAAAAGTACTGTAAACAATACATGAAGGTTAGGTTGTTATTCATGCGTGACACACATCAATGGAATGTATGTGTGCGTACTGGGAATCCCCAAAGGTAAATTCAATGAATTTTAAAAACAATTGAAAAAAATCTTATAATATTATTACTCACACAATATAGAGTTTGATTTAATATATGTGCTCAAATTGCGCCGATTCCGTCATCATATGTGAAGGGGGCTAAACGGAACAGCCGTTGTATGGCGGATTCTAAGGTGTCCTAAGGTCATAAAAATTACCGTATTTGTCCTATTAGAATCGAAATAATCCATGGCAGCCATTGTGTTATATTCATTTAACCATGGGCTGGGCCTTTATAATCGAATTTAATCCCGAGCGACAGCGAGGGGTTAAATTCGATTATAAAGGCCCAGCCCATGGTTAAATGAATATAACACAATGGCTGCCATGGATTATTTCTTAAATATCACCCGTGACAGCCGTTAACAGATCTATACTCTCCGTACTGTATATCATTAATTTATTTCAGCTTTACTAAGATACGCATGTTTCTTTATGCACGAATTTATTGGTTAGTAGAATTTGAGGACGTTACACAGTTTAACTATCTGAGAGTGGAGACTCTCACTCTCACTCCGACCTGGGAGGATTTTGTCGGACGATTTTAAGAGTGACACCCTCTCAAAGTCCGACGAAACTCTCTGTCCGACCTGAGAGTATGAGCGTCGTAACACTTGGAGCGTAGTGTATATTATGTTCAAGTATATCTAAGAAACTGTACTTTGTAATCGAAGATGTACTTTACACTTACATATTTCACTTATATAGAGTTCCTTAAAAAGTTCGGAATGACATAATATAGCATTTCTGTTATTCGTGTATATGCTAGATGTGTGTAGATAATCACGCAAATTTGCATCATCCGAGGCAGAATTCCCTTTAAATTGATATAGATCAGGAGAAAATATAGGTTGTATAACCCTACCTAAAATCTAGTGCCTACAATAATTTTTTTATTACATTTTTTCAACGAGCGCTATTAAAGTCAGAACATCTTCCCAATATGTAAAAAAAAAAAATTCATGCCCACATTACCATACCTAACTTTTCCACAATGTTAGCCTAAACACATAATAATTTTTTGTAGGCCTAATGGGAAAATATCAATTAAGTTTACACATTTTCAAAATCCGCTCAAACGAGCCCGGGAAATTAATTGCATCTGTGTTGGCGAATATGTGAAAGTTAGAAATACATGTATAGGTATTGCATAATGATAAAAAAAAAAAAAAAAAATCATATCTATATCGGCAACTCCGTATTGATCTTTAGCTGTTGGATATTTCTTCCCCATCTCCTCATTTTGATGACGAAAAGTCAAGGAAACTTAATAATTTATCCCTGTCCATCCAGATATATGAAGGCTAATTTCATTTATATTTTTTAATGTATTGTAGGGTCCATATTCATGCATACAATGTACTAAAGGTGTGCATAATAACCTTTATAATTAAGCACAATTTCCACCCTAATTAGGGTCAATGGCTACTCTGTACATTGAATAGTCAACAATACACAGATTTTAATTTCTATCAAACAGACAAACTAGATATATTTTCGGACAAAATCCCCGCAGGGGCATACCGGTTTCCAGTTTATTTTTAGCCTTGTTCTCAATTCTCCACTTCTTCCTTGCAAATTTGATGTAACAGCAATTATTTTTGCACGTAATAAAGAGAATAACACCCCTCTTCCTATGAAAAAAACCTCCAAGCACGTTGCACGAAAATAACCCTTTACCACCCACGCCAAATGTATGTGTACCTGAAGTATTTAACTATACAGATTTCACAAAAGTTGCTATCTTGTCCAGCCATTGTCTACATTGTATAGTGTTGGGTTGCTTTTCCATTGTTCAAAAATCTTAAATTGAGATGTTTTCAAAATGCTTTAATATGGCAATATGTTTTCCATATAAATTTATGGTAGGTTTATGAATAATTTCACATTTGCTGTTTGTTCGTTTACGTTTCACATTTTTAGCTCAAATTGTTCAAATTTACCTTTGATAACTTCCATAAGATTAGATTATAGAATGGTTACATTACATTTCCAAACTTGGTGGATGTGTGAGATATGTTACTAGTGCTTTTTGAGAAAATGTAATAAAAAAAACTACTGTGGCCACTAGATTTGAGGAAGGGTCGGGTTACCCTATGCAAACTATATTTTTTTATCCTAGATTGTGCATGTTTTCCCCTGATCTATACTAATTTAAAGGGAATTCTGCCTCGGATGATGCAAATTTGCATGATTATCTACACACATCTAGCATATACACGAATGACAGAAATGCTGTATACAAAAATGTATGTCATTGCGAACTTTTTAATGAACTCAAATAGAGTCACAGTATTTCGTCAATTTACTATGCCAAATTAATATTTTAATATATCCATCTATCATGATAAAATTGAATTGGTTGATTATACATTTACAAGGTATCGGGCAGTGTTTATTTTTATTTGGGAATGTACACGACTTTTGCCAAATGAAATATATAGCGTAAGTGTAAAATACTGTAAATACATCTTCGATTACAAAGTAAAGTTTCTTAGATATACTCGAACATATAGCTTAATCGGATGCGGACGTCGAAGAATTATCTTTTTTTATAATTCATTGAATGATTTCGTTTCATTTCGTTTCGTTTCGTTTCTCAGTTTACATATTCTATTTTGTTTCGCTGTGTTTCGTTTCTGTTCCGTTTCTCACTTTACAGGGATCCCTTGGTAGAAGTGGTTTTTACCTCTGGTCCAGCTGTCATTTGGCATCAGATATTGCTGTCTATCTATGTTGATAAGGTCATGCTGGATCTTAAATAGCATGCTTGGTCATGCTGATTTCTACGATCTTTAAGGTTTTCCCATTGTAAAGATTTTATCATATTTGTGACACAGCCTGGTGTTCGGTCTGTGTAGTTGTTGTGCACAAATATTGCTGCTCTTTTCTGTACCTGTTCTATGAATTGGATCTTTTCTCAGACATATCGAAATATGCCAGACCGTTGGACCTGACTGGTAAAAATCAAGCCAGTCCGACGATGTCTTCGGCATATCGGTCCGAAAGTCTGGAAAAAATTTGCTCTATTCGGTCAGGAAACAATTTTCTCTTTGTCGGTCTGTCAAACAATGTCTTTAAATTAAAGTAGATCTTTCTTGCAATAGTATGTTTATTTCTTTAAATAAGCATTTTCTGTGAATAAATTATTTTGACCATTGCATAATCCTAATCTAGTTACTTTCCTTAAAGAAATATAATTCGTCCCAAACATAGATCGGCATTCGACTAGATCGGTCTTTAAAATAAACCAAAACGCTTATCATTTTAACTATTTGTATTTTGAAAATATATATTCGTAAGTTTTTTTTAGGTTGATAATGTTTGTATTCTTCATTAAATATGTTCTTAAAACCTAATTTCTTGGTACATTGCAATTGTCTTTTGTAAAAAAAAATCGGAACAGTCTGACATGGTTAGGTACGAAAGAATCATGATTTGAGAAATACAATACGGACGAACCAGAAACCGAAAGATACATTGCCAATACACATTTGAGTCGGCATCCCTTTCAGAGAGTTAGTCGGGAAGGAAAACAAACAGTACTTTATCAACTTATGACCACATTAAAAAATTTAATGTCTGGACAGGATTTTTTTTCACAACAAATCATAATTTTTTTTTCACAAAGACATTGATGATGATGATTATGAAGAATCCAAGATGAATGTTATTATTTCCAGTATGAGCTTTTTAATTTTGAACAAATATTGAGAATGTCACGAGATAACTGAATACCTAAAAATTTATTCTTGAAGTAAACATGTTGAACAAATGAAGAGTTTTTAATGGAGATGCGGAATATGTGATGGCATGTTAGGTTTTTATTCGGTCAACAAATTTTCTTTTGGTCAGGCAGTTTTTCTAAATTGCCGGACGGAATGTCAGACAAGTTGTCTTGGATTTTCAATATGTCTGCTTTGTTTGGTTAGATGGATCCCAAACTGTACTTGCATATTCCACTGAAGGTCTTACTATTGCTGTATATGCTGCTGACTTTACAGGTTTTGTGTAGTTTTTAGCTCACCTGACCCGAAGGGTCATGTGAGCTATTGCCATCACGTCCGTCCATCCGTAAACATTTCAAACTTCTTCTAGAGAACCACTGAAGCAAATGGGACCAAACGTGGCAGGAATGTTTATTTGCATGGTCTAGCCAAGTGTTGTTACTTTCGTTACGATCGGTTATCCAACATGGCTGCCAGGGGTCATAAAAGCCTCTAATTGGCTGAAATATTTAATGATCTTCTTCTCCGATACTACATGAAGAATGGAGTTGAAAATTGTCGTGAATAATCATTGCAAGCTGCTAACCAAGTGTTGTTACTTTTTGGACCGATTGAAAATCCAAGATGGCCACCAGTGGGGCACATAATTTAACATAGCGACCCTATGAGAAATATGTAAAACAATCTTCTTCTCAAGAACCACTAGATGGATTGGAATCATACTTGGCAGAAATGTTCCTGACAAGGTTCTGATCAATTGTTGTTACTTTTAGTTCCGATCGGTTATCCAACATGGCTGCCAGTGCCCATAAAAGCCTCTGATTGGCCGAGATTTCAAAGATCTTCTTCTCAGATACTACATGGAGGATGGAATTGTAAGTTGTCAAGAATGATCATTGCAAGATGCTAACCAAGTGTTGTTACTTTTTTGGCTGATCGAAAATCCAAGATGGCTGCCAACGGCAAGTCATAGTTTAATGTATGACCCTATGGGAAATATGATAAAAAAAATTCTCAAGAACTACTGAAGGGATTATTGGAACCATACTTGACAGAAATGTTCCTTACAAGGTCCTAATCAAGTGTTGTTACTTTTTGTTCTGATCGGCCATCCAACATGGCTGCCACAATGAACCCAGGTGAGCGATTACAGGCTCCTGGGAGCCTCTAGTTTAAGGTTTCGGTGGATAAATCCTAGCATCTTGTTTCCTTTGCCAACAATGTTATCTGTGTCTATCCCAGGATAAGTTGTTGTTGATGGTTACGCCTAGGTATTTGCTGGCTTCCACATTATCCAGAGTATGTCCATGTAATTTGTAACTTGTTTGCCTCACCTGTTTGTTTTTTTGGTGCTATTCTGATGGCAATGCTTTTTTAGCATTGAAACTCATCTGCCATTTGTTTTTCCACTGTCAGTCTGGTTGTTAATTGTACGATAAAGAAGGCTGTCAAAAAAAAGCTGTCATCTGCAAATAATTTGATCTCGGATGAAGTTGCTGTTTCTGGCATGTCGTTGATGTAGGTCAGGAACAGTAGTGTCATCCGACACTGGATTGTCTCTCTTGAACTTTACTGTCATATCGCACATGTACTAAAAATGTTTAATATTGTACTAACACACTGAACAGGTGCGACCTGAGAAGAGAGTGATAGATAGGCTAGTCATAGCGCCATATCAGACTTGCATTTATACCGAAATACAATGTACATTGTAATGCACAGACACGAAAAGGAATTAATCTCGTTGAGATTATTCTTCCAAAGAAATTTGCTATTTGTATCTTGTTCCTAATTTGGTCATAAGCCCTATCAAAGGTATTCTAGAAATTTAAAATTTTAATCAATAATTTTTATTTAATTCAACCAATATGTGTCCTTTTGTAGTCACTTATGACACTGGTTCTGCCTTGAAAGAATATGATTTTTGGAGGGGGAGGGGGAAAACATTACATTTGTACATGTTATTTATAATGGGCAATTGTTTCTGTCACTTGAACAAATTGGATAAAATTTTAAAAATTGGAGAGGAAAAAAATCCTGACCTTAGCCTACCCTTTTTTTTTTTTTTTACATGAAGCTAAAATTTTTGGGGCCAAATTTCATATCTGCAATTTCATAAGTTGTGGGCTTAGATTATGTAAAATTAATGTAAATATATGACTTCAAAGATGACAAAATATTTTTATACTTACCACATTTCATTTCGAGATATTAGGTACGGTATATACATGTACATTGTATTAGTTAGGACCACTATAATTTAATGGTAAGCAATTTTTATTTCCATATTCATTGTTTTGTGCTTTTTCTTAAATTTAGAGAAAACTTGTCCAACAATGTTCGACAAATATAGATGCGTTGCGAATATTTGAAATAATAGTATTAGAGACATGTAAAACTGACAGTTCAGTAAAATCTTAATTTCATGTACTAACTTAACTATATTTAATATTTAGGGTCTAAAAGGTACATTACAAGTTATGGACCAGGAGATGCCTAGATCAGAAGGAGCTATAAGTAACAGACAGTCTCTGATGAAAGAACTACACATAGAAAAGCTAATGAAAAGGAATAAGGTGATTATAGAACAAAATTTGGTAGTTTGTATAAAAAAATGCTGAATATTTACACAGTTTCCCTGATTACCATCAGTAAGTGTGTGATTATTGTTTAACACCAACTCAGCAATTGTTCACCTATTTCATGGCGAGAACAAAATAATTTTAAATGAGATGATGACGAGGTCCGCTTTTTAATGGACCAACACGCTTAGTCAGTGGGATTTTTATGGTGCTAGCGCACTGAAACGACAGTCTGCGGATACACATGTTGCCCAGCTCGAACACATTATTATCCCCTCGCCAACGAAGTTGCGAAGGGATATAGTAACGCTACCGTCCTTCCATCCGTCCTTCCGTAACATCCTTGTGAACACTCGAATCAACATCCTTCAATGGATTTTGACCAAACTTGGCACATACTTAGTCCTTAAGAGAATCTGGAACCCTATTGATTTTCAAGGTCAAAGGTCAAGATCACCGGGTCAAATTTTTAGGTGAGGGGATATGCCATGCTTTGCTTTTCCCTTGTTAGGTTTTATTTTAGTTAGCAGAAATACTTTGGGACCATACATATTGTCTGATGTCACAGGATGTCAGAAATCTCAGATGTCGGATTGCACAAGTTCCACTGTATATCGTTAATGAAGATGCCATTTTAAAACCACTGTTAAAAAACAGTTGATGTAATGGGTTTAGAGGCCAGTGTTTTTAATTTTGTATTTTGTGTATTCAAATTTGAAGAAAAAGAATGAAATGGTATTCATATTTCAGGAAAGAGAAGACCCGTTTAGAGCGATGCTGGAAATAATTGTCGCCAGTTTTGTTGAAAATGGTGTGTCTCAACCGAAGAATGATGGCCGGTCAGAACGTCCTTCAACAGCAAAATCACAGCGATATAAAGCACCAGATATTCTAGATATGAGTCCTGTATTAGATAGACCCATCTCACCACCATCAGAACGAAGAGCATCACAAAATGGTTTATCCTCTGCATCAGCTAAAAAAACAGTGAACAGTAAGTTATATTTGAAATACAAGTAGTGATTGTGTAGCAGTAAAATAAGTCCTGGTGTGAAAATGGTCCAGATGGAATAAAATTACTAGTAAAATATACCTAGTAAGATAAGTCCTGGTGTGAAAATGGTCCAGATGGAATAAAATTACTAGTAAAATATACCTAGTAAGATAAGTCCTGGTGTGAAAATGGTCCAGATGGAATAAAATTACTAGTAAAATATACGTGGTAAGATAAGTCCTGGTGTGAAAATAGTCCAGATGGAATAACACTACTAGTCGAATATACATACAGAATAAGTCCTGGTGTGAAAATGGTTTTGACTGAATGAAGTTACCAGTAAAATTTTGCCAATGGACCATATTTACAAGAATAAAATATCCCATGGACCATTTCAACTAGGAAAATTATTCCAAGGACCTTTTCACACCAAAAAATGTTATCCTCTCTTGAAAATTGGCTCTCCAGCAACAAAATCAATATAAACAAACAATAAAAAAAAAAACCTGTGCAGTTAAATGCCTTATATTAAAATTTGAAAAAAATTAAATAAAGCAAGATAAAAATGGACATTACAATAGAAGGGTCAGTGAATTGTTGTAGTACAGTATTTATTTACCCCTTTCCGATACAGGTACATGTACCTTGATAGCATTTGATCACACATGATGACTGATACGGTTTTCCTTTCAGGTACTCCAGTAAGATCTGGCGACCTTCTGATTGACGACAATGTAGAAAGTCACACGATCCTTGGAGATGGTAAGGCTGGACTGATTGATGCTGACATCATCACAGATCCTCTGCCATTAAGGACTAGACCTAAAAGTGCCAAACTTAAAAGCATGGGTGGTCCAATATCTTCTAATTTAGATGTAAGTACTTCATGCAATTTTTCCTATAGAAAAAATTATAACGTTTTTGCCTAAGGTACATTTTGTGTGACGTATAGAATATTTACACAAAGTCATCATACATTGTATCATGATGAAAAGTGACACATCTGTGGTAAAAATGTTACAGAGCCTTGATCGTTTAACTTAACAGATATTTCGTATCGTTTGCGTGTATCGTTCGTTCGTTTTCCGTTCGTTTGCATTTCGTGCGTGTAATTTATTCTTTCGTTTCGTGTATCGTTCACCAGTTTAATTAGACTAATACACGAAACGAAATACGAAGGAACGATACACGAAACGAACCCACGCTACGATTTCCAGTTTAAAATAATTACTACAATTTCAATCTTACTATTATTAAAAAAAAATTAAATAAGTGTAAACAAAATTTTACATATACAAACATGTATTTCCTTTATTTATATGTACCAGTAATTTTGTACAATAAGGGAAAAACATATTTAATAAATGCATTTTTTCTATAATTTACTCTAGGACAAATAAACAAGAAATCATCTACATGTATGTAAACAAACGCCTCTGGCAGTTTCACCTGGGAAATACATGCACTGCAGGTGTGAAATGTCAACTCTTACATTTGTAATTTCATTCTATTTAACAATTATATGACCTTTTGAAGCCACACGCCTCTCGGACAGCTTAACTGAGAAAATAACTGATACACCTATGTCTGGTTGGAATTGTCAATTCAGAATCCGAATAATTATAAATATTAATTCTGTATAATTATATAATTATATAAATATAAATTCTGTATAATTATATAATTAAATAAATATAAATTTTGTTTAATTATATAAATAGAAAGTCATATTTGGAAGTCAAATATATGAGATTTAAACTTTAATCATAAATATAATTATTAAACCCATTGGTAATATAAATTATTTAATATAAATTGTATTATCCTATTACTTTACCGACTAATTTATCATTTATATAAATAACTTGCTTATAAAATATAAGATTACAGAAGTTAATCACATCAATTTGCACAAAAGTCATTCAAATAATAACACGATACTATTCGTGTATCGTGCATTCGTTTCGTGTATCGTTCATTTGTTTCGTGTATCGTGCGTTTGTTTCGTGTATCGTGCGTTCGTTTCGTATATCGTGCGTTTTTCGTGTCGTTCGTGTGAAGCGTTCGTTCATTTTCCGTTCGTTTCATTTGCGTTTTTCGTTCGTTTGCGTTTCGTGCATAGTGTAAACTTATACGATCCAGGGTCTGTAGCATGCTCGCTTCCTGTGCAGTAGATCATGGATTCAATTCCAGTCGTGTCAAACCAATGTCTTTAAAATTGGACTAAGCTGCTTCTCCGCTCAGTATGCAGCATTAAGGATTAGAGAGCAAATAAATGTTCAGGAAATACTGATCTGTTCTACTTGTCCCAGGGCAAGTAATCTGAAAAAAGTTACTTGTCCAGACGAAATCCTACTTGTCCTGTTTTTTTTTGTAAAAACATTTGATACTTGTAAACACAGTTGCTAAATTGAACTTTGTCTATTACATCATTACTAAAATTTGAAATATTATAGTTTTAATAAAGTTAACACAAACATCCCTGTCTAAGTGATCACTGCCCAAATGAAGGCCATTTTAAATTTGGATTTCAGATAGGAATGTGCAGTCAGAGAATAGCTGGTTGTTATTTGATATGGAATACGCTGTGTTGAAAAATATTCTCATATCAATAAAGTTCATTTTGAATTTGATTAACCTTGGCAATGGCTGTATCCATCAAACCAGCCACGTATTTAGTTTTAGTGGCGTCTTCATACTTCGCTTTGATTTTTTTTTTTTTTTACTGGTGGGATGATAAGTATCCATTCTGTCCACGATTTTGTCAATAAACATTAATGATTTCTGCAGATATTGTAATATGAGACACTATCAAAATCCAGCAGTAAGCATAATAAATCAGCTAGCCCCTTGGACTGAACAGTCCGTTGGGTGTTTTTCCCTCGAATTATGTGTCCTTTTCCACTAGAGTTTGGCGTTTGTTAACTTTCTCGTGATGTTCATTGTGGCCAGAATTTTTCTCAGTCTTTTTTATTATTAAATATTTGTCCATTGTAACACCTGCAACCTGATTTGTATCATATGTTCACAGATGTTAGCCCATGTTTGTTTACGAAAAGTATGGACAAGCAAGGAAACGTCATATTCGGAACTCCAATAAAAACCTGTTACACGGTCCCGGTTATCGTTAAGTAAATGCAGTACAATTATCATTGCAATCTGGTCGTAATACTCAACTTAGAACATGTACAATTCTGGTTATTTTTAGCTGCTTTCAGAACACCACTGACACGATCGCTGCCAATATAAAAAAAAAAAAAAACATTTATCTCTATAACCGTCAATATTTACGATATATTATCATTTGAGGAATTGTCTTTTCAGAGTACTTTAAACAGAAATTATGGCATACTCGCACCGTTATCCCACCATATACATATATCTTCCTCGCTTGTATTCAAGAGGATTGGGAAAGTGTGCGTTGTAGTGGATAATATGCCCCTGCAGGGGTGTGGAAATACTTAAATGTTCTACTTGTCCCCGGGCAAGTCATCTGAAAAAAGTTACTTGTCCGGACAAAATCCTACTTGTCCTGTTTTTTGTACAAACATTTGATACTTATAAACACAGTTGCTAAATTGAACTTGTTTATATTGTCTATTACATCATTGCGTAAAATTTGAAATATAGTTTTAATAAAGTTAACACAAACATCCCTGCCCAAATGAAGGCCATTTTAAATTTGGATTTCAGATAGGAATATGCAGTCAGAGAATAGCTGGTTGTTTTTAGATACAGAATAAGCTGTGTTGAAAAAAAATCTCACATCAATGAAGTTCATTTTGATTAACCTTGACAATGGATTTATCAATCAAAACAGTCATGTACTAGTATTTAGTTTTAGTGGTGTCTTCATACTTTGCAGATGACTGGTGGGAAGATAGGTATCCATTCTGTCCACGAATTTGCCAATAAACATTAATGATTTCTTGTCAGCAAAATCAGAGTATATTCTGCTGATATTTCAATATGAGACACCATCAGAATCCAGCAGTAAACATGAGAAATCGGCTAGCCACTTGGGTGTTTTTCCTCACATTTTATGTCCTTTTCCGCTAGAGTTTTGCGTTTAAATTTCTCGTGATGTTCATTGTGGCCAGAATCACTCCCAGTCTTTTTTTTTATTACAACATATTTGTCCATTGTAACGACTGCAACCCGATTTGTATTATACGTTCACTGGTGTAAGGCCCTGTTTGTTTATGAAAAGCTATGGACAAGCAAGGAAACGTCACATTCGGAACTCCAGTAAAAACCTGTTACACGGTCTCGGTTATCTTTAAGTAAATGCAGTGCAATTATCATTGCAATCGGGTCGTAATACTCAACTTAGAACTTGTACAATTCTGGTTATTTTTAGCTGCTTTCGGAACACCACTGATGTGATCGTTTCCAATAAAAAAAAAAACAACATTTATCTATATAACCGTCAATATTTACGATATACTATCATTTGAGGAATTGTCTTCCCAGAGTACTTTGATTAGAAATTATTTTTATTTGTTGATTTTTACTTGTCCCCGGACAAGCTAGCCAGGAAAATCTACTTGTCCGGCAGGTTCTATGTACGAGTCGGGCGAGTCGGGCATGGCAATTCCACACCCCTGCCCTGTATATAGTCATGCTGAGAAAATAAAAGATATATTATCCACTACAACGCACAATCCTCTTGAATACAAGCAAGGAAGATATAGGTATTTGTATATGGTGGGATAACGGTGCGAGTATGCCGAAATTATTTTTATTTGTTGATCTTTAATTGTCTCCGGACAAGCTAGCCAGGAAAATCTACTTGTCCAGCAGGTTCTATATACGAGTCGGGCGAGTCGGGCATGGCAATTCCACACCCCTGAATGTTGGTTTGGAGATGGCAAGGAGTGTAGTGACACACATACTTGTGGACTATTGTTTAAGCTAGCACTATAAAAATACAACTTTGCATGTTGGTCTAGTACAAAGCAGACTTCATGATCTTATCATCAAACGGTAATTACTTGTTCTTACAATGAGTTAGCTGTAAAATTGCTTACTTGGTATTAAAACAACAATCATTTATTCACTTCAGTCAACGAAAATTTTCCAAACTCATGGAAGATAACAATATTACATGTATCTCTGAAATTATTTATACTGGTACTGTATTATACAGGTTTGTTTTATTTTTGTAGACTGTTGGGAAAGGTAGAAACTTTCACAAACCTCGACCTCTATCATCTACTGGTCGTGGTGGCAAAAAGCTTGACTTATCAAAAGACGTTTTAGATCTGAATTCTGGACAGGATGTTGTGACAAGTAATAAACTTTCATCAGATTCAAAAAGTGACATATTAACAGGAAACAAATCCACATCCAACTCATTAAAAGAAAATAGCAGATTAATGCATGTTAGTTCAGAACCAATAATTGAAAATATTGACGGTTTAATAAAAAAAGAGAAAAAATCTTCCATTAAAGATGTTTTACAAGTTGAAAGTTCTGAAATTTCGAATTCAATGCTAGGACGATCAAAATCATCACTGAGACGACAGCAAGAAAAGGAGCCAGTACATTATAGTATAGAGGATTCTAGTATAATACAGAGGCCTCCTACTAGGGGAGGACTAGAAAGGTAATAATCTTATACCAAACATTCTCAATTGTTTTTTTCTTGAAAGAGAAAACCATGTATCGGCTTTATGTTTTTTGTCCCCCAACACTTCGTCGAAGGGGACTATAGAAATGGGTGTCGTCCGTCCGTCCGTGTGTTTGGTTTCCAGATGATAACTTGTGAATGAAAAGTCAGATTGAAGCTAGGTTTGGCATGCAAGTGTATCTGATGAATATCTAGGTCAAGTTCGATAATGACAATTTTTCGACAATTTTTACTAGAGTTGTATCCCTTTTTATACCTCAAAATTGCTAAATATTTGGTTTCCAGATGATAACTTGGGAACAAATAGTCAGATTGAAACTAGGTTTGGTATACAAGTGTATCTCATGAATATCTAGGTCAAGTTCGATAGCGATCATTTTTCACCAAATCTTACCAGAGTTACATCCCTTTTTATACTTCGTCCGTGTGTCCCGAATTGGTTTCCAGTTGATAGCTTGTGAATGAAGTCAGATTGATGCTAGGTGTGGCATGTAAGTGTATCTTATGAATATCTAGGTCAAGTTCGATAATGACAATTTTTCGACAATTTGTTACTAGAGTTGTGCCCCTTTTTATATCTGAAAATTGCTAATTGTCCCCCGATGCTTCGTCGAAGGGGACTATAGAAATGGGTTCGTCCGTCCGTGTGCTTGGTTTCCAGATGATAACTTGTGAATGAAAAGTCAGATTGAAGCTAGGTTTGGTATGTAAGTGTATCTTATGAATATCTAGGTCAAGTTCGATAATGACAATTTTTCCACAATTTTTACTAGCGTTGTGCCCCTTTTTATACCTCAAAATTGCTAAATATTTGGTGTCCAGATGATAACTTGGGAACAAATAGTCAGATTGAAACTAGGTTTGGTATGTAAGTGTATCTCATAATATCTAGGTCAAGTTCGATAGCGATCATTTTTCGACAATTCTTACCAGAGTTACATCCCTTTTTATACTTCGTCCGTGTGTCCCGAATTGGTTTCCAGATGATAACTTGTGAATGAAAAGTCAAATTGAAGCTAGGTGTGGCATGTAAGTGTATCTTATGAATATCTAGGTCAAGTTCGATAATGAAAATTTTTCAACAATTTTTACTAGAGTTGTGCCCCTTTTTATACCTGAAAATTGCTAATTGTCCCCCGACGCTTCGTCGAAGGGGACTATAGAAATGGGTGTCGTCCGTCCGTGGGCTTGGTTTCCAGATGATAACTTATGAATGAAAAGTCAGATTGAAGCTAGGTTTGGTATGTAAGTGTATCTTATGAATATCTAGGTCAAGTTCGATAATGACAATTTTTCGACAATTTTTACTAGAGTTGTGCCCCTTTTTAGCTCACCTGACCCAAAGGGTCATGTGAGCTATTGCCATCACTTTTCGTCCATCGTCCGTCGTCCGTCCGTCAACATTTCACATTTTAATCTTCTCCTCAGAAACTACTGGGCCAATTGCAACCAAACTTTGGTGGAATGGTCCTTGGATGGCCCCCTTCCAAAATGTGTCCGGTGTTCCCGACTTCAAACCAAGATGGCCACCAAGCTAAAAATAGAAAAAAGGGGGGATGAAATTTCAATTGTCTATTGCTGCTTAAGTATAAGTTAAAATGAGCTCAATTTTCAACTGCAGCTACATGGCAATGTGTAGTTTAACATATATTACAGGTTTTTCTGTGCAATTTTTCTTTCAGCCGAGTTCTACCGATTATGCAAATTAGGCATATTTTGTACATTTTGTCCTTTATTTCAAAAACTATAAGAGATAGATGTTAAATTCAAGCTGCATACATGTTCAGCATGTCAAGATCTACCTACCCTGCAATTTTGAAGTAAATCTGATTTCCCATCTTGGAGTTATTGCCCTTT
>MJUT01058277.1:335893-346909 GCA_002080005.1 Gigantidas platifrons | reverse complement strand
AAATTGTTTAAAAGTCTTCCCTCTGAAACCAGTCAGCCAATTTAAAGCAAATATGCCATGGATGGTCCTTGGGTAGTATACTTTTAAAATTGTGTCCGGTGACTACTACCTCCATCCAAGATGGCTGCCATGAGCAGACATAGTTTTAACATAGAACCCTATGGGATTTGAATAGTAACTTAGATGTATTCGGCATGCAGACATTCTTAAGAGGACTTAGTTATGTCAGGTGAGCGATACAGGCTCATGTGAGCCTCTAGTTATACCTCAAAATTGCTAAATATTTGGTTTCCAGATGATAACTTGGGAACAAATAGTCAGATTGAAACTAGGTTTGGTATGTAAGTGTATCTCATGAATATCTAGGTCAAGTGCGATAGCGATCATTTTTCGACAAATTTTACCAGAGTTACATCCCTTTTTATACTTCAAAATTGTGAATATTTTGGTTTCCAAATTATAACTTGTGAACAAAAAGTCAGATTGAAACTAGGGTTGGTATGTAAGTGTATCTCATGAATATCTAGGTCAAGTTCGATAATGATGATTTTTCGACAAATCTAACCAGAAGTTACTCCCCTTTTTTTACTTCAAAATGGTCCTTGGGTGGTCCCCTTTCAGAATTATTTAAATCAGGTGTGTGATACAGGCTCACCTGAACCTCTAGTTTACAGTAGTTTCAAAATTTAATCTTACGATATAACCTTTGCGTCGGGGGAGCAGTTGCCAACAGCCTTTTATTTTTTTGGTTTCCAGATGATAACTAGGGAACAAAAAGTCAGATTGAAACTAGGGTTGGTATGTAAGTGTATCTCATGAATATCTAGGTCAAGTTCGATAATGATGATTTTTCGACAAATCTAACCAGAAGTTACTCCCCTTTTTTTACTTCAAAATGGTCCTTGGGTGGTCCCCTTTCAGAATTATTTAAATCAGGTGAGTGATACAGGCTCACCTGAACCTCTAATTTACAGGAGTTTCAAAATTTAATCTTACCATATAACCTTGGTGTCGGGGGACCAGTGGCCAACAGCCTTTTATTTAAATTGTTTTTGTCTTTCTCTCCGTCCATGCCATCTGTCATAAAAGATTGCACTCTCACTACTCCTACATTTCAAATGGGAATTCCTCCTGCTTACTTTTTACCATGTGAATACTCACATATCATTACAGCATTTTGAACAATTTTGGAATGAGTTATTGCCTTTTTTACTATTTCATCGAAAAGAATTCGGGGAGGGCAGACATTAGTTTTGTGTCAAAATTAACCTTTGATTACAATTTTTTTTTACCTTACATATCATAATTATAATTGATCAGTTGAATGAAAATCTCAGTTTATATGTTGGAAATAGAAATAAAATTTTACAATGCAATGACATATTTATCATGTTTATTATTGTTGTCACGGTAACATGGGGGGGAGGGGTCTTCTATAGTTTAGCATAACTTTCATTGGTATTAATTTAATAATCAAAACAATTATATGGCCTTTCAATAAGGGATGCTACCAGGTACTTTAACTCACCTAAAATGATCTTTGGTACTTCCTGATTTTAAAGAGTGTTGCATAAGATACAGGGATTGAAATTAGTTCAGCTTTTTGTCTAGACTACAGGGCTAGGAAGAAGCATATATCCCTAAACCTGCAGGAAATCCACTAGACCTGAATTTGATGTTTTGTTATTATAGTTAAAACAGAGAAAAAACTTGCCATTTCAATCTTATGTTAACTAAATCAGTGTACTCCTTTTAATATCAGAAAACAGAATGGTGAGATGGTTTTGTTTTTGTGTATATAGCATGATGGAAAATCTAATTTAAATAAATGTATATGATATTCCATTTCAGATTGTGTCATCACCTTACAGTAAAAGAAACTACTATTCAAATAAATTTACCACCCCTTTGCACATGGTATTAATATTGTGAACATTTTGAATAATCTCACTGATGAGATTATTCAAAATGCTCTGCATACCATTTTCTAGTGCATCAAAATTGGTAGCTAAAGCACTGAGTACATGTATGTTTAATGGAATAATGATTAATCTATGTAATGTTTTGTTTGTTTTGCTAATGCTTTTTACTGAGACAGCATCACCACGTCCGTACGCTTTACAAAACTTGCAAAACATCAAGTCATTTTCATGTTGTAGCCATTTATATACGGTTAACCAATGTTCCTGGAATGTTCGACGCCGCTTTGTTTTATCGTAAATTTTATTTTGTTCCCTTATGTCATCCGCTGTCCATTTTTGGGGCGTTGGTTTAGAAACCCCTTCAATGTGTCTCCACATTTTGACATTGATCAATATCATATAACTTCGCGCATATGAAATTATCGATCTCGTAATTTAAAGCGTTTTGGTAATACAGTGATACAAGTAATTGTAAAAAATCATACCGGACAGTTTTTCGGACAGCATAACTTCCGGTAAAATTGTCTAGACTGACGGACCGGTAAGATACAAGTTATTGCTAGACCGTGACTGATTTTACTAGACACGGGCTAGCGGACCAATAGTAATTTCGAACCCTGAGATACATGTATGCATGAAAATTGTTCAAATTTTAATAAAAAGTACTGCCTGTAAATAGTGAAGTACTCGTTCACTTGCAAAATATTGAAAGCCCTGAATTATGCTACAGTAGAAATGTATTTGAGTTATCAAGGCAAAGTTAGCAAACAATTACCGTTAGTGAAATTTTTTCTGACTTCAAGTTAAATAGAACAAAACAACAAAGCAATAACTTTTGGACAACCAAAAATTCTATGTCACTTGCCCAATGGATGAGTTGTAAAAGAAGTTATTATAGAGGCCTGTTTACATGTATGTCAAAATATTACATTATTAAGTAAACCAATATAAAGAAAAAGAAAATAAAAATTTCCAGGCTCAGTTTTATACAATATTATCATGTGTTTAAACTTTCTTCCTATATTTTTAAAGGACATTGTCATCATCTTCAATAAAAAGTGCAAAAAGTTCAAAAGTTGGTGACCTTGAATTTGGTGATGTCGATGACCTAGATAACGAACTTGCAGATCTACAACTGGGTCCAATTGTTCCAAGTTCGAAACCTATTCAAAATTTAATTGATTCTCGACCAATAGCCTTACAGACAGCTATCAATCTCAAAACTGTTGTGTTTGGATC
This sequence comes from Gigantidas platifrons, assembly GCA_002080005.1. Taxonomy (NCBI): domain Eukaryota; kingdom Metazoa; phylum Mollusca; class Bivalvia; order Mytilida; family Modiolidae; genus Gigantidas; species Gigantidas platifrons. The sequence continues at coordinate 343,748 of MJUT01058277.1, read as the reverse complement.
AGCAAATCAAAATTTTAATGATGAATGGAGATATCAGAGTTTTACATTCTACGATCTACCGAAATTACGATATGGTCTTGTACAGAAAAAGGTAAGTTGTCAAATTATTACAATGGGAAAAATAATTGTTTTTATTATTGTGTCGCCTGTGTTACGCAGAGGCGACATATAGGGATCACTATGTGTCGTCGTCGAGGTCACACAATAATTTCTGTCACATTTTTCTCAGGAACCACACAGGCCAGCTTCTTGATATTTGGCACAGAGCATCAGTATGGAGAACTGTATCGTGTAAGACAGTTTCTAATCTGCCGCATGTCCACTTCCTGTTTGACGGAACTTAGAATATTTTTTATATCGAAAAAGTTCGCAGGCGACACATGTCTTCCCTGGAAGACTTACCACTAAGTATAATTATAAATATTTCTTTTATCTCATAAAAGCATGCAATGTTTACTTGATATAACTTTATTAATACTGTCTAAACCTTTAATTTCTGCAATGATTAATCTTGATCGTTCCAGTGGAACCTTTGGAACGTTATATTAACCCCATGCGACGCTAAAATCGTAAAACCCCTACTTTTAATTTTAGCATCATGTGAGGTTAATATAACGTTCCAAATGCTCCTCTGGAACGATCAAAATTTATCTTTGCAGTATGCATAAATCTTTCTTGTTACCATTAACATTTAACCAAAAAAAAACGCGTGTAGTTTTTAATGCCAGTTTATAAAACAGAGGACATTAATAACAGTTTCATATAATAAAAAAATTACTGACTTTCATTTCGATTAATATAAGGATCTATTGTTGCAAGGTATACAATATTTACCTCGGCTTTGGCCTTGGTAAATATAATATTTCTTGGAACGATAGATCCTTATAATAACCTCAATAAAAGTCAATAATTGTATATTATTTTTAGCTGACCTTACCCAAAGAGTCATGCTATTATGATCACTTGGCGTCACTTGGTTGTGTGTTCGTATAAACTTTCATAATAAGCAATAACTCCTATCTTAACTGAACACAAACTGCATGAATAACTAGGTTAGTGATACAGGCTCAGGTGAGCTTCTAGTTTGTAGTAATATAACCCAATGGTATTTTTGTTAGCAAGTATGGTTATTGAATTGTATCATTTAATTTTGTCACCAGAAATAGGATTCTGTTTTGCAATAAATTAGTAATGGTCACTTATCTCTTCATGCTTTTGTCTTGTATTTAGGAAATTTTATAATTTCTGAATTTTAGATTTTGTCATTTTCTTATTGATGTGGTCCTGTAAAAATAGTATATTCAGTGGAACCTGTCGAATCTGACACAACAAGGGACCAACGAAATGTGTCGGATTGTACAGGATGCCTGAATACTCAGGTTTTATTTTAGTTAACAAAAATTCTTTGGGACCATAAATGTTTGTGGGATGTCACAGGATGTCGGGAAACTCAGGTGGTGGATTGTACGAGTTTCATTGTAGTTGTTATTCAAAAATGGGGCAGCATGAATACTGAGATTTTGATGGAATGTTAGGCCTTGGGCTTCCGGTATCAATGTACACAACGAAAACTCCAATCGATATGTGGCTATTAACGTTCCTCAACTTAAAGAATTCTTAGCATTTTCTGTAAATGACAGATATCAATTAAATTATTTTATTTGTATCAAAGACTTCAGTGCATAGACAATTACTTCTTTAAATGGCAAGATATATCTTTGTTATCAGACAGACAGTGGAGTACCGTACCCCAGTATTTACTCTGCCGTTTTCTTGGCGTCTCCATATTACAAAGTATAATCTACCATGTCTATGACTATGATATGTTGACGTTGTCACAGTAATAGCATATGCAACGGAAGTAGTCTGCAGACTGCCTAACATTTCAGACATCAAGACACGAAAAAGACGGAACATGGTCGGAATTGACATGATTCGAAACAAGCGTATTCCACTAAAACCGGAAGGAGATATTACTTTTCCACAAGTGACACCGATTGTGTTCAAGTCCCGTTTTATACTAATTTAACAGAAAAAAATAATAGAGACCAATGAATAACAAATAAAAAGAATTGTAGCAATTTAAAGGATAAGGAATGATTTGTTGATAGAGTCTGTGATATTATCTTGTTTTTATAGGGAGGACCCTGTGGTGTGATGGCTGCTATACAGGCTATGGTTTTACAGACATTGTTCTTCAAAGATGGTAGAATTCCACTTAGTAGATTGTAAGTTTAAAAATTGTTTTAGCCGTCTGTTAAAGAAGTTTTCAGGTTTTTAAAAAATATTGTAATAATAATTTCATTAACGTCAAATGGTTAGAACTACATCGGTGGGATAATCGTTAGCGTGATCATCTTGATTGTGGTAGATCGTGGGTTCAATCCCTGGTCGGGTCTAACCAACGGTTATAAAATTGGTATTTGTTGCTAAGCACACAGCATTAAGGAGAAAGAATAGTTGGCTTGGCATCAGGATAATGTGTTCGATTGGGGCGACATGTTTATCTGCAAACTGTTGTTTCAGTCAGCTAGTGGTATAAAAATCCCATTAATCATGTTGGTCTAGTACAAAGCGAGCCTCATCATCATTTCATTGAAAATTAACTTGTTGATTTAGCTGAAAAATTGCTGAGTTGACATTAAACAACAATCACTCAAGTGGTTAGAAATCAATGACCTTAATCAATCAGTCACTGAGGCACTGAAAAAGGCCTGTGTTTTTTGGCAAAAATGTTTGTCTCCAGGGAAATACCACCTATACTATACTGCAAAATTTTATCTAAAAACTAGAAATTGTCATTTTGTTTTTTAGTGGAGATCCAACGAATACAGAGAGAACTACTGCTCTTGCCATCGCTCTGTCTAAAATATTTTGGAGGTGTGGAGAATATAAAACTGCTGTTGTTGTTCTGTGAGTTCTAGAATGAAGTTAAACTCTGATAATTTTCAAATTTCATTGTTAACTGAGATTAAGGTTTTGTCCATTAGATGTACTGGCTCAAATACCCATTTTAAGGATCTTTCATCAAAGCAAAAGTTTACAAATTTTATCTTGCAATCATTACATTTAATGTACAGTGAAGGTATGAAAAATTTTGTTTTATTCTTCCTGTGCACAAATAACTATATCCTTGTTCGTAATTTATGTAGAGCAGTATAAGATCAATTGAATGTTACTTTAATATTTCTTTGGATATATAAATACCTATATAAAGTACATGTACATGTATATAGAATTTGAATAGATTTTATATTATATTTCTAGGCCATCAGGAAAAAGTCAGTTCCAAGGTGGAGGAAACAAATATAAGTCTGATGATTTTACAGAAACTGTAAGTGTTTTGTCATATCCCCTCAAAACCCCTCCAAATAATAAATAAAAAAGAAAACAGATAAGATTTGAAAAATAGAACAGACTTGAATTATGTCAAATATAATTATTATGCTTTTTGTGTCATTTCTAACATATATATGTATGGGGTCATTTCAGGTATCATATTTTCAACCGACCAAACAGTGAATGGCCTCCCAAATCTTGGGGTATTACAATTCAAGGATTAAACATAAGTTTTAATATTTTGGCCAATTTTCTTGTTTAAAATGTTGTTGAATGAGAAAGAGAATGAAAGATTAACCCTGTACAGGTTTTGTTAGATGTAACTGCATCAACAAGACCCACCCCTCCCAAACCCCCCACCCACCAAAAAAAAAAAATCCAACTACTATGTAATTTACAATACACAATCAAACAAAATGTTTCTTCATGGAGATTATAAACATATTTAAACAAAGTATTGCAAACATTTTCGATGGCAATACCGCCTTCGTCAGTTGCAAAACATAAACTGGAAAGAGATACAAAAAAACAACAAGACAAACAAAAAAACAACAAGACAACGTTGTAACATCTAATCGTGCTACTATGATGTCGTAGAAAATTATTAACTAAAAATGGTCCTGATTAGACGTTATGCAGACATGATTTTCGTCCGCTTTAAAGCGGAATTCCGCTTTTTTTCCCCGGATTTTACTGTTTTACCGTTACGATTCCTTTTTTATAGTATATTCAATACTTCCGATTTTGCCGATTTCCGCTTTTTTGTTGTCCTCGTAAAATCAGGTCTGGTTATGACGTTGTCTTGTTGTTTTTTTTGGTATCTCTTGGCAGTTTATGTTTTGCAACTGACGAAGACGGAAGTGTCGTCGAAAATGTTTGCAATACTTTGTTTAAATATAATTTACAATAGATTGTATATAACTAAGCAGCTACATTTGATTGGTATGCAAATGGTGAATATATAGATATTTGAGGTCGAGAACATCTGGCAAAGGAAGTAACCTGTGTAATGAGTGCCTAACACCTCTAAAGTTGTGAGTTTGAATCCCGCACATAGTGAGGTGTACTCGATACAACATTATATGATAAAGTTTAACCTGCGACAGTGTTTTCTCTGGGTTTTCCGATTTCCTCCACCAATAAAACTGACTGCTACGATATAACTGAAATATTGTTGAAAGTGACGTTAAACACCATAACTATAAACCATTACCCAAAGCAAGTAGTCATCAATAAAATGACATAGTGTTTTTTGTTTTTTTAATGAAAATGATTATGAAATGTGCCTTTTACTTTCATACAATTAACAAAGCATGTACCAGTATTTTAATTAAAACAATTCTTTTCTTTTTCTAGCTTATGATCAACCATTTTAAGAATTATGAAGATCTTCAGAGTTTTGTTTCTCAAAATATCAGACAGGTTAGTTGATGTGATGGTAGGTCAGTGATAGAATTACAGTCAATCTTGAACTATCTCAAAGTTACTGTCAAATCATTATTAATCCTGTGGTTCTAATTTTCATGGATTCCATGGTTCACTTTAAACCATGAAAACTAAAATCCAATGAAATACAATTTCCCGCATATAGTGTTTGAAACCACGAATTCAAGAACCCATGCATTTTGTAGAAACCACGAAAATTGGTGCCAACAAATAATAATGCTGTAACAGTAAATCAACTTCTAGCATTTAAGGATATTTCTTGCACATACTGCCTAAGGGCTGTTCCATTTAAACATATGAGGTACCCGGGGAAGGCACTTTTGAAATGAGGGAACCACCCATAGAAGCAATTTAAAGCTAGGGTGTGTTCTTTTGATGTATGTGTAAAGCTAACATACAATCACCCTTATCAGCAATTTAAAAGTGCCTTCCCCTGGTACCTCATATATTTACATGGAACAGCCCTAACTGTCATGTTATGAAAAACTGCTTTCTAAAGACAGTAAGCCATCTCCCTACTGAGGTTTAATAGCTTAATTTGAATAATTTTATCATTCTAATTACTTAAGAATTGTTTGATGATACTAAGGAGGTAATCAGAAGGGGTGAGGCGCAGTAGGACAGACAACACAATGGCTAAAAGTAAAAGGACAAAACGACAAATAACGATCTACTAAACACTGCACAGAAAACTAAAGATCAAGCAACGATAACCACACAAAAAAACCAGGGTTGCACTTAAGTGCTCCGGAAGGGTAACCATTTCCTTCTCTATTAGTGGCACCATTGTGTTACTCATGTTAAAAGATGATCTTCTACTTTTATAAAAATTGCTTGTTTTTTTTTAACACATTTTGAAATAAGATGTATACAAAAACTAACATACAAAATCACAATTTCTGCCAAAAATCTGGAAAAAAAAATATGATTAATTTACTCATCTAATCTTAATGATAATTGTTTGTTGTTTTCAGTTTGAATGTGATGGTGCAGGAGGTGTTATTTTGTGTGTATACTCGGCTGTTATGTCTCGGTATATCGATCTGTAAGTAATCAGGCTAATTATAGATCCCTGTTCAATTTTCTTGTAGGCATTTCTTTCCTTGAGAAAGAACCTTGTTTTTCTGGGATCAACACATAACTCTACTAGAAGTTATAATTGATAAATTGTTTTTTTTTTTCGCAACGCAACCTACAATGAAAAAAGGTACCTACTATAATTTTTTTTTTCTCTCTTTCTCTCTCAACTGCAAAATACATCAATACAGAATATAGTACAATAATATAATAATATATAAAACATCATACAATCTATATAGTAAAGTACAATTAAATCTTTTTTTCAATCTTTTCCAATATATAATCATATGTATATTGCAGTGGAGGTTTTTTTTATTTTTAGAATAGAAAAGATGAGAAAAGAGGTATTTCGCAGAGTTTAATTTTTAGTATTACACTATCCCAAATAAAGGTTAGCAAAATGTTGTTTTATTGTTGTAGTATACAAATGATAATCTCTGGATACCTTGTTTATAAACCTATATAGACCAACCCTAAAATCTTTCGTTATTTTTCAGAGTCAAAAGTGATATGGACGAGCCTACAGGAAAGTTAATGGGAGCTCATGGTTATTGTACTCAGGTAAAGTTAACCATACTTGAATGATTGTCAGATCTGTATATGACATACAGCCACGCTTGTCCTTTAATGATCACCTCGAATAATCCAGTCACTTATTGTAAAAGGCCAGTTTAAAACCCTCGCTATCCTTATTCAGTCATTTTCCCTATGTTCCAAAGGTGGTTGTTGAATACAAGTTTGACTGTACCTGCCTTGTATCATACCCTAAGAAATAGCCTATTACATAATAATTATGTACAGTCAAACCTGTATATAAAGGACACTCAAGGGAACCTGAAAATATTCCTTTTATTAGCAGTTGCCCTTTTTATACTGGTTAAAATTACTGTAAACCAACTTATTTTCGCGGCTATTATGTTTCGCGTTTTTCTGCTTCAAGACAGTTTCGCGGAGATTTAGATTCGCGATAACCAAATGTTCTTGTTTCTTACACACTTTACACCGACTTGTTCGCGGATATAAACTTTAGCGATTCTGTACTCTACCACGAAAGTCGCGAAGGTTAATAGCACGCGAACAAAAGTTGGTTTACAGTATATGCACTGTTCGTTAATGGGAGAAATGAGGCTTCCTCTTATAGACAATGATTTGTTTATATAGTGGTGACATTTAAGGCAAGTTTGACTGTATTCCTACCATATCGATCAGACAATTAGGCCATTGTCAGAATTCTAATTATATTTGGCTATTAGATAGAAAATTTAATTTAACATGTGATAAAGACAATAGTCAACCAAGCATTACAGGATTATTTCCTCAATAAAGACAATTACTTCCTGCTAGAGAAATTCTAAATATAGAATTAGAACACATGTTATATCACAAAATAAATTTACTTGTTAGTGTTAGGGTTATGGTGTCATATCGTGGCGGTATCTTTTTTGGTGGAGGAAACTGGAGTACCCGTAGAAAACCACCGACCTGCAGCAGGTAACTGACAAACTTTATCACATAATGTAAGTGGTGACAGGCACTGATTGCATTCGTAATTATAAATCCAACTAACATGATCACGAACAGGACGACCCAAAATATACCTGTGGATGTCTTTCCTCAATAAGATTTCCATATTAAATCCATTTAATATTATTTCCCCTGAAACAAAATAAAACGATTATCCTGCAATTGTACAGTTAACATTCTTCTTCAACCCTTATTTTTATTAACTGTTACTGTGCATTCTACACAGTTAGATCTGTTTGTATTATAAATTCACTTGGTACTAAGAAATGTTTGAAGATACCATAGGGTATTCAGAAGACGTAAATCTAAGATACCATAGGGTAATCAGAAGACGTAAATCTAAGATACCATAGGGTAATCAGAAGACGTAAATCTAAGATACCATAGGGTAATCAGAAGACGTAAATCTAAGATACCATAGGGTAATCAGAAGACGTAAATCTAAGATACCATAGGGTAATCAGAA
>MJUT01058277.1:291043-311797 GCA_002080005.1 Gigantidas platifrons | reverse complement strand
ATTAAGATGAATAAAATGAAGGCCCCTTTGTTTAGAAAATTTAAAATGGTCCGATTCTTCAAATGAAGTTTTGGGTTCAAAATTATTTTGTTTTTCAAAAGACTGATGTTGATCTTCTACAACATTTTTATTTTGATTAAAAGGAAGGGATTTGATTGTACATTGATCGCAAATAAAAGAATTGTGTACATCATTTTGCGTTTTTTCTTTAGAAATTTGGTTGCTAGTGATATTTGTATATTTTATGTGGGTTTTCTGGTCGCAAATAGAGCAGTTGATAGATTTACTACTTTTTATGACGCCCTTTGAACATTTACTACACGGATATTTTGGATTCCGTTTAGATGGATTTGGCCCTGGATGTGGATAGATATCACCACTTTGTAAGAGAAAGAATAGAAAAAGAGACCCGGTAGAGGTCTTGGAAAAAGTGTGCTGACCAGAGATTAGAGTTGATAAAAATATTTTTCATTCGTGCATGACGAGTTCCATGATCAAAATGAATTCTACTGTCAAAAATATTTTTATATCAAAGATTAAAACCTTTCCAAAATCACTTTTTTGGAAAGAATTTGAACCAGAAAAGTCAAAATAATTATGTCTACATATTAAATGTGTAGGGGGAATCGACAATTTGTAATAGTTGTTGATATAACCAGCAATAAAATTTGATATAACCAGCAATAAAAACATATAATGCGGAGACCAAAAACACACCTCGTCCACCCGTCATGCTGACCTTGACCTATCTGTACTAGTATTTGTGTGTTATGTGTATCGATATTATCCCTGTTTCTATGACCACTCACTCTCATTCTAAAATAAAATATCAAAGTCGTAGAAAGTAACTATGGTAATAAAATGAAAAAAAAAACAAGACTGTCGGAACAATTCTAAAATCAAATGTCAAAATCGTGGAAATAGACAAAATGGCCCTAACACACAAATACTAGTACATGACCTCTCACTCTGAACGCTTGGTACAGGAACTTCAATAGAAACAGTGATAATATGGATACACCTAACACACATATACTAGTACATGACCACTCACTCTCCACGCTTGGTACAGGCACGTTAATAGAAAAACCATAGAAACAGCGATAATATCGATAAACCTAACACACAAATACTAGTACATGACCACTCACTCTCAACGCTTGGTACAGGCACTTCAATAGAAACACCATAGAAACAGGGATAATATCGATAAACCTAACACACAAATACTAGTACATGACCACTCACTCTCAACGCTTGGTACAGGCACTTCAATAGAAACAGTGATAATATCGATAAACCTAACACACAAATACTAGTACATGACCACTCACTCTCAACGCTTGGTACAGGCACGTTAATAGAAAAACCATAGAAACAGCGATAAAATCGATACACCTAACACACAAATACTAGTACATGACCACTCACTTTCCTGGCTTGGTACAGGAAAATCGTAGAAAGAGATGTGAAGTAAGATATTTGTTATAGAAGGGTTCCACTGTACGTGCATAAGCGTGTACTATTAAACATGTACTGGTCCTGTATCCTACATGTCTTCATCCATCATCAATTTATTGACCAGTGAAAGTCAAATGACTAATACGTTACCGTGTAATCTGAAGCTGTTAATCACGCCAACAATTAATATATATGCTAATTTTCTCTGGCATGAAAGGTACAACGCGTTGGCCATGAAATACGACATCTGTATATACAGTCAGTCACATGTAAAATACAAATAAAAACATATACAATAGATGTGCAATTCATTATATTGATTGATTGATTGATTGATTGATTGCTGTTAATTATCAAGCAAGCTATATTTCAGATAAACCCACAACGAGAAAAAAAGCTTATAAACAATAAATCTTGTGGGTAAAAAGTTGGTTCTATGGTGGGTTGATGGACGGAAGTTTTGAATGCAATAGGGGGTTGCATCGTAATGGATATTGTTAATCAGGGATTCCTTGTAACGGGCCGTCAGCCTGATATACATTCTATTTGTCCTTCCCAACCAGTGAAATCCCATTTCGTAGATGTTGTACCCCATAATGGAGAAACCAGATATAAGTTTATTTAATTCAGAGGTTCTTTCAATGAATATCTCTTGCATAATTCTAATATCGAGAGATTAGACAGCTAAATCAGTCAACAAATTGGAAACACGAAACTCCAACGATAAACAAATTACCTTAAGGCTATTGTTTGATTAAATTTCAAAGAGACGCTTTTCTGAAATAACCTTCATCAGGTAGGCTCATAATCGAACGATTGAAAAGCCAAATAAGTTAAAATGCCTTGGAATGCAAGGGAACCAAAGGGCATACACAGTATAGCCAAAGTTAGCTAAGGTCACCCATGTCTGTGGGAATAGAACCTTAGTCTGATTAATAATTACATTATATAGGAGCTGTTAATTTCAATAATAGATATATCTAATAAGCCATGACAGTGCCGAAACACTGACTACTTGGTGGATATATAGTCCATCAGCAGAGGTATTGATCCAGTGATAGTAATAAAAACGTGGATAACTAACTTAGTGCGATAAACGCGTTTCTGGTATATATCATATCAGTTTGCTTTTTTTCAAATTTACTTTTGATAATTATTATCACAAATGTATTTGCTTTCATTGCTTGTATGGAAAAAAAAGGTACATGTACAAGTCACAAATAAAACAGGTAAAACATACCCGCTCGAAAAAAACGTTAGAGAAAACCGAAGGAGCAACCAAGAATGGACAATCCAAAGACACTGGCAACATTGAGTACACACGGAAAAAAGTAGTAACACGGACTCCACCAGAAACTGGCGGTGAACGCAGGTGCCCGCGAAAGGGTAACCAGTTTCCTGCCTCTTAAAAGACACCCGCCATGTTACTCATAGTCAAGACGTACTTGACACCAGTATACGCAAATAAACATAAATAAGACACAGTTTTCAAGTGCAAATATAACTGTTGTTTATTTATGGAACTTATAGTTTCTATTTGTGATTTGCCTGTTTTCAAAGTAGACTTTCCATCTGTAAACAGAGTTTGATAGGTAAAGAAATAGTAGATTTTCAAATTGAAAGCAAAAATTCTCAAATGTATGCCATCATTGTTTTTTCCTATTGCACGTTGCAGGATTTAAAGGAGTTATTTGATTTCCTGTATATCAGTGAAACGGAAAACTAGATAGTAACATTTAATACCGGAAAGGGCCATTGGCCGTGTTTGTGTTTTGTGAGTTTGTGATGCAATAAAAATATATGGTATTCCATTTTACCTTTGGCATGGTAAACTACCACCTTTAGCATCCCAGTTCACTATTATATCTAAAAAGAGTATTGCAAGAGAAGTTTTATATAACCAAAGGAGTAATCAGAAGCCGGAATCAGAAGCGGTAAATCGAAGAACAGACAGCACAATGGTAAAAATAACAAGGATAAAAGGACGAACAATGATCTACAAAACACTTTACAGAAAACTACAGATCGAGCAACACGAACCCCACTAAACCTGGGCATGAAGTCATATGTTGCGGAAGGGTAAGCAGTTGCTGTTTCACAAGTGGCACCCTTCGTTGTTACTCTTGTTACAAACCCGGTTATAAGTCATGCATGAGGAACCAGATGATTGTGGCGACCATATATATTATTTATTATTTCTTACTTACAAAGCTGTCTGTTAATATGTAGATTCGTAAAGTGTATATGTTATTTAGTAATCGAACTGCATCTTCGCTATAATTCCATTTAGATGAATAACACAATCTGATGATAATTGTATGTCCCAAGAATTACAATAGACTTTCGAAGTGATTTAAACTTGACCACTATAAACCGTTGGTTCAGTAACTTCAGAAGTTGCTGGAATGTTATTACACATCAATGGAAAGTTCAGAATGTGAACATTGAAATACTAGTAGTCTCTTTTGTCGTACAGCTTTGTTCTTAACCGGTCTTCACTGTCAATTTTGAAGTGTTGGTCATGGAATGAAGCAGACCTACCTGTATCTTTGGTATACAGTAAATATATTAACATCAGCATTATTTTTAGGTACCAACTTGAAACTACAGAATCATTCATGCTAACCGATAAAACAAAATGCTGTTCTTTTTAACGATGTCTATCCGTATTTCATTTTCCTTGCGTTTTGTCATCGTAGGTCAATAAAATGTCATCATCGAAGAAAATGTAGAGATACCAAAGGATATTCAGAAGTCGTTATTCGAAGAAGAACAGACAGACAACAACCAAAAGAAAAGGACACAATGACAAACAATGATCTACAAAACACTACACTGGATATGAACTGAGGCACCCCTTCAGAGTAAGTATATCTTCCGATTTAAACGTCAAATCGATATCATTTCCTCATTCATGACTTATCACCGGTTTTGTAACTAGAGTATCAGGACGGGTGCCACTAGTGGAACAGGAACTGCTTACCCCCCAGTTTTTATTGGGGTTCGTGTTGCTCGATCTTTAGTTTTATGTGTAGTATTTTGTAGATTGGTGTTAGTCCTTTTTCTTTTGGTCGTTGTGTTGTCTGTTCTTCGAATTACGATCCTGATTACTCCTTTGGTATCTTTAAATTCTTCTAGGAAATGTTGATCAAAATGCTAGAACCATGAACACAGTTTAAATGTTTTATTTTATTTCATTGGTGATACGTTATTGATGAAACGAATATAGGTAACTGTATATCAACATCATATTAAATAATTTACAATAAATAATAAACGTTTTATTGTGACGTCACCACTCCTTCAAGTAATTTCATTTCTACATAAATTAACGGAGACATGGACATTATTTGAGCAAAATATTAATAAATAAATAAAACAAATTTAATCTCTTAAAGTATATTTACATATGCATTATTGTTTTAATAAATAAATGCGTCATGTTATATACATCAATATAAACACATTTTACAGTGCAGTATATCTATACATAACGTTCTATGGACTTAAAGGTTAAAAATTGACACAGATTTTAAATAATGATACTAATATTGAAATCGAATTCCGGTTAATTCCGGTTTCAACCACAATAGTCTATTCAACTATGACAAAACGAGATTCGATTGTATTACTGTGAGTGTATACTTAGCAGCAAAATACATAGCTAAAATGGACAGTTCTGGTGACCATACATCAGTATTCAGTAGATCACAATGGTGGTAAAGAATTGACAAAAATCAAGATAACAGAAAACCGTCGTAAGACATCCCCCCCCCAAAGGTGAATATTACTTGTACAATATCCCTGATCAAATAACATTCACGAAATTTAGTGCACACTACAAGGCATATATAACAATAGATGTCATTTCTGTAAGTATCAAAACCATAATTACAATTGGAAGCGAACATCACAGATTCTGATAGTCCCCGACAATGGGCACCAACGAAAATAAATGCGTAAAGTGTCGCTTGTAAGGAAAGTAAATATAATAGAACTGTGTTAGAGCAACAATGAAGTAGTTTTGGAGAAAAAAAACTGTTGGTGCTTTTGCCATCTGCAGCATGCAAGAAGAGGTTTACCATACTATGTAATCTTAGCAAATACAAAGCCACAATTATCGTTTTAATTCGGACTGGAGAATGAAATATTACCTACAAAATACAAATAATATTATAAGTCTATTCACCAATAAAGAAATTCAAATTGACGACAAATCTTACAAAAGTAATAAAATTATAATCAGTTTAACACTTTCACTCACATATTATGAACAAAAATGACTGCTTGATTTAATTTTTTCATGACAAAATATGTATTCCAAGATGAAATGAAATGCAATGCAACAATATATATTGGAATTTAGCCATACAACAACGATAGCAAATGATTTAAAAACAATATGAACGTGTGCAGTAAGTAAGAGGTCAGAAGTCCTTCTACACTAAAATAGTTCCTTATAAAATATTTCCACATAAAGCCACATTAAAAAAAGAATCTCTTATAATTTCTTACCCAATTTCCATGAACGTTTCAGCATTAAAAGCATGAATACATATAGTGTCTTCTTCTGATAATTCTTTATAATATTATTTATTCTTCTTCCATAAATATGATTTCAATCCAAATTTTAACTTTGTTGACCAAATCTTACTATGTAACAATAAAAGTTTGTGACGTTGAGAATTACATTTGTGCTTAAATCACAAATGCTTCTAAATAAAAGTTTGGAAAAAAATAGATGAAAAATATTAATATAAACTCTAATTAAATCTACGTTTAAAGGAGAAAATCGGATAACAAATGATTTAAGGGGATAATTTTGAAAATAAGTGGCCTTTTAAAAATATATAGGGAAATATCTCAGTGTGGAAAGACTTTTGACCCGTGAATGTACAAATAAACAAAATTAACCATAACATATATAGATGCAAAATAGTTAATAATTTTACTACGTTAAGAGTCCAGGGAATAAATTCTATGTCGTCTTTTCATGTTGTTATATGATTCTGGATGAACCAGAGGAGTGGTTCGTTCATGTTGTTGAAAGGTTCTAGGATAAACCACATGCAGGGGTCATGCTGTTGTAAGGCTCTATGACGGACTAGAGGACCCTAGAGTGGATCAGAGGAGTAAGTCTTTTTGTTGTAGCGGTCTATTGTGGACCTGAGGAGTGATTCAAATTATTGTAACTGTGGATTTGACGTCAATGAGAAAAAACTATTATATAAGAATTGGATTACAATTATCATGATTAAGAAAGACGTTCTTCATAAAAAAAACTATATATATGTAGAAATAATAAAAGATAACCTTGATTAAAACCTTTTATAATAAATTTAATTTAGACGGAATGTTTTGACGAGTTATTTAAAATGAAGTGTTTACAAAATGAAAGTTTTACAAAATTGCACGTAGAAATCGTGGTTTTTGATTGGTGACAAATAAATACAATGATGTATGTCAACATCGAACAAAATATATATACTAGAACATTAACATGGTATAATGTCACATGACATTACATATCAAAATAGTCGTCTTGATAGCATGTGGATTTCATGAATATATTATCAAGTTTGAGAATTATCCTCCACTCCAAAATCTGGTTTGTTACTGATTTTCTCACAGCATTGCAAAACGTTATAGTACAAAACAATAACTCCAATCATTTAAAAATTTTAAATTGTACTCTCTTCAAGATTAGGAAACGACTCAACAGATGGGAATACGTAATTGTTCTCGACAATATCCACGTGATTGTTCTCGACGCTATCCACGTGATCGTTCTTGACACTATCCACGTGATTGTTCTCGACACTATCCACGTGGTTTTCTATAATATCTTCTTCCGGTATAATTGTCTCCACCTTGTGGTACCGATTATTGTTGACGAGTACATATGTGTTGTTTTCTGATGACGATGACATACCAACTTGTGTCTGCTGTAAGGTGACATAAAATAAAAAAGGAAAATAAAAATAATTAACTATGAAACAAAGAATCTATGGGATTGTGACATTGTACAAAAAACGTAAACAAAGAGAAACAAAGACGGATATACAATAAATTTAGATAGAAAACAGCAATTTTCAATTAAAATAATACAGTTGTGTTGCCATGCCATTTTGTTGCTTTTAATTACAAGATATGAAGTTAAACTTTAAATTAAACATTATTATTATCGTACACATATAACTTTCTTCAAGCAAATACAGTGGTTTTCATAGTTATTTTTTTTTTATCAAAAACGTTGCAAAATGGGAGAATAAAACCTCCTTTTTTTTCCATTCGTGGATGTTTGAATTAAATGATTTTCCCAATAATATAAGAGAGGGATAACAACATTATGTTTTCTACAATTGAAATACTATCTCTCGTATAGATGGAGAAATGTTTTCGGTTTTAGTTGCAAGAGAGTTAGTCCAAATAATATATATAAGCTCCAGCATTATAAGTTCTGTGGAATTCATGTTCCAAAACAAGTGGAAGAAAAAACAACAACAATACAATAAAAACAAAATGACAAGGCAACCGAAATATTTAGCTTGGTTGTTAATTAATGATGTCTTAGCCAAGGAAATGTTCTAAATTTCCTAAAAAGTTTATTATGTCTTAGCCAATGAAATGTTCCGAATTTCCTAAAAGTTTATAATGTCTTAGCCAATGAAATCTTCTAAATTCCTTAAAGTTTATTATATCTTAGCCAATGGAATGTTCTAAATTCCTTAAAAGTTTATTATGTCTTAGTCAACGTAATGTTCGCAATTCCCAAAAAGATTAATATGCCAAAGAAATGAACTAACTTTCCTGAAAATTTAGCGTGTCTTAGCCAATGCAATGGTTTTATTTAGATTAGATGAAATAAAATAATTAAATAATCGAAATACAAAATTCAAATCCTGCTTATCAATTTATGAAAGAACTTTATAATACTTTATCATGAAATAATTCAAAATACATTGTATTTACATACTAAATATCGAAGGATAGTTATTATACAACCATCAGAAAACTTTGTACTAAAACACACATTACTTTACAAAAAGACAGTTAAGGGATAGTCAGGTAAACAAAGTCGACGAAGAACATTGCATTATCAAGAAAACTTGTCTTCAACCAATTCAGAGGGGCTGTTTGAGATTATACAATTATCTTAACCACAGCTACTCTTTACTGAAGTACATGTACCAAGTTAAGAAAGTCCCAATTTTGGACTCTTTCTACAAATTTCGATTGGACTTATACTCGATAGCATGGTATGGTGTTTTTTTTTTTTTTTTTTTTATTGTATAGAAGAAATAACAAGTTTTCTTTAAATGTCGAAAACTAAAGGCATGCAATTTGAAATTAGAAAATTAATTTACATATATTTGTCATTGTATAGAGTAAAGTCAGTTTCTCCCTCATAGTGGCATAATGGAACATCTTGCTTTGAATAATTTTGCAGTAAGTGGGTTTGTTAGGATAATACAGTTTAGAAGAATTTGCGCTTACACACAGCATTGATTATTTTTGTTGTTGAAAATATCGCCGTATTGTATTTAAGGTGACAACAAATTTGATTCATCAATTCAACAAAGGCGTATGGGTTATGCTAAGGTACTGATTGGATATGCAGGAGTAAACCCAGCGACCATGCGGCGAGGGCCACGATGGACCATATATCAATTAAAAGTGTAACAAATCATGGATTTTGTAAAACATGTGTCAACCACACACCTACTATATTTGTAGTGTCATAAAAGAAGATCAATTGAAAGCAAATTATATGAAAACAAAATGAGAAAAAAAGAGATAGCTAAGAATGAAAAGCAATTATTGACCACCAATTTATATTTTTCCTTTATCAAGTAGGTAATACAAGATAACGGTCGCTGTAGCTGGGTATAACACAGTTAATGGTCCTTCATTACAGTTTAAATTAAGCGTTCAAATGTACTTTCTTTTCATAAAACAACTTTTAACAACAGGTATGCTTTGTGAAAAAAAGGAATGATTAATCTTTCAATTTGACCACTATATGGACGTTTTGAGTTCTTCTCGCAAGCATTAAAATAATCCGAGTATCAATATTACACATTTTCACAGATACTGGTTTATTATGAGTTACAATGGAAGCAAACAAAAACACATTGTTATCAGATATTTCCTTTTGAAAATAAGAAATGATATGAATTTCACAAACGTGTTCTTAATACTGTGAAAGTATTGTTATTCGATGATTTATGGTTCAGGTTATCAATGAAATAAAATACACAACTAAATACAAAATGTCTACATTATTATTTTATGCCAGGTATGAAGCTACGAATTAAGGAACCCACGACCCAAGGCATTTTCCTCAAACCGCGAAAATTGGAATCCAAGAATGAAAGTACTTTCACAATATCCAATTAAGCAGCCTAAATTGTTTCAAATAGTACATTATAATGCCAAATTGTTTTTGTATGCTGTAATGGAAAGGCCAAGTGAAATAATACGTGTAGTTCAGGTTACCTGTTTGACCTAATTTTTCGTGCGGATTCTAAAGTTATTCCAGAAACGCGTCGTGCGTAATAAATTAGACATCTATATCTTGTTTACGTCATGAAACACTATTAACACCGAGAGTTTTTACTATACTATTTAAGTAAAAAGAACCTGATTTGCTGCAGCATATAACCGGAACTACACGTATACTTGTTTTTGTAACTTAATTAAAATGCTTTTCACGTGTAAAAGTGATGTAGGGTAAAACTAAACGGTCTTGCAATGATTAAAAAAACAATGTATTGTGCCCACCACAAAGCATGTTATATCCTTACCAATGGATAATCTGTATATTCTGTTACCTGTTAAGTATTAGTCAGGATAAACAGGTGAAAATTGAAGCAAAAAAAAAATATATATGTAACTAATATTGGATTAAAGGTTATTTTGTATTCATTACATAGATGTCGGTGATATACTGAGTTTTCCAAGTGAAAGACACCCCGGAAGTTCATCCAGTGAAAGACAAACCGGACGTTCATCCAGTGAAAGAAAAACCGGAAGTTCAGAAGTTCATCAAGTGAAAGAAACCCCGGAAGATCACCCATTGAAATGAAACGTTTAATTCACTGCTTGACATCACAGTAGAACATCATCTCTATGAAAAATATCAGTGAGAGTCCCACAATGAAAACAAGTTACTTTTTGAAACCTCTTATTAGCGCAAACAAAAGTGCAAAATCTATGTAATAATCAGCATAACATAATCGTGTTCCGAATATCAATAATAGATATAGCTCATAACCGAACAACGATGACAATATTAATTCACTCATTTGGTAAGGCGCATGCGTGAATTACTGCATTGTTCGGTTATTCGCGATTTATTTTCGAAATTCAGAATGCAAGTATACATTAATTATTTAAAATAGAATGTGTTTTGTATTTATTTGATATTAAACAATATATAATCCAGATAAAATGGACGATCAAGCTTTTATTACTATATATTAGCATGATGAATGACGAGAGGAGTTAAAGTCCATCTTTTTTTACACAGAGTTACCGTTCTTTACATTCCCATATTTAATCCCTTGTCAATGTATATGTTTTACAAAACTAAAAGTAAATGATTCCAGACGATTTACTTAATACTGTAATCTTCTAACCTCAATTTTGAATTTTTTTTTTTAAATATCTGACATTTGTTATGACGAATTTCAATAATTTTCAGACTATTTTCACGGAGTATTTGGTTACAATGGCCATTAAAATGTGTGGTATTATAAACCATCTCATTATCGGAACGGAGCGAAATAACATCAATGTTGAATTCATATCCGTTCTGATTATTTCTGTTTTTTTATTGTGACATTGTTGATAAAAACTATTAAAACGCTTTGAAACATTATGTAGTGCAAAGACCGATAACTCTGTCTGAGATAAGAAATTTAATAAATGTAAGATGTCGGACATAGCACACAAATCATTAAGCTGTGTATCTCCCATCCATACTAAAATATAACAAAATATCAAATGCTTAGTCGCCATTCACTTCAACTTTTATGACAATCCAATTTTCGGATGCTATAAATGTTTGAAAGTAATTGTTTAAAGCATACTCTTTCAGTCAGCAAAAATATTTTGTGTATCCCTTTCTGGATCAATTACTATATACGACACAATCTGCTCAAAACGGATTAGTTTTGTGATCAAAGTGTAATATTAAGACCGAGTGCGGTACTTCTTTTTAGATTCATTCGGATGTATTCATCTTGTTGCATAAAGTACCACGATAAACCATTACAGCATTATTAGTTGTACATAACAGCCATATAGAGGGAAAATGAAGGAAATTACAACATCATTTGCTAAACATAACCCAGGAGGAAATTAAAATAGAGTAGGAAATAGATAGTAGAATCAGTTCGAAATATGTAGTTAGATCTTGTCCTTGAAATAAATACAACAGTTTCTTGTGATATTACTTTCGGTGATATCCTGATGAATGAAATATAACGTTATATTTTTGTACATTTCAGGAGAAATAAATAGATTCATCAAAATGTTCAATAAAAATAATTATGCAATAATTATTTTCAGTTCTGTTTATTTATTTTATTTTTTTTTAAATTTAAAGCGTAGTTAGGAATTCAAATTCGAAATATAAAAAGATTTAAATGTACCGCACTCTGTCTATGTTTGAAAAATAGTAAAAAAAAAAAAAAAATACTTACTCGTCTTTTTTTCTTTATAAAAGGGGAAAAAAGATGTGAATTTTCAAATTATTATTCCTACATTTGAGAAACATATTCATATCCAAACCCAGACATTAAATATCAAGAAAAACAGGAGATTAAAGAAAAAAGAAAACGAAAATATTTAAATGAGATAAAAAATATGTTTCTATAATACATTACACCCCAAACTTCATACCAATAATTAAAAAAAAAATATTGTTTTTAGCTAAATTCAAAATATGCAAATTACTTTTAACGATTATTCGTGAGAAGTAATGAAAATATTGATGAAAGTATACAAAGGGAGGTAATTATTCACAGAAATATCACAATTATTAGTAATAACAAGGATTACGATGCAATCACAAGGTTAGTCAAAATTACAACATCTCAAGCAATCGTCCGCCTCTCCCCAAGCACAAGGGCAATACATTTTGTTATCCTTCATATTCGCACACTCTGTCTCAATAGTATGATCATGATCACATAAAGAATCGTCTTGGCAACCATTTAATGCAGTACAAACACTTTTACGAAATGCAGTCAAAGGATGTACCTCTGTTTGAGACAGCATAAACGACGAATTCCGAGAACTCCGAGATTTTCCACCTTTTTTCAAATGTCTTCTGATATTGAACCTAGTCCATTTCTGTTTAAGAACTCTCTGAACCTGTAAATATCCACGTCTAAATTTACAAAATAGTAAGTTTAACAGCGGAAAAACAATGGACAATGTTATAGTCAGCTATATCATGGCGAGAACAAGTTAATTATCTATGCGTTGATAATGATGTCTGCTTTGTACTAGATCAACTCGCTTAGTTGGATTTTAATAGTGCTAGCTTACTGAAACAACTGTCCACGGATAGACATATCACCTCACTCGGACACATTATCCTAATTCCGAGCCAAACCAGTCTTTGCTCTTTCCTCGATATAACTGAAATATTGTTGAAAGTGGTGTTAAACACCATAATCCCAACGTCAACATTAGAAACACTATGTTGATTGTTGATTTACCCTGGTGCTGATGTTAAACTGGTAGCCCTTCCCAGAACGTCCTAAGGAGATTGAAGGGCGATACTCTCTCGATTGGGGGATTTTCAGCTTAAAAAACGAAACGCTTGACTGTCGACCAAAGTAGTGGTGCCGTATTTGGTGGATGTCTATTTCCTTAACCCCCCCCCAATAATGAAAAGTACAAATTATTTATATATTGGTATCTTTGCACACAATTTGGACTTATTATGCTGCTATTCATATACATGTATTTGTTTTATGCATCTATCTCCTTATTTGGGAGGGGGGGGCATAATACTATTCTAACCAAGCTATCTTTTATTGGTTGATTGAATTATTGATTGGTGCTTAACGCCAAGTTTAGCTCTATCGTGGCGCGAACAAATTTGATTATTAACTGAAACACCTATCCATTTATTGGAGTGCCTGTACAAAAAAAAACCGTACCAAGCCAGGAAACTGAGCGGTCGTGTATTTGTGTGTTATGAGTATCTATGTTGTCTCTTTCTCTGTAATTTTTCTATTAGGTCGTGGAACTGTTCATACATTGGTATTGTTTGTTATTCATTTTGTCACATGTTTCATGTAAAATGTAATTCTATAAAGTAAAATAAATATGTCGTTTTTGGAATAAATAAGTGATCTTATTAGTATTGATATTCATGTTATTCTATTATATGCTTAGTGAATTTTCTGCTTTTGTATCTGTATTTTAGATATATTATGGCGAGAACAAATCAATTTTCAATGAGAAGACAAGATATGCTATGATAATTCAAGGTAAATATTTGATACATACCTCTCCATTCATAAAGCAGTATAAAACGGACAGTAATATTCCCTTTAAAATAAAACACTATCATTAATACAAAATGTTATTGTGAGAAATACAACTGAGATTAATTTCAAGAAGTCTTTTACACCTCTAGTCAAACCTACCCATGCGGTCACCTTTCTTCCGCTATCACCTGTATTATAAGGTCACCCTTTTCATGACCTGTCATAGAAAATTTCATATGAATTGAACCTCTTTTAAGAGGTCATCTGTCTTATAAGGTCACTTTTATGTTGCCCCAAAGGTGACCTCTTAATACAGGTTTGACAGTATCATGGGCTTACATATGTGCTTTGGATACCATTATAGTTAGATAGAGTTTCATCATACAGCAATAGGTAGCTTTAATGTGTTTATATCTAGGCATATGCAATACAAGAGTCTACACTTTTTAAATTAAACTGGGCGAATAGACACTTATTATTTAATCAAGGAAAATCGTATAAAAAGTCGTACACCATAAAATGGTAGAGATACAATTGTATAAATTTAATGTCCTACAATAAACAATGAATGGTTAGAACACAGGGATCGATTTCACAAAAAGTCGTAAGTCTAAGATCAGTCGTAAGTGTGAATTTCAACCAATCAAAAGCTTGGAAATCACACTTACGATTAATCTTAGACTTACGACTTTTTGTGAAATCGACCCCAGGTCATTAGAGGAACAGGAACAGCTTGCCCTGTAGGTGTATGCTGAATTAAAGTTTTGTAGATCATAGTTTGTCGCTTTGTCCTTTGTGACGTATGTTCTTCGATTTACGGCTTCAAATTGTCCCTTTGTACATGCCAACTTTTCCTATATGTATTTGTTTATATATATTCAAACACAGAAGGGGTTATTGTGGTTGTGATCGTTTGATAGTTGGATTTACAACTACGTGTGGAATCAGTGCCTATAACAACTAAAACTATGAGTTTGAATCCCGTTCATGGTGAAGTGTACTCGATACAACATATGTGATAAAGTTTATTAGTGACTTGCGACAGATCGATTGTATTCTCCGGGTACTCGGGTTCCCTCCACCAATAAAACTGTGTGCCACAATATAGCTAAAAGTTGAAAGTGACGTTAAACATCACAACCTTAACTCTAACTCTCGAACACATATATTTGCAATAATATGTGTCATCTCCCCACAGTTGATAAAAAAAACTCTTTAGGCCCTTTGACCTGCTTGTTCCAAATGAAATTGAAATTATTTGGATTTACAATTGTTGATTTTGAGCATACCTTATGAATATTATTCCAGAAACGAACCAACCGCTCTGTTAGATATAAAGATTTTATAACATACACATGTTAACAGACATTATATGACTGTGTGGTAATTATGAAGATACGTACCCCACTTGACTGTAGAATTGCATTAGTAATATGATATGCCAGTTGGAAGCTTGATCTATCCTCTGGATTAACGAGGAATAAAACATTCGTAAGACCCAGCAGGGGCATAAGAATTATTGTAGCTCTTATTGTTTTTCTGTAACGGAAAATATACATATGTATTAGAAACAAACATTTTAATAAATACATGTTCATTCATTAGATATAGGGTTTGTCGAAAATATTGAAATACGAGAACATGAACATGATTGATGCAACGTGTTCTCACCCCTAGATGTTTTGAGGCCCGTTCCATTTTGCTTGATCTGTGTTGTTTATTTGTGTCTACTGATAATAGATATGTCTAGAGACTTACTCAAAAGTCTAGAAAAACGTAATAAACCAAATAACTGGAAAAACATTTCCATTTAATTAAGATTTATAAAACATAATGAAATTAAATATAGCATAGGTTGTACCCGGTTCACGTTCTACTAGTGTTTGTATTGTCAAAAATAAGTTTGGAAATGCGCAATAAAATTGATTCTGAACTAAATATGTAATACAAACACGATTTTTTTTCTTCATCAGACTGATAAGTTAACATAGCACCACGAAATAGCTTAAATACCGCTAAAGTTGGCGTTAAACAACAGTCAATCAATCAATCAATCAATCAATTATTTTGTTATCCGTGTTATATTTGATAGTTTTGTTTATCTTTGTTATTCAATTGTGTGCATTTTCAATTTTGCTATCGCATCGACAGTCATAACTATGAACTGAAAAAAACATCAGATAAATCATTGTAATGTAAACAGAAAGTGGCATGGAAATTACAAACGGTAACGTCGAAACTGGAACCATTAAATTGATGTATTCTCTAAATAAGGGTGTGTATTGACGATCTTGGTACAGACCTTACATTATTGTCCTGTTTAAATCAACTCTGTACCAAGAAAGTATTTATACATAGCTTGTCTGATAAAGTAATATATGATGACACCACTAATTATACGTACTTGATTCTGGAAGATTCATCAGTGTTGTTGGATCGTAATTTTGTGACTAGAATTCTTATTATGTTTATCAAGAACAACAAATTTATCTGTAAGTAAATGATAAATAGATATATTTATTATGACAAGAAAGTTATAATGGTGCTGGCCATCTACCTTTCAGCTTAAAGCAAAAAACATAAAAATAAAATAAATAGATAGACAATAATAATAAAAAAAAAATCCCCCCCCCATAAACATATAGCGTTGAAAATATAGGGACTGTTTTGGGACAGGAACATAGCGACTTTACATATGTACTACGCCCAGTAAAAAAATATATCCTCTCCTCTTTATGAATTGGTTACGCCTCTCATAGTTATGTAAAGATAATATAAAAACAAAAATAGATTATTCAACTGAAGCTAAATTTGTTAATTATAAAATAAAAAAGAAGCTTTTTTTATTTTCATATCCAATTTAAAAACACCTTTCTTCATCAAAGCTAAGGATACCCCCCCCCCTCAGGCATATGTGACTTTAGATGATTTTGGCTACCTTGTTTAGGACCTTTGCTTTCATTGCTTCAAATCTCTTTTAAATATTAAGCTTTCAAATCTTTTGATTTTTAGTGTACCTGATGAAGGTTCTTCCAGGAACGCGCACTAAATATTATATTTTCGTTTTTATTTTGAAACATATGTTTTGTAGATCGACGTTTGTCATGTTGTCTTTTTTCTTTTCGTCATTGTGTTGTATGTCCGTCTTCGATTTACGGATTCTGATTACCTCCCTTTGGTATCTTAGATTTACGGATTCTGATTACCTCCCTTTGGTATCTTAGATTTACGGATTCTGATTACCTCCCTTTGGTATCTTAGATTTACGGATTCTGATTACCTCCCTTTGGTATCTTAGATTTACGGATTCTGATTACCTCCCATTGGTATCTTAGATTTACGGATTCTGATTACCCCTTTTGGTATCTTCATACTTTTATCATTGTCCAAATAAAACAAATGGACTACATACACGTTTTTCCAATTGGTATATTGTCAAACTATTTTTTTTCCTCTAAATGATGATGAACTATCCAGTATTCCATAGACATTCTTATGTTATGGAATAATTAAAGAAGAAAATATCAATACGTGGGATATTTTTATTGAGTAGCGTATTAGAATGATCAAAAGATCGTTTTTCAGACAAAGACATTAAAACATAATTTTTGTTTGAAACCTAATATTCTCGTTTTACTTTCCCGTTCATTACATGTAATCTTGTGGGCGTTTCAAACATTTTGTTTTAATTAGAAACTAACATAAATGAACGTAATTAAGTGAAATTAATCAACTCAATCATTGCAGAATTCCACTTTACCTGTTATGAATGAAACCACAGATGAAACAGAAGATGCATGCTTGTAGCTATTTTAATGACAAGAAATGTCAAATATATGACAGTGAATTTCTGCATATTCATTTACTTAGCACTAGATACAGTCAAACCTGCATTAAGAGGACAACTTTGGAACAAAGAAAAAAATAACCCCTTAAGAATACCTTGAAAATACCAAAGAGGTAATCAGAATCCAGAAATCGAAGAAGGATATACAACAAAATGTACAAAAGAACAAACAACGATGTACAAAACGTCAGACATAAAACTAAAGGTCGAGTAAAAGAGGTTCAATTCATATGAAATTGTCAATGACAAGACAAGAAAGAGATTACATTTTACTACAAGTGGCCGCTTAACAGACGTGACCGAATTGGAAGGATTGAGTGTATTAATCACTATGTAGATCGATGCCCCATCAATTGTATTTGCTTTGTTTCCTTGAACAATGTTAAATGATGTAATACGAAGACGACCTGAGAGTACCCAAGGGATGGTTTTTCACACACGTAGTTCTAAAAGCACTAATATTTACCATAAAAGAACATCGACCTCTCTACATTTACCTATAAAGTCGTATTAGTTATCTATATATTGTAATTGTCCCCAGTCTTTAATAATTAAGTCCTGAAGATGGTTTACCATTGGGAAATTATAGAGTACAAAATTGAATAACTAAACATAATCCGATTTCCAACCTCATATTTTCGAGGTGAAGAAAAGAATATATATGAATAGAGTAATCGGACTCTTCTTTTGAGTTAATTCAACTTATCAATCATGCATCGCTTCATTCAGAATAAGAGTTGTCATTCTGTTTTAATTAAGGATTCACCACGGAACCACATAACAGTTATAATTATGATTAAAGCAATACACCAGAAACACACACAATCATTATTTAAATGTAATATGTTTTTTCCTCAGTATAGAGGTATCTCAAAATTATGAAAAAAAAACGATTTAACCAATGATGGCCATCAATTCCATCAATATCAACAAAAGGAACAACCACCTTTCACCTCGAATCAGCGAAGATAAAAAAGATCCCGACAGACACAACAATGTGACCTGGTAGATCTGGAGACGTTTTTTGATAATAAAAGTATTTGATCACCAATGCATACTCTGTGATTCATTAGCGTAGTGATCCTTCCATTGATTGTGATATTTGTTTGCTTGTGGTTTTTTGTTTGTGTTGTACAATCATTAGTTTCCTGTATAGGGTTTTGAATATCATTGGTTGTCCCTTTGTCGTACCTCTTTTGGCCATTGCATTGTCTGTCGTTCTTTTGGTTCAAGGCTTCTGAATACGCCTGACTTGGAATTGTTATTCTATTCATGTATTGTTTTCTTATGATTTTCATCAGTACCTTTGTTTATTAAGTAATTATATTTTACATTGTCATGTTTATATTTATCATGATCGTTTCAATAATAGTAGACTCATAGAGTCACAGAGAAAGTGGATTTGAAAAAAAAAATAGTCCCGGATGTACAAAACCTTGTGTTGCCAGTTTCTCTGGATTGTCCATGTTTGATTGCTCCTTCGATATTCTCTAACGTTTATATTAATTCGCTTACATTACACACATTAAAATACTAATAGTTACATGATATATTATTATACTTTGTCAATATATGATGATTGTATACTTACAAATATAACTAACAAAAATGGTACTAAAACTAAATACATCCAAGGCGATTGTGAGAAATGCTGCCAACAAGGTCTTTTATATGTTAATTCCATTATAACAGACCAGGCTACAACTATAATACCAGGTATACCTGAAATGTCAATTAATTATAGTCATTGTTCAATGGTGTTGGGATCCTTCAGAATCATTCCCGAGAACAAGATAATGGTCAAGTTTGTTAAAAGTTAAAATAAATAGATCGGTCGTAGTCTGATTATACATGTCGTATTTACGTTATTTGTGTTTGTTTTCGTATAGTGGTGTTCAACACGTATTGATTATATGAGTAACATGGCAGGTGTCTTATTATTAGAAGCAGGAACTGCTTACCCTTCGCGAGTCCCTGGATTCATCCCCGGTTTTTGGTGGGGTACGTGTTGCTCATGTTTTTAGTTTTCTGTGTTGTGTTTTTTGTTTGTTTGTCTTCGTCCTGTTTCTTGTGTGCCCAATGTTGCCAGTGTTTCTTGATTGTCCAGTCTTGATTGTCCCTTCGATATTCTCTAACATTTATCAAGTATTACACATAATTCTTATAATGGCACAATATCAAAAAAATCATCACTGTCCGTCATGATAAATATGTTATGCAAATGGGGTGCGGAGAATGTATTTCAAATATAATAGAAATATATATGGTCGTATCCATCAGTGAAGACACATATATATATATAAAGGATAGAAAACAAATATGATTAGTTCTACAATTATAATTTATTAGTTGCAATGTTCAGTATCATTATTGTCAAATACAAATACTCTGAAATTACGTTCATTCGTTGATGCCAATTTTCATGGTTTGGTGAAGCTTACTTGATGCGTGGGTTCTTTAATTCGTGTTTACAAACTTGGTATAAAATAATAACATGGCAATTTTGTATTTCGTTGTGCATCATATTTCGATGGTTTTCATGAAACATGAAATCCATGAATAACAATACTTTCACAAAAATAAGAATGTTAACTTACCCCATCCTATAAAACAGAACAATTTGAATGGAGCTTCTGTACTAAATACAGCAGAGGCTATTTGATTATGTAGAAATAGCCCCTCTACAAACATCCAGTACATGTTAGAGGTATTTCCATAATTACTCAATGCAATTAACGTTTTACATAACCACTCCTAAAATAAATAAATAGTATTTTTACATAAATAATGGACATAAATAAAATGAAAAACCAAAAAATAACACACTGTCTGAATAGTTCAAAATATAATAGAAATAAAAACTATTAGAACAGCTCCAAAATATAATAGAAATAAAAACTATTAGAACAGCTCCAAAATATAATAGAAATAAAA
>MJUT01058277.1:271216-289558 GCA_002080005.1 Gigantidas platifrons | reverse complement strand
ATACCCTTCGGAGGGTGGTATTGCGGAATGTGGTATATCCTTGCAATACCACCCTCTGCTTTGGTGGGCGGGGTTAAGAAAAGTTAGAGAAAAATACCACATCTACATTTACCAATAAAATTGCCGAATTATCAAAGAAATTTGCATAAAGTATAATATATATATATATGCATATCTAATTGTAGCTCAGATTGTCACCACAAGTGATAAAGTTTCTAGACCGATCACTTTCTTGGCCTGGTACAGGCAGTTCAATAAAAAATGGAGGGGTTAAACTAGTTTTATGACCAAAATATTCCCCTCTTTTGGACATTATTCCGTTATGCAAGTGCTTTCCACATGTGAGTAAACTGCCACCATCACATATAACTGTACGAATATATAATCAGCGTCCCCCCCCGTTGAATTTGAATTTGAATAAAATTTGGTGTTTAACGCCACTTTCAGCAATATTTCAGCTAAATCATGGCGACCCGTTTTAGTGATGGAGGAAGCCGAAGTACCCGGAAAGAATCACCGACCCTGGGCAAGCAACAGGTAAGCTTTATCACTTGCGGCTGCATGTCGAGTGCACCATTTTTTGTTATTTACAAAGCTGGGCGCGAACCAACGCCGTATGTGTGTCTTGTATGAGTTGTTAGATCCAACGACCTAACTCATTGAGCCACCAGGGCCTCCTCTCCATTGAAAGATGAATATTGTATTTATGTATATCTTAGCGTTGCAGCCAATGCTGATGACTTTTTTCTTTCAAATCTGATAATTTATATAATTATATAAAGTTTAATTAAATAAATAAAATTCTTACCTAAAATAGATGAAGATGAATATAGATATTAAAAGAAACAAAAGGGAAATGATACTGAAGATGAAATAGATGTCTGTCATCACCCTGGCGATGTGGGATTCATATTCGTCTATAATTTCTGGCACTGGCTGAAATTAGCAATACAAATGATTAAAAACTACCAAATGAATTTTATAATGGTTATTTTGCAATTCAGGGCTATATACCTCATACATAAATACCTGTTTGTGAGTTCGAATCCCGTTCATCACGAGATGTACTCCGATACAACATTATGTGATAAAGTTTGTCAGTGGGTTTCTCTGGGTACTCCGGTTTCCTCCATCAATAGACACCGCCCGCCACAATATAGCTGAAATATTGTTGAACACCATAAACCACCAACCATAAATACCTGTGGGTGGCGGGTTGTATTATCTGTAGGTTTGGGTGTCGAGTATTCAACTCTTTGGGTGACGTGCACAACACAATAGGATAAATACACAACTCCTCGCTCTCGCCCCATATGGAATTTACTGACACCGTATATATCGTATATATCGTATTATGTCATTAGCACACTGTGTAACTTATATCATCTCGTGTAAAGATCGAAGGGACATCAGTGATAAATAGATACAAAATATACATAATGCACGAACATCGTGCATGCACGGAAATCGCAGTTAAATTGTGTCAGTCCGTTTTAAATGGTGGAGAAAATCGTCAACCTCGGACGAAACCATATATCTGTCAAATTATTCTTTTTTATAACATCAGGATTTTTCAGGCAAATTGTTGTCTGGTAAGATTTCTAAATGTATAGCACAAAAGATACAACAAAGCACAGGAGACATAAAAAATCTAATAAAAGAGGTATTCCGAAAGTGTTTTAACATAGCATTAGATCATACCGGTCATTTTTAAAGTAGAAAAAAAAGTAATCGGTTAATGGTACTACGGGGAGTAATGTAGCTATTACAGACATCTATAGGAAACTAAGATTAAATATTGACAGACGAATAGTATAAATCAATTTATGACACAGTCCAATTTATTAGTGTTTAATTCTACCCCATTGTGTCTGGAAGACCCGTCTGATACTTTCTTTTTTAATTGGGAAATAAGTGGATAATGAAGAAATAATATATATATTAAGAACAATAATTACCATGGGGTTATAACACACATAAATCTATAAACATCGGTGCAAAAAGTGTAAAACCGAATTTGAACAAAACAGCATTTGTTTGGACACGATAGAATACCAATACATGATATGCAAGAATGTAAACTAGTGCCACTATATATATATATGCCAATCCTCTTTTTTTCTCAAGGAGACGACCTAGTACTTGTCTAAATTCTGGAAAATGAATAGAACCGTTGATTGAGATTTACTTTTGTCAGGAATGCTCAATGTTATTGATTAACAAGCTATTAAATTTCAGTTTTATAAAGATCATTGTTAATTACAATAATTATATACTTGTACCTTATATTTTCAATTACAATATAAAGATCTAACATGATGCACCACAAGGCAAGACAACAAATAAAATGTCGAAAACAGATCTTTTGCATATTCCCGAATTCACTCTAAAATTAATATGAGGCAGGTGCAACCTGAAATGCCCCCGAAGAACAGTAATTTTTCTTTCTGCTTACAACATATCAAGCTTAAAAATAACACTACCTAAAACTCAAACTCCGGAAGTTTTCATATCCGCTACCGAACATTGTTCCATTTTTATTTGAAAAAAAATAGACTAGAGTTCCGGTTTAGGTCACGTATTTTTTCTTTTAAATTGTTTCCGGTTTGACAGCCATATTGTTGATCATTTTTAAGTGTCATAGTACCTCATTCTCTATCCAGAGTTGTCGTTCCTGCTACGCTACACAACATCTCTGTCAACACCCATTTTACAAGATTTTTGTAAAATTTAGAAACAGTAAAAAAATGTACTTAAAATTATTTTAATTATTGTAAATATCAATAAAGATGAAAATAAATCACTCATTTCAAATCAATTCTCTCTTAAAAATGATTTGTGATCGTTTTTATCTTTTTAATTTTTACCTCCGCAAAATAGTTCTCCAAGAAGTGTGTGGGGGGAGGGGATCTTTATTGATATTTACAATAATTAAAACAAAAAGTTTAAGTAGATTTTTTTAACTGTTTCTAAATTTTACAAAAATCTGGTAAAATGAGCGTTGACAGAGATATTGTGTAGCGTAGCAGGAACGACAACTCTGCATAGAGAATGATAGTACCTGTGCATACTTCTACCATTAACCCTCCCTTCGGGAGCGTATAATTTTTACATGTTTTTTTTATAAGAGTTGTTTCCCTTAGCAGTTTTAGCAAGTGCAAAAGAAAATGGTTCACAATTTTAGTATATTTTTTTGGATAATTTGTAACTATATGAACCTTGTAAAAATCAATGGATAATTTTATAGCAAATAACAAATTAAGATGTTGGTAAAAAGGTATATAAATGTTATTTCCCTCCATAAAGGGAAGTAACTCATGTAAACAAACGTATAATTTTAGAATCAAATCGGGAATGTGCACAAGGTCTATTGTATTTCTCCGTATTTGTAAATTTCATTGAAATCAGTAAATTTAGATTTAAATTGAATTTGCCTAAAATGTTCTTGACTTATTTTGTAATGGATCATTTTCTTGATACATTTATTGCATTTTCCGAGTTGAATTCATCTTTGAAAGTGAAACCTGTCAAATATTTTAATACTTGATCAGATTAAAACTTTTCTCTTACAAGGAATCTACATTTTACTGAATTACAATAAATTGAAGTAAATGAAATAAACTATAACAAAAGAGAAACGAATCGACACAGCAACAGCCCATGTAATCTTTAATAAAAGAAACGAATCTTAGATAAATTGAAAATAGAAGAACCCATTCCTTTTATTCTTGTAAGATATATTTCATAATATAAGCTAGGCCTTTTATATCATGGACAAGCTTTCTTTTCATAATCATGATGTCGATTTTGTACTTTTCTTAGTAAAATGGATAGAATCGTGAACAACATTGAATCGGCACCATAACTGTCATTACTGTTGCGTAATGTTATTTTGATCATATCATCCGTCTCTTCTATAAATAGCAAATCTCTTATTTAATCTTATGTACAGAAATGACACTGTGTTATCAACATCACTATGCAAATGATGTTTACATACGATACAGGCAAAACACATCTGTTCTTCCTTTCGTTGTATAGAGCGAGCTAGTATCATCCGATCTATAAGTTCGGATGTTCTTACTTTTATCGTGATTGTATTAACAATTCGGTTGATTATTCCTACACATGTATTTACAAGTAAACAATAGTTAAGTTATGCCATGAAAATGGTCACTAACAATAAGTCGCAATTTAGGTCACAATGTAATGTGTAAGTAGGGTCTAATGAGGAAATGTGTTGATGGCCACATGTAAAATAGGATTGTTATTTAAAAACATAAAAGTCAAATGATCGTTCCCTAACTGAAATACGGCATCACTCGTTATGGAATTTAATGTGATAACAAGCTGATGGTCAACAATTCCACTAATATCAACAAAACGAACAATCACCTATCATCTTCACTCACTTAACACAAACAAACCACGACATAAGAAGACATGTGCTTGCTTGGGATAGGCACAACATTGTGGCGGGATTAAACCATATAATGGGATCCCATTGTTTCTACACTTACGGGTCAAACATTTTCCTCACTAAGATATTTCCCTATATATTTCATATAAAACTACTTATTTTCATAGCTTTCTCATGAAGTCATTCCTTAGCCGATTTTCATGAAATTTTCACCTTTAATAATAGAATTTGTAAGAGTTTATTTTGATATCTTCATGTAACTTTTTCGAACTTTTATTTACAAGCATTTATGATTTAAACACAAATGTAAATCCTTGACGTCACAATTTTATATGATTATATAGTAAGATTTGGAAAAAAAATAAATTTAATTTTTAAATCAATTCGTAAGGGAAAGTAGAAATACAATTATTTGAAAATTATTACAAAGAAGAAACTATATTTATTTCTGCATTTAATGCTGAAAATTTCATGAAAATCAGATAAGGGATGACTTCAAGGGACTGTTTTGAAAATAAGTGGTTTTATATGAAATATATAGGGAAATATCTTAGTGAGGGAAAACTTTTGACCCGTGTATTATTATACTAGTTAATATTACCACTTGAAGTATTGTCTTGTTTGTGGTGATGTTATTTAAATACACTAAACAAGCTTCATAATCTGTCTTCGTCCATCCGTCACTGGTACAATTTTTGTAGGCTAGAGTTTGAGCTGTTTAATAAAAATGAATAAAGAAATTAATTAATATTTATTGCAATAAATGAATACAAAATGGTATAAAGCAAATTATCAAAGGTCATTTCGAAGTCAAAATCTATGCTACATGCCTAGTCATTCCGGATTTGGTAGACGAAACCGGAAATCATGCACTTCCTGTTGACAACTTCCAATGATAAAGCAGAAGGTTAGAGAATGGCCGAAAACGTAACTAGGCCAATATAACAAGTTTATCAGGTCAACAATATTCATCAAATTGTCATTAGTGATGTAGATTTCTATTTTACTCTCATAATCTTACGGATGTTGCGGAGATTTATTTCCTGTTAAATAGTTCCCCTAATAAATAATGTTTCTATCGTCTGTTTTGTCTTTTGACCTGATAGATATATTCCGGATAACCACTATCCATAATAAACTTGTAATAAATCAACACATCTGTCAGCGAACTCACGGTCTTTTAACCGTATGCCAATATCAGGTCATTTGAAAGACTATCACATTCAAGGCTTGGATGGACACGTGCACATATCTTTAATTTAAAGCAAAGGAAATAAAATGAAAAACAAAACACACACCACACAGTCGGAAATTCTAAAATTCCATAGAAATTGTAAAAAAAAAAGGGAAAATCAACACACACACATACGTGACCACTTACTTTCCTGGCCTGGTACAGGCACTTCAATGAAAAGTGGCGGGGTTAAGCTAGCTTAATGTGCCCAAATGCATATGTAAAAAAATACATGCGTGAATAGAAAAAAATAACAACTTTACCGTCAAATTTTATATATTTTCCTTAAAATTGAGAAAAAAAAAAGAAAAAAAAATGGTATGAAAAGATCATTGCGATATTTCCAACCACACGTATTCTCGCAAGACCACATACCCTCGTCTAATTTTGATGCCCCTTATATCATCCACAATGAACAATATTTCCAATTATTTCTTCTCAAATAATAGGCATGAAGTTGTGATGATAAAAAATGAGACCTTTCATTTATTATTTGTTGACTTAGCATCAGTGTACATTGTCGTGATCTAAAGGTCAATTCTTCGGAAACAAACATTGACTACCACCACCCTTATTACGGCGAGACGTAAATAGAGACATAATATCCGGCTAGTTAGCCATACAATGTTTACATAATTTATTGTATATGTTTTCTCTTTTACGTCTATGTTAGTAACTTACATTTGACGTATGCTGTCACATTTATAACGTCTATTTAAGCGTTAATTTATATACAACACGTCAAAACACCAAACTCGACAATATATTTATGTACTATCGAGATAGAAAAATGCTTAATCCAACAACTTTTTTTAATTTAACGTTAAGAAATATATCGGTTAAATCCGACCTGAGACAATTAACGTTTTAAAATAAGAAGCTATTAACACGATATTTCAAAAGAAACTAAAGCGCAGATAGACACTAATTGCTTAGAAACATATAAAGCCAATTACACGAACACGAACGGATATCACTGACAAGACAGAAAACATGTAAAGCGGACGTGACAGAGGACATCCATGATAACAGGTTATAAGACCGGAAAGCTGTGTAACCTTTTGACACTGCACGATAAATACAATTTATGTGCACTTACGCTGTTGATACGAGTTTGAGTCTCACTTCACTAAAGCTTACACAAAATATATATCCGCTAATGTACATATATTGGATAAACTATTGTTTTAAGCGGACAATGATACCAATACAAAGATTAGGCTGCTTCCAATAGATATACAGATATGTTCATTGGATTGCCTTTTATATAAGTATACGTAGATGGTTATTAAGGTAGAGTCTTACACCCCTCAAAACAAAGACAGAACAAAAGAAGAACTATAACGAAAACGTAGATTTCAATTTAAGCGCGCCCTGCGCGTTTCTGGAATAACTTTCATCAGGTACACTCAAATTAAAAATATGTGAAAGCCAATAATCTAAAAGTCCTTCGGAGCAAGAAAACATAACGGCCTTAACAGGGTAGCAAAAGGTCAGCCATGGCCACCTTTGCTGGAGAGAGGAGATCCATAGTTTTAATGAAACATACATGATTAAGGAACTGTAAATTTCGATACAAACAATAAAATTCTAGATACATCTTACCTCCAGTGTACTAAAAATAAACGTTTTAGCGAAGTGGCTATCAAAAATGAACAATCCAAAGAAACTGGCAACACAGGGCACACAACACGAAGAAAACACAACACAACGCGCGTCGGACACCATCACATGCAAACAAACACAAACAACGTAAATGAGACACGAGCCCTCTCACAAACAACTGGAGGCAAAGAGAAGCCGCACATCGTTTTTATGTGGAAATCGTAACGGACATCTCAGCATGGAACTCAGAACGTAAATTTCAATAAAAAATACAAAAATTCTGCACCTTGTCTACAATGTACTAAAAAAAATGTTACTAATGTACTAGTGCACTCTGAGACAAACAGATTACCATTTATGATGAATGACTCTTCTAACTTTATCTAAGTTCCCCCTTCAAAATGCATCTTTAATTTGATTATATTCAGGCGTTGTTGAATCATTGTGACAGAAATACATTTATGGCTATAATTGTTGTGCTGTGCCTTCCCTCAATATTATTCCCATATTAATCAAACATACATAACATCTTCACTTCTGAATCATAGCGATCCTTCTTTTATATCAATATACATAACTTGAAGAGAAATCCCTAGAAAACCATTGCATTTTAATTACTTTATACAGAATATAAATTTGACTCAGAAGAGAATTAGTATTCATTGTGTGCACATTCTCCCGTCTTCTACAGATGTAAATTATGGGTGCATTTTTTTCTAACACAAACGATACAAACGACTACTCGTGTACGCGTTGAGAGCATTTTTTTCTAACATACGTTTGTAAAATTTGCACAAACTTTGACAAACTATGCAATCGCTAAATGTGCGTCTACAGTTTGTCGTTTATCGTTTGTTGCATTTGTTTCTAATTTCAACGCTGAATCAATTATAGACACGTGGAATTTTCCCGCCAAAACAAAGATGGAATCTAACAAAAGAAGAGATGAGTTTATTTACCAACAACATGTGTATACATATTATCAGGTCAAACAGGGTCAGTAAACTCTGATTAAACGATGTATTTGTTTCTACTTTTGCAGAGTTTAACAAACGACACACAGCGTTTAACAAACGATACGCAACGTTTGCTAAACTTTGGTTAGAAAAAAATGCACCCTATATATTCATCTTTATATTTGTTTGCGTTTGGTAATAAAAAAAAAAAAAAAAAAAAAAAAAAAAAACCACTATCGGATCAGTTCTAAAATCAAATATCAAATCGTAGTAAGAAGGTAATTTAATTCCCCTAACGCACACAGACACGATCGCTAACGTTTAATATGACCGAAAGATGTCTTTAAAGAAAAGTTTGAACAACTCCAAATCGGCACACAATCAAGTAAAGTTAGATTTGATGTTATAGAAGGGTGTTGTTTTGCCTTTCTAGTTCAATGATTTGTACGAATTACAGTTCCTACATAATATTATTATTATTAAGATTACGGTACATCTCCATCAGACATAGGTGATCATAACCACCTTCTGTTTAGGACCTTTGATTTTCTTGCTCAAGAAGAATTTATGATTACTTTGCTTTCACATGTCTTGCATATTTTATTATATTATACCCGATGAAGGTTATTTAAGAAACGCTTCATGAGAATTGCTCCCAAAACTTTTTAAATTATTTGGCTTTCCAACCCTTCGACTTTGAGCGTACATGATGAAGGTTATTTAAGAAATGCATCATGCGTCCCCAATTAGATTTCTACGTTTTTATTCTAAATATATCCTTGAACATAATTACTATTAGGGAAAGCTATATTAGGATTATAATTGATATTCGTGACTCCTACAGTAATTAGTATCCAGTAGTTTGTGCAAACAATCACACACAATTCTTTGACTATCACAATAACAGCTCATTAACTTAATTATATTGCTGATGTTAAAACTCAATTTGAGTTTTTGACTCGTTAATCTCCAAAATGCAGCAATCAAAATGAACTGCCAGTCAAAGCTGTCTTATGTTGTTAGATATATGTAATTTTACTTTTTCGTGCATATTATTAAATTTTTATTTAATTCTCAACTTGATACTAGTAATTAAATGTAGCTGTTTTAAATTTCAAAACTAGCAGCTTAATTCTACTGCATACGAATTTACAAATAAAAGGGGGAATTCAATGACATAACGTTATTAATTACGATTCATCTGGTTCAGGGTAACATGAAAGACAAAAACAAAATGCCACTCTATCGTAACAGTTCCAACACCCAATCGAAAAATGGATACGCCCAACACGCATATTTGGGATAAGATCTAGAAAAACTCTTGATAATAGGAGTTCACAGTTAAATATTTATAGAATAATACATGGCCTTTTTCATATTGCCCTAGTTATCAGCACGAGACCTTGATATCGGCCCCGAGGGGTTTAGCCCGAGGGACGATATCAGTAGAGGGCTGATGACAAGGGCAATATGAAAAAAGGCCATGTATTAATCTATTTATCACATATTTTGCAAGGGCAGATAACATGTTATTGCCCTTCACAAGAGGGCAGATTACATATTATTGTCCTCGTAAAATGTAATTGCCCCGGAGGCAAATAACACGCCGCAAATTATGCTTTTATTACACATGCAAATTCGGCGTTATTTTAATAAAATATGTGATAATATGTTATTCCTGTTGACATTTTACTTGTATATTGATCATTTTTCTACAATTGCATCATCAGCCCTGCATATCATGTAGAATAGTTAATATTTGTGTTGTAATTGCGTTTATTTTTTGGCTTTTCTTCTTATATGTGTTACCTGTATATGCCCCTTGTGGGCCCAAAATTGGCTTAATAAAATCATATCTGATCTTATACATGACCGTTCATTTTCCTGGCATGACATAGGCACTTAAAAATTGTCTATGTTACACTAGGTTTATTGTCATTTTCCTGGCATGACATAGGCACTTAAAAAAATGTCTATGTTACACTAGTTTTATTTTCATTTTCTTGGCATGGCATAGGCACTTAAAATGTCTAGGTTACACTAGTTTTATTTTCATTTTCCTGGCATGGCATAGGCACTTAAAATGTCTATGTTACACTAGTTTTATTTTCATTTTCCTGGCATAACATAGGCACTTAAGAAAACGTCTATGTTACACTAGTTTTATTTTCATTTTCCTGGCATGGCATAGGCACTTAAAATGTCTATGTTGCACTAGTTTTATTTTCATTTTCCTGGCATGGCATAGGCACTTAACATGTCTATGCTACAGTAGTTTTATTTTCATTTTCCTGGCATGACATAGGCACTTAAAATGTCTATGTTACACTAGTTTTGTTTTCATTTTCCTGGCATGGCATAGGCACTTAAAATGTCTATGTTACACTAGTTTTGTTTTCATTTTCCTGGCATGGCATATGCAATTACAATGTATATGTTACACTAGTTTTATTTTCATCTTCCTGGCATGGCATAGGCACTTAAAATGTCTATGATATACTAGTTTTATTTTCATTTTCTTGGCATGGCATAGACACTTAAAATGTCTATGTTACACTAGTTTTATTTTCATTTTCCTGGCATGGCATAGACACTTACAATGTCTATGTTACACTAGTTTTATTTTCATTTTCCTGGCATGGCATAGGCACTTAAAATGTCTATGTTACACTAGTTTTATTTTTATTTTCCTGGCATGGCATAGGCACTTAAAATGTCTATGATATTCTAGTTTTATTTTCATTTTCCTGGCATGGCATAGGCACTTAAAATGTCTATGATATACTAGTTTTATTTTCATTTTCCTGGCATGGCATAGGCACTTAAAATGTCTATGATATACTAGTTTAATTTTTATTTTCCTGGCATGGCATAGGCACTTAAAATGTCTATGTTATACTAGTTTTATGGGCCCAAATATGTCGTCTTCATTAAATGATACGGTCATGCAAGGTTGTGAATATCGAACAATTTTAATTTCAGGCATCCTGAATGCGACATCTACCATTTTGTACTGAACTACGTTAGACACAATCATTCGTCAACAAACTATACCATAAGCTGTTGAGCTTGTCTTCATCCTGATATTTGTAAATGGTATATCACAGTATTGTACTACTGAAGAAAGCAAACGGGAGGCTTCATTTGAGATCTAATTATTAAAAGTTAATAATTCTCTATTAGAGATGCGGATATAATTGGCTTTGATTGTTTCTTTATGTTATTTAACTCCATTAATAACAATATTTCAGTTATGTCGTGGAGGTCAGTTTTATTGGTGGAGGAAACCAGAGTACCGGGAGAAAACCACCGACCTGTCGTAAGTCACAGACAGACTTTATCACATAATGTTGTATCGAGTACACTTCGCCATACACGGGGTTCGAACTCACAACTTCAGTGGTGATAGGCACTGATTACACAGGTGGTTAAAAATACAACTACCATACGATGACGGCTACGACGGCTCCTGACTTTATTTGAGATCTAATTATTCAAAGTCAACCATTATCTATAAGAGATGAGGATGTAATTGGCCACAATGGAGACTCTTATTGCACATTTGAAGAAAAGGAAGTATATTTTTATTGTTACCCCTAGTGTGACATTTATAGCCGAGCTTCGGTGACAATACAAAAATACTACTTGATACCAAAAGTTTACTAAAAAAGACAATTCTAAGCATTTAGAATTAAAATGAGTTTGACCCCGCCGCTTTTATTGAAGTGCCTGTATATCTGTATGTAAGGGATATCTATTTTGCATCTGTTTCTAGGACTTTGCTATTATATTTTGGAACTGTTCCGACAGTGTAATAGTTAAGGAATAACAGCACTGTATTTGAAGAGTTGGAGGTGTCAATTGTGTATTTGACGGTCGCAAACGCCGTTTTACTGGCGACGCGACTCGATTTGCAACCATCAAATCTCTAATTGATGCCGTGAAATTTTCAAATACAATACAGTTATCTCCTAAATAGGCCGTCAGCGTCAAACTTATAGTCGGAAATATCTGGATCAGCCATATTGTTTACAAACAAGTGCATTTTGTGTAGGAATATAGCATTCCTTCAGGCTTGTCAACTGCAGATTTGACGGCTCTCGATAGCCAATGAAAATACGCGTTACATTATAATTGCATTAGAATTTTAGTTTTTCATTTTGTGTAATTTATATAATACCATGACGGCAATAATCGACATTTGTTCTGCAAAGAATTTTGAAAACAAAAATTATTTCTGCATATTAAGAAAGTTATTAACAAATTATCTTCTGATCAAGAAATTTATTATACATATTGTTACTAGACCACCTCCGAGATGTCGATCTTAGATTATTATATCTGTATAAAAAATAATTTTCATTT
This sequence comes from Gigantidas platifrons, assembly GCA_002080005.1. Classification (NCBI taxonomy): domain Eukaryota; kingdom Metazoa; phylum Mollusca; class Bivalvia; order Mytilida; family Modiolidae; genus Gigantidas; species Gigantidas platifrons. The sequence continues at coordinate 276,978 of MJUT01058277.1, read as the reverse complement.
GGGTGTCGCGACAGAATTTCTCAAGTACTTCCTTGAAAATCTACAATATCCGAACTCCCTGGGTAAAATTGTAGAATAAATTGCATTGATATTATGTCTAAAATAGCGTAATTTTGTTACGATTTAGATTAATATTCAACAATAGTAGAAATAATTGTGTATAATTATTTTTCCCCCATCAATAAAAACAATCAATTCTTTCCTTAAAGTGGAAAACGATGAACCTTAACGTTGATTTATTATAGCAACATAATAAGAATTGATCATTTGTGAGAACATTAATTAAAAAAAAGAGAGTTAAAAATAATATTCTCGTTTTCATGCAATATGGAGGATATCGGAGAGGGCAGTAGTTTAAAAGGTCAAACATAGTTTTGCTTTCTGAATAACGAAAGCATTTTTTGCAATAAAATACACTTCTAAAGGATGTCAGACGTTTTAAAAATAAATCCTTACTCAATACTACTGATGTTACGAATAAAATGAAAGACTAAATATACCACACTATCGGACCAGTTCCTAAGTCCAATAGAGAAATCGAAGAAACGGAGGAAAATTATATACCCCTAACACACAAATACATGACCACTCACTTTCCTGGCTTTGTACAGGCACTTCACTAAAATATGGCGGGGTTATATTAGTTGTAATACTAGACGCTACAACTACATGTACAGGTAGTTATGAAACTAATGTATTACTGTCAAGGCTCTACAACTACATGTACAGGTAGTTATAAAACTAATGTATTACTGTCAAGATTCTACAACTACATGTACAGGTAGTTATAAAACTAATGTATTACTGTCAATACTCTACAACTACATGTACAGGTAGTTATAAAACTAATGTATTACTGTCAAGACTCTTCAACTACATGTACAGGTAGTTATAAAACTAATGTATTACTGTCAAGGCTCTACAACTACATGTACAGGTAGTTATAAAACTAATGTATTACTGTCAAGACTCTACAACTACATGTACAGGTAGTTATAAAACTACATGTAATGTATTACTGTCAAGACTCTACAACTATATGTACAGGTAGTTATAAAAATAATGTATTACTGTCAAGACTCTACAACTACATGTACAGGTAGTTATAAAACTAATGTATTACTGTCAAGACTTTACAACTACATGTATAGGTAGTTATAAAACTAATGTATTACTGTCAAGACTCTACAACTAAATGTACAGGTAGTTATAAAACTAATGTATTACTGTCAAGACTCTACAACTACATGTACAGGTAGTTATAAAACTAATGTATTACTGTCAAGACTTTACAACTACATGTACAGGTAGTTATAAAACTAATGTATTACTGTCAAGACTCTACAACTACATGTACAGGTAGTTATAAAACTAATGTATTACTGTCAAGACTCTACAACTACATGTACAGGTAGTAATAAAACTAATGTATTACTGTCAAGACTCTACAACTACATGTACAGGTAGTTATAAAACTAATGTATTACTGTCAAGACTCTACAACTACATGTACAGGTAGTTATAAAACTAATGTATTACTGTCAAAACTTTACAACTACATGTACAGGTAGTTATAAAACTAATGTATTACTGTCAAGACTCTACAACTACATGTACAGGTAGTTATAAAATTAATGTATTACTGTCAAGACTCTACAACTACATGTACAGGTAGTTATAAAACTCATGTATTACTGTCAAGACTCTACAACTACATGTACAGGTAGTTATAATCTAATGTATTACTGTCAAGACTAGAATTGAGGACACAAACTAAAAAATTGTATGTCAAGAAAAAATTGAATATATAAATTGGGCAATCAGGAGTCGTAAATCGATGACAAAAAGTAAAGCATGTGGTAAAATACTTAGGGTACAATATATAAATCATGCCAGTATGTAGTAACCCGCATGATTACTGCGCCCTATATCGAAAATCATCTTACCAGGCCAATGAAGCGACTGGCTTATTCGGATTAATTACGCAGGAAATAAAGCCTGGTACTGCTATGAAAACCGACAAATGTACAAAAATAAAATCCCCATGTTCATCATGCAAAATGTTTTGCCAAGAAAAAAAAAGAAAAGAAAAAGAAGAAACTATATGTTTGCAATATCTGACATCTCGGAAAAATGTAAATAGATAATTAGGTTAAATATTTAGATTTGATTGTAAATGTAATGTTTATATAATTGTTTTTTTAAAACTGTTGCGTAAAACATGACACACATTCAACTTATTGAAAGTCTGCAGTCTGCTTTGTTAATATAGACGATGAATTCTCTACATTATCAACGCTGAATCTAATTGTCTATATGATGTACTGCTTTCCATTGGAATCAAATAATACTTCGTCATAAGAAAACATGAAATGCACTCGTGCTAATTATAATGTAATGAACATTTGGCATTTGAAATAATGATTTCATACAATTTCAATTGCATATTATACCATTTCCGTATATACAACAGAGAACCTACGCAGAAATTAAGCAGGAATCACAACGACAGTAGACGATTAAAATCATGGCTTGGAACAAGGTAAATCTCCACTTGTCAGAAAAAAGCGGCGCATATACAATTAATGGTAAGGGAAAAAAAACGGTCACAAATTTGTTTCACCTTTAAATGACCACTAAACTGTTTCTATAGATGGTTCATGTTTGGTATATAGTGTTTATTATAGCTATATCGTGGAGGTAAGTTTTATTTGTGGAGAAAACCGAAGTACCCGGAGAAAATAACCGACCTGTCACATAATATTGTATCGGGTACACTTCACAAAGTTAGCACATACTATTTATCGAGTACACCTCGGGTTCGAACTCTCAACGTTAGTGGTTATAGGCACTGATTGCACGACCACGATGGGCCCTGTTTCTACAGACATGGTGACACAACGTAAATATGGACTGCTAACATTTTTATATAAATACATGTGTCCCAGTTAAAAGCCAAACAATGACGGAGAGATGAGCTTGTTAAAGGGTGCGACTCACAAGCGGACAGATCCAGCTATGCATAAACAGCGCCATATCCGATCTTTCTAGACTGGTAAATTTGTTATCTGGACGTTTTATATTAGTACGGGACGTAATTAAGATGGAAGAAGACATGTGTAAAGTAGAGGGATACTGATTTTCTGGGGCCGTCGTGGTCGTGATCATATGGTAGTTGGATTTACTACTATCTGTGCAATCAGTGTCTATTACCACTAAAGTCGTGAGTTCAAACCCCGTTCATGGCGAGGTGTACTCGATACAACATTATGTGATAAAGTTTGTCAGCGCCTTATCACTGACTGCCACGATATAACTGAAATATAGTTAAAAGTGGCGTTAAACACCATAAACCAAACCAAACCTACTGATTTTCTGCTTCGCAATAATATTATTCACCATACATAGGATAATTGTCTGCTATTTTTTGCTTCTGTTATTAGATAATAAAGGGAAATGTCGTCCGCTGTTTTGCTTGAGACATGCAAAAATAATATGACATCCTCAATATTTGTTTAATATTTTAAAGTATGTATTTCTTCTTTTTCTTTAGTATACAGCAAACTGAAGATTACTTGCTGGTGCGCATGCGTGATAATTGGTTAAAAAATATATATACATTTTTGTATGCTACACTTGAGTCAGTGAATTATTAACAAAGTGTTTATTTGTATCACATGTAAAATGTCATATATTCACATAGTTATATATTATTATGCCGTTGAGGCTTTTTCGCTTTAAAATAAAATCTAAAATACAATTGCAACAGTTAGTCGTATCGGAAACTAATATTTGTAGTTCCACGGTGTATCTAAATAATATTCCTATTATCTTATTAAATCAAATTTCGTGCTATTTTAGATGGCATCTAAGAAATAATGTGTAGGAAATATTACTTTTTCATCAATTTGAGATTTTCACCTTCATCATAGACTGCAAATATTATTCAACCGAGCTAAATTACTATAATATGTGATAAATCTTTTGCTAATGCGATGATACCAGGTTACGCATCCTACATGGAAAAAAGAAAAAAGAAAAAAAAAACCAACAACAGAACATACCAACCAAACAATTTAAAACAAAGGAAATAAAAACCAAACATACATAAAATAGAAGGGGAAAAACGAATAAAAGTAAAAATCGAACATACATAAAAAGAAGAGGAAAAAAGAATAAAAGTAAAATAAAAAAAAACCCAAAGAAAATACAATGGAAAAAGAAGGAAAAAATGAAAGAACTAAATGGAAAAAACAACCCACCACTGAACGTTTCAAAAGCAGCTATCAATTTGCTTTCTCTGGCCATCTCTGTCCATTTCGTCTTTGTTCGAATATATGCGTTGTATATAATTTGTAAGATATCTGTTTTTGAATAAGATGCACCATTCATTTTAAGAATTCTGCTTTTTGAATAAGACATACCATTAGTCTTCTTTTTACGATTTATACTGCTTAGCATGCAAAATCGCTTCCGTATATGTCAGATAGGCACCGTACACGTCATTAAGTCCCTTACTTGTCTAATTAGAGATACAAGTGAATCTTACAGCAATAAAGATACTGTAAGTATAATAATCTATAGACAATTTATCTTAAAGTTTTATATTAAGGTGGTTAGGTTTATAGTGTTTAACGCCATTTCAACAATATTTCAGTTATATTGTCGCAGTCAGCTTTATTGGTGGAGAAAACCGAAGAACCCGGAGAAAACTACCGACCTGCCGCAAGTCATTGACAAACTTTATCACAATGTTGTATTCGATTGCATCTAGCCTGAGCAGGACTCGAACTCACAACGTTAGTGGTGATATGCACTAATTGCATAGGTAGTTATGCATCCAACTACCATTCAATCACGAACACGACGGCCTCGGTTGTATATTAAAACAAATGCCCCAGTTAAAGGACAAACGATGACGGGCAGATAATCTTATTAAACAGTGAGACACGCGACTGAACTGGTCCAAAGGTGCATAAACAGCACCATATCCAAACTGTCTAGACTGGTAAAAATTGTTAATTTGAAGGTTCTTATATTATTACGTGTCATAATTATAAGGAAAGAAGAAAAGTGTAAAGGAGAGAAATACAGATGTTCTGCTTCGTATATATTATTGACCGAAATACACATGATGCTTTCCCGCGATTTTTGATTGTGTAACTTCCTACCATTTTTTGCTTCTGTTATTCGATGACAAAGGGAAATATCGTCCACTGTTTCTGTTGGCATGCAAAAATAATATGACCTTCTGAATATTTGCTTAACATTTTAAAATATGTATCAATGTAAAATGCCAGATATTCACATAGTTATACATTGCTATACCGTTAAGGGTTTTTCATTCAAAAACAGAATCTAAAATACCAGTACAACAGTTAGATTTGAATCGGTTATTAATATTTGTAGTCTCACGGTGTATCTAAATAATATTTCTAAATAATATTTCTGTTATTTTATTAAATCAAATTTCGTGCTATTTAAGATGGCAGTTAAGAAATAATGTGTAGGAAATATTACTTTTTCATAAATTTGAGATTTTCATCTTCAACATAGAGTGCAAATATTATTCAACCGAGCTAAAGTACTATAATATGTGATAAATATTTTGCTAATGCGATGATACCAGGTTACGCATCCTACATGAACAAAAAAAAAAGAACAAAAAAACTACAACAGAGCATACCAACCAAACAATTTACAAAAAAAAAACAAAAAACAAAAAACAAACATACATACATAAAAAGAATGGGGTAAAAGAA
>MJUT01058277.1:217640-269450 GCA_002080005.1 Gigantidas platifrons | reverse complement strand
CAACACTAGACACGAACGGGTAATAGAGTGATGACAGTCCAGAGATAAAGGCAACACTAGACACGAACGGGTAATAGAGTGATGACAGTCCAGAGATAAAGGCAACACTAGACATGAACGGGTAATAGAGTGATGACAGTCCAGAGATAAAGGTAACACTAGACACGAACGGGTAATAGAGTTATGACAGTCCAGAGATAAAGCCAACACTAGACACGAACGGGTAATAGAGTGATGACAGTCCAGAGATAAAGGCAACACTAGACACGAACGGGTAATAGAGTGATGACAGTCCAGAGATAAAGGTAACACTCGACACGAACGGGTAATAGAGTGATGACAGTCCAGAGATAAAGGTAACACTAGACACGAACGGGTAATAGAGTGATGACAGTCCAGAGATAAAGGTAACACTAGACACGAACGGGTAATAGAGTGATGATAGTCCAGAGATAAAGGTAACACTAGACACGAACGGGTAATAGAGTGATGACAGTCCAGAGATAAAGGTAACACTAGACACAAGACGGACGATGACATAAAAAAGTTAGCTCAGGTGTTCGCGAAGGGTAAATAGTATGTTAATACAATACACCCGCATGATACTTATATGACCTATCTAAATGTCATTCAACTCGAACTCTTACTTCCACAACATATGTTGTATTATGTTTTAATTTACACTCGCATTATAGTTTTTCCAGACATGTGGTATTGATATTGATATTGATATATGACAATACATTTATTTTATTTCTTTTATTTCTACTTTGACTCACAATACGAGTAGAAATTATAAGTTAACAGAAAACAATAAAGCCCAACGACCTCGTTCTGAAAATAAAACAGAACGAAAAAACGAATTCAGTGCTAAAGCGCAAACATCCGTCTTGAAATACCGGTAATCACAAAAGAGAGCAAAGGTGTAAATTAAAAGACCACACTCTGAAGATTCCTGGCATAATAAAACGGTTGCTGTTCTGATTCGTAAGCATCCATCATGAAGTAAGGATAACAATTAAAAACAAGCGACATGTACAAAAACAAATGTAAAATCCGCCACCTTCTCACAAAAACCACGATATCAAAAGTTTATATCAACCTTGAAGTAAATACAGGATCGAACCACAATGTGTGCACTCAATGACAACACTGTTAGGACTGTCAAAACAAAACGATATTAGTTCAAAGACGCAAGAATCCGTCTTAAAGTAGATACAAAACGTAAATCAAGCACAATGAACACACCCACTGACCACATTCTTACAATGAACACACCCACTGACCACATTCTCACAATGAACACACCCACTGACCACATTCTCATTATGATTGTGGAAACAAAAATGATTAAAGTCCAAAGGCACAACTATCCGTTTCGAAGTCAAAATATAAAGGCATAATCTCCATGGCAACGCTCTCACGAAGACCGTGGTAATTAACAGTTTAAAATTCTAAGTGGAATATATCAGTCTTCGGGAAACAAACAATCTATAAACATAACAACACTATCACGATAACCAATACAAATGTATAATAAAAGTATAAAACGTCTAAGGCACAAGCAACTACCTTTTGACGTAAGCAGACAAAAGTAGCCCGAGAACACAATACAATACAAACACTCAATGACTATACTCTAACAAAGATTAGGGAAACAAAACAATTAAATGTTTGAGGCGTACGTATACGTGTTTGTGAAGAGTACGTGTGACGTCTCATGTAAATAAAGACAGACACACGGACCAAAATGATACCCTAGAGGCTCTAAGCAATAAAATACAGCACTTCATGGGAGATATAAAAAAAACCTTTCACAGAAACACTGTACGATGAAATAACGTTTGATTATGCATAATCTTATGTCAATATAATGAATGTATTGTAAAATAAGAACGCATCTTGTGAAAATACGATTTAAGATCCGATATTGGCATCCGTACCTCGCTGATGTTTGTCACACACTGTATGAATATAGAATGGAATAAAAGTGGGTATGGATTTTTCTTCTCCAATTTACATCTTCTAGCTATCAGTGTATCGACTAAACACCCTTACTGACCTCATACTACCAACATTATGTCTCACTACTGCTACATCTCTATGTGCAGAATATTTTACATCAATATGTCCAAAACCACATCGGTTGTGTATTTTTGTTGGATCGTACTCGCTTCGAGGGTGGTACTTCGTGAGTTCGAGCCCCGATCAGGTCAAACAAAGACTAAAATTGGTATTCGCTGCCTCTCCGCTAAGCACGCAGCATTAAGGAGAAAGAGAGCAAAGACGGGTTAGCTCGAAATCAGAATAATGTGTCCGAGTGGGGCGACATGTCTTTCCGCGTACTGATTTTTTCAGGGAGCTAGCTCTATAAAAATCCAACTAAGCGTGTTGGTCTAATATAAAGCGGACCTCATCATCATCTCATTGTAAATTACTTCTTCTCGCCATGATATAGCTGAAATTTGCAGAGTTGGCGTTAAACAACACTCACTCACTCACTCACTCAATGTGTCCAAAATGTTCTCATGTATATTGTCATCATCGTATTCATGATATTAAATCAATGTATTCTGCAATGTCATTGAATGACAATGCGCCTTTTTAATTTCCAGCCAGGATAATTATTTAAACGTTAAGAAGTAGACCGACCGATATTCACTTAAGAGTAATTGTAGTGTAATGAATTGACCATTAGGTTATTTGATTCCACCAATCTAATGACATTTAACAATAGTAAACAGAGTAATATAATCAGAGATAATTACTGTAATATGATGGCTAATTCTACTTCATTCAATGTACAATCGATCAATAGTTTTTGTTCAATGAGAGAATGATAAAATTGAATCTGAAGAAAACGGATGTTTGAAAAATATGTGACCTTTTATCTTAGGGAATGATCATTTAATTTTACTATTAGATGGAGGGAGAGGGTATGACAAACATGTAAACCCCCCCCCCCTCCGCCACAAAAAGCCAAACAAACAGCCCCCCCCTCTATAAAAAAAAACGAAAAAAAACAAAAACAAAAACAAAAAACAAAAATCCAAGAAGCTTTAAAAAAGTAAGATTTTCACTGTTCTCATTAAGTGACTCTATAACATTCCTGCATGAGGTCTTGGTTAGTTGATTATGCAGACTAACATATATTTGGATTATGGAACACGACATATGCAATTTCAATATGAACTATTTTATTTTTGTTTTGGTGTACAAAACTTGGGTTAACTTTTTTCTAAGAAAACAACTGTTTCATTTATTCATTTAAAAAAGTTTGAGATACCAAAGGGGTAATAAAAAGGGGTAATAAAAAGGAAAAATAGAAAAAAAATACAACGATCTACAAAACACTACACAGAAAACTAAAATTGAACATTAGCAATATCGTACAGTATACAAGTCATATTATATATAATAGAAGTGCAAGTTATTTTACATTACTGTAATATGTTAGGAACCTTGTAATGTACTTACCAGGTACCCCAGGTATTGGACAGGGTAGATGCTTTTGTGTGTTGACTGGAGCAGCAACCCAGCATAGCAAAGAATCAAAATTAGCTTCGCAATATAATACACCTGCAACGTAAAAAAAAAACATTTTCTGTATTTTAATTGAGGACATATCACATAGAACACATTGCAAAATACAATAAAACTGTTTCATTAGCGGATATTTAAAAACAATTGTCTTCAACTGTAATGCAAATCTGAAAAAAACACTATATTGATTAATAAAGCACTATATATATATACATAGCGGATGTAGCCGAGTGGTCTAGGGTACTGGACATAAGGCTAAGCGATCGGTGCTGCAGTGTATCAATGGTGTGAGTTTAAATCCCGTCGAGGGAAGAACAACACTTTGTCAGCTCAAAGATCTAATTCTAACACTGTTTGGTTTAATTTTCAGACGTATATATATATATATTGCCTCAAGAAAGTGATAACCATACAAGCTATCTACCTCACTAGATCCCGATGGGATACTTGGCTGTATGTATTAAATAGGTTATTTTATATAAATGACTGAACATTTAACGAAACAGTGTTGAAGTTAGCGCTTTAGCTAACAATTGTTTCATTCTCCTTTCAGATTCTGAAAAATATAACAATAATAACCCATTCCTATTGTAGACTGTAACACCGATTTTCTTCGCATAACGGCGAGTCTTTCATCCCCATACATAGCTTTGATAAGATCATATTTGCTTTATGCCACTTAAATCATCGATATTTCAGTTATGTCGTAGCTGTCAATTTTGGAGATACGGGGAGTATCTCATGACAACCAAATGACCTGTTATAGGATATTGGCGAAAGTCATTTTTAATATCATGATATACTAACTAAATCATAAGTGACGTAAGAGAAAGATGAGTTCCCGTCAAAATCTTGAAATGTTCGAGTTTTTCATAGTAGTTAAATTGACTTAATTGTTATTTCAAAACTAGATCCTATTTCTACAGGGTATGATCACCTCCGATGCTTATTTTGAATAGACGTCAATAAACGGTCAACCTTATAAACAATGGGTAATGGAATGCCGTTAATATAGTGTAGTCTTATTATATTATAGGAAAATATTATTGCCTAAATTGTTGACTTATATCACGTGATTTATATATAAAGGATTCTGGTTTAGCAATGCCTTAATGGTCAGGAAAAACAAATCCCCCAATCAGTTGTTTTAAATTGTTGACGAGTAGGATATTTTACAGAAAGTGAAATGTCTGCTTTGATACGTTATATACGCAGTCCGCTTTGAAGAAGTCATAAACAAAACTTTGAGAACGAAAACTTGTTGATTACAATAACAATAAAACACTTACGACATGACGAGAACACATCATAAAACAAGAAAGTAAACGATTCCAATTAAAAAATAGACAACATACTATTGGAAATTTTTTTATTGAAAACTTGAGTATTGTACCAATTATCAGAGAGAAGTAAAAGTTTAATATCTAAGGAATAAAGATGGCGAGATAAATGTTTTAAAAAGAAGTAACGCATTATAAGTTAAACGTTATCAACACAAAAATGTATAAAATGTGACATTTATGGTTTCTGTTTTATTATAGAGGTGATACAATATTGATAATTGTTAAAGAAAGTGTCAGAAAGTATGATGAAAGATATAAACTTCCGTCACAACAGAGGAAGCAATCAAATGATACACTGTAAATGCAGTCTCGTGATGGAGAAGTCATGCAGCTAACTGTGTTAATTCACGTACACAAAAAACATACGAAGAGAAATATAAAATGTATACATTGCAATTATTTGTCCAACCCGATACATTTTTCTTACTAGATAATAAAAAAAAACTATGATATGCTGCCGTCATTGGAATTATTACTCATTAGTTTTGCTTACTTTGTTTATTGAAACATTTTTAATATACCTCAAAATATTTTTCTCTTATATCAAATTAAATGCAGATAACATGAAACTGTGTGAAAAAATCGGATATCTTTAATAGAACAATATTATACATATGACAACTTCTCTCTTACGACGAGAACATGTTTAATTTATAATGTTCATGATTCTAACGCCCTTTATAACCACTACTCATCCAGCTACATATGAGGGTTGATATTTTAATCGCATGTGCAAAACACTTACATGATCGCATCATTTCACTAAGAGGTTTGGGACCATAATACAAGACTAACACCACTACAATTTATTAAAGTGCCTATACCAAGCCGCAAAAGTCTAGGAAGAATATATGAACAGGTATACATTTCTAAAACTTGAAATATATGAATAGAAGATGGGTCATCGAGGTCTCATCTGTACACTCTTACCAATAACATATATAATCTACTGCTAACCGAGTCTAATACGAACATTAAAACCATAACTAAATATTATATGACGTGAAGTCACAGCTTTATAAACTGATGTCTTGTGATCACTTAATAAACCATACTGGTAGGACAATGGGGTAATATTCTTCAGACATATGCATCCTTGATTCTTGTCTATCATCAGATTTGAATCTAAACAAGTAATAGGAAACGCAATGTGAAGTCCTCGTCAAAAAGCTCGGGGGAATTTTAACAGCTATTATAAAATATCCATTGTATTTTTTTTTTAAAATAAAGGATGGTATCCAGACTATGTCTTACATACGTTTTCTGGTCATTTCAGTCTTCATGCTTCGGACTGAATTTATATTGCTACATTTTAAGCTTTAAAGAGAGACAACATAATGTAGTTCAGAAAAGAGAAGAAAATACAATAAATATCAAAATTAAATCTTAAATTCTTGAAACATCACCTCTGTTTAAATAATAAAATGAAAAACAAAAATACCACACTTCCAGAGCAGTTCCAAAATCTAATAGAAAAACAAAAAATACCACACTTCCAAACTCTAATAGAAAAACAAAAAATACCACACTTACAGAGCAGTTCCAAAATCTAATGTACATTACACTAACATACATCCATATGACCGATAACACTTTTCTAAAAAGTGACAGCAAAACATTGCTCTGAACGCACACTTTTATATTTCTTTTTAATTAGGAGAGTACAATGTAATACTCCTTTTGGGGGTACTCCGTTAAATAAAAGATAAGAACAAGAAGGAAGATGGGATAAAAAGAAAAAAACAAAAAATACAATACTTTTCAGAGCCTTTCCAAACACCAGTAAGAAAAGCGTAGATAGAGATAAAATAGATACCCTGACATACACATACACGACGCTCACTTACCTAGCATGGTCCAGGCACTTTGCACACTATAAAATGGCGGATTAAACTCGTTTTTCGGGCCCAATTCTCCACTCTTGAAATGATACGGTCAGTCAATTGATTTAACTTTAATGTCATTTTCTTGACAATTTATGCAATATACCACACTCAGTGATGTCACATTACAATTGATTTCATGTGTTTGAGAAAGTCCCAGTAGTGATCAACGTTCTACACTTTTTGTATGTTTTGGTTGGCGTTCGAACAAATTAGATTAGGAAAATCTTAATCGGTGAACTATAGTAAGTTAAACATATCTCGTGAGATTTGAAAATGGGAAAAATTGAAAATACAAAATGATGCGAAAAGGCGTGAAATTCAGCGATATCTCAAATAATGATGTATTAAGACATTTGTTTAATTAGGACATCAATATAAAATTATATAAAATGGTACTTTAGTAATGTATCATGCAATTAGGCTAACGAAAACATTTCTACCAGGAAAAAATCAACACGCACAATTAATATCTTAATTTAGACGAATTATATGCACACGAGTAATTACAGTCGTTTATTAGGATAGATTATTGCGCATTAAATCTCTGATAATCAAAACAAAATGAAGACGCTCTCTCGCAATCAACAAAAGACAGATATAATTTAATTGAAGGGTGTGTGATGTTTAGGTAGCGTCAGTGTGACATTAAAAGTAAGCAGGAGAATATATTAGTTATGACCAAAAACTAATATTTGTTTTTAATTTATCGTTCAAAAAATGTTTGCGAAGAAAACAACTTCTTGTTTAGATCTATTTTGTCACTTGCGTAAGAAGAGTTTGAAGATACCACAGGGATAATCAGAATCCGTATATCGAAGAACAGACAACACAATGACGAAAGATTGTATTGGCAATCATATTTTGGTTCTGAGTTGACCATTGTCTCCTGATTATGCTTCCCGATAGCCTTGTGTAATCTAACATTTAACTAATGGTTAATCGATTCCATTTACCTAACTATTATTATTATATATATTGCAACTTTTCGGTGACGACTAAATTTAATATGTACACTGTATTAAGTCGGAGTTAGTTATTACAACGCTGCCCATCGTCGACATTTCCCTCACATGTGAAACACACTACCATCGTCACATAATTTAACTATAAGTAGACGTCTGGGCGAATATACTGGTTTTACGCCGCATCTTTTTAGTGCCTGTACCAAAGGAAAACCAATATACTGTCCTATAACAGGACGTAATTCTTCCTATATTCAATTGTGTTGTACCCACAGCTTAGAATGATAGGAAATTGATCAATTATTTACCATTTATAAGCAAATATAATTCGATGATGAACTACTTTACACGAAAATATTAGTATTCATTTTGTTGAATCATAATCACGTACATTATGTTTTCGTGTCCGGTTTTGGTTGTTGACCATTTAACTCTTAAACTTCATCATTGTAAACTTTGCTACATTTTGTATTGTACCAATAATGTCTTCCTTGCTTGCCTTGAAGGTTGGTTAAAGTAATAAGAATGTCATTACTGATGTATGTGAAATTCAGTTCCATTTTTAACGACCATAAAGAGAAAAGGGTGAATGTCCAGAAGATTAGATTTGTAGTCAAGACCAAATGAACCTCACTTTTACGCGGATATCACAACACGGAAGTTAAACGTGAAGATATGTACTTGGACAAAATGAACAACAGAGTCCCACTAAAATTCGTAGGTGAAATCAGATTCTTCGGAAGTTCAGCAGTTCCTGCTCCACTAGTGGCACACGTCGTGTTACCGACTGTATTCGACCAATAATGCATTCTCTTGTAAGTTGGTTAAAATAATAATCATGCTGTTACTGATGTAAGTGAAATTCAGTTCCATTTTTAACGACCTTAAAGAAAAAAAAAGTTGAATGTCCAGAAGATTAGATTTTTATTGAATAATTCTCTATGCAAAAATTCTTTACTTAGATTAAGTTTTAGCATTCAAGTGTAAATGTTAGTTTAATAAGAGAGAAAACACGAAATTCAATCGTTTGTTCTAGTGCAATAAGTGTAATTCTATCCATTCTCTAACAGAATATCATTTGAATATCATTGGGGGAACTTTATTACGCAACTTGTCGTGAACAATCAAGTATTACTCTATCACATTTGCTTAATGATCTAAATAAAATCCGCTGGATTCTCATTGTATTCTTATTTTCTGATCTATGTAGAAAATTATAATAATGCTATCCTAATTGAGGAATTGTGATTCTTAATTCAAAATTAAAATTTGCATAATGTATATAATCAATGAATATTATCTAGTCAGTTCCTTCCTGAATTTATTCGTCAGAAGTCAGAGAATTTATATAAAAACTTCCCTCATGTATACATTAGTAAGCTTTGAGATACCAGTTGGGTTATAAGAAAACGTAATTAGAAGAAGAACACGGAAAGACAAAACACTGGGCAACTGACAAATGACAAACAGAAAACAATGATCTACTGCACTCAATATCAAGGTTGAGCTACATTAACGCCACAAAACCCAGGATGAACTCGCGTGTTACAGAAGGATTAGCAATTCGTGTTTCACTCGTGGAACCAGTGGTATGAATGTAAAACGACACGAACACGAAATCGAGTTGAACACCAGGCCAGTATACGTAAATAAATAAAAATAAAATAAATAAAACATAAATCCCTTGCAAAACTAGTTTGAACAAAGACAAAACGAACATCTTTTTTACGCGAACATCAGAAAACTGAACTTAAACGTGAAGACATGTACTGGAACGACGTAAAATGTAATCTCATAGATATTTAGAAGAAATAAATTACATCAGACTGAGTGTTACTCCCAGGTAATTTAACAAATTAAAGGGCTTGAAACGTTGTAATGAATTATGTAATCATAAACTATACAACTTGGAAAGGCAGTTAAACATAGCTCTAGACTTAATACAATGTACTCAAAAACATAAGTTACGCTACCATCTGTATAAATACACAACGTATGGCAGGGCCGTCGTGGCCGTTTGGATTTACAACTACAAGAAGTTGGATTTACAACTACTTATGCAATAAGTGCCTATCACCACTGATGTTGTGAGTTCGAATCTCGATCAGGGCAAGGTGTATAATATTATGTGATAAAATTTGTCAGTGACTTGCGACAGGTCGGTGGTTTTCTCCTGGTCCTCCGGTTTCCTCCACCAATAAAACTGACCGCCACGATATATCTGAAATATTGTTGAAAGTGGCGTTACAAACAACAAACGTATTGCCAATGGAATATATTATAAAAAGTTCACGTCAGTTCTCAATATTTAATTTTACCTGAGTTGAAATACTTGCATCTTGCATCATGGTGTGTACAATTTACCCAATTACTCATATACATGTATATAATAAAACGTAGATATCAAATTTAGTGGGCACGACGCGTTTCTGGAACCACCTTCACTAGGTGGGCTCATAGTTGATATATTGAGATATTTTAAGCTATAATTTGCAATCAAGTGTCAAATGTATTAAATATGTAGTGTACTATTGTGATCAATGTGACCTGATGGCAAGACGAGAGTTTTGAAACTTAACGTAGACTTGAAATGTCCAACCAGCACACTCGCATGCATTGACGCGTTTTAATGCTAAAATAGTAAAAGGTTAAAAGTACAAATATACAAAGCATCAGACAGTAAACTGTAGATACTTAAAAATCAACTATTGGTACAATGGTGGGATATATGAGATATCAAAATTTAATCTTAGATTCTACCAACATAGCTTCTGCTTAAATGAAATTTAAAAAAAGACCAAACAAAAATACCACACATTTTGATATATGAGAAATTTATTCTCATAGTAGAACTATGCTGAGAGTTTTCCCAACGTCAGTGCACGTGGTTAATCAGCATTGTGTGATCGAATTTTCAGTCAATCGTGTTATGAATATCAAACATTTTCTATTTTCACATGAATCAGAGTTTGTCTTACATTTTTTTTTTTAGAAAATTTAAATTATATTCTTAAATGTAATTTTAACACGTTTTTCTATCAGATTGCATACACGTGGTTAATCACGTGACTGAAAAAAAAAGTTTAACTAATGAACAACATTGATAGTCTGGAAAAAAATAGCAACTGTTTGCATTATATAAAACCCTTTGTTACCAAATCTTTCTTTTTTTATTTTGGAACTGTGAACTTAATAGGCTGAGTTATTTTTATTTCTATATAATCGTTTAATACCCTGAACATATTAATATTAACCCCTTGCGGAAGCCAATTATACTAAATATAATAAGCTTGTGCAGCTGTACACATTATCGTATTATTACACCTATAACAATGGCTTTGTCTATATATTATGTTGATTTGCCTTGACCACATAAGTACCAATCCTTAACTTTTAACACCTTAAAATAGAAAAAGGTGTCTAAAATTAGATATTGCTAATTTAAAATAATTCCAAAATATTTCATAATTTTAATAAGACAAGAAATCGGATAATATTAAATGCGATATACTATTTAGACTTATTCAATTAAAATGACCGATGGAAAAATACATAGCGATTAAGAAGGGTATTAATTGGATATAACTGTCCCGTCTGTAATATTGATAAACAAGCGTGAAGGAAATAATTTATGTTAGACCCTAGATATTAAGTCGAATAATAAACACTATATATAACTTCCCTTTGATTTGTCTACGCTGCCACTTAAGCTTTCTGTTGTAGAATAATTTATAAAAAAAATGTTTTTCCTTATTCAACACCAATTTACCATGGTTACACTCAGTAGATTTATTCATCTTTGAAATTTACAGTTCCAAAACAATGTAATTTATTAAAACAAATGTCATTCTCCCTCAGACATAGATGATCGTAGCTGATGATTTTGGTTGTCTTGTTAAGGTTATCATCCGCCAAATTGTCAGTGCTTCGACACTGTCATTGTTTATTGGATGTATTTATTTTTTTGAAATTTACAGTACCTATATAACGAAGATACAGAAAACCATTGTCAACTTTTGGCTGTTCTACTTAGGACCTTTAGTTCTCTTGCTCCCGAAGACTTTTGAAGAATTAATCTGTACAATCTTGTGACTGAGCGATCCGGGTGAAGGTTTCTCTAGTAATTCATCGTTCACACTAGACTAGATATCTCCATTTATTTACTACACTACTTCTGTTCACTCTATTATAATATTCCTACGAGCTGCATTGAACAATACGCAGATCTATTGTTATTTAACTGTTGCATATTCAAAAATCAGCATTCAAATTAGTGGAAAATTTGTCTACTACAAGAAGTTTCTTTTTAAGTTATTTGCTCTCTGGATTTTTGATAAATTGGAAATGCAAAATTTCGATACCTTAAAACTGTCGTTATTGATGTTATTATGTGCTTGACGTCACACTGACCGATAATTGTCGGTATCAGTCAGTTCTTTGAAACTGAAAATATCACTAGTTGAGATCAAAGGGAAACATTTCAAACTTACTGATAAATACTTTTCCACACCCTGAATACAGAAAAATAATATTTTTCTCTCCAATTGATGCTTTCATATTACTACAAATAAACGTTTGAGAATACCGAAGAGGCAATCAAAAATGGACAATCCAGAGAAACTGGCAACATAGGGTACACAAAAACACAACACAGTATATGTAGGACACCACAATACGCAATCAAACACAAATAACGTAAATAAAACATGAGCCCTCCTACAAACAACTGGAGGTAAAGACGAATCGAACATAGTTTTTATGTGGAAATTGTAACGGACATGACAGTGTGGTATTT
This sequence comes from Gigantidas platifrons, assembly GCA_002080005.1. NCBI lineage: Eukaryota > Metazoa > Mollusca > Bivalvia > Mytilida > Modiolidae > Gigantidas > Gigantidas platifrons. Next base: position 256,921 of record MJUT01058277.1, on the reverse strand, counting down.
ATCATTTTATTACTACTACTACAAAAGGCTTACATTGTTTTGTCTCATGAGATTGTGGTTATATACTGTTTTTTCTAATCGATATTTCAATTTTTGCTTGAAACACCTTATCAGTGTCTATCACCACTAAAGTTGTGAGTTCGAATACCGCTCATTATGTGATAAATTTTGTCAGTGACTTACGACAGGTCGGTGGTTTCCTTCACAATAAATCTGACCGCCATGATATAACGGAAATATTGTTCAAAGTAGCGTCTGTGAACCCTAATATTAACACAGGCACATACTATAACAATACTTTAAATAGCAATTTAATTGTGTTATTTTGCATGACTCCACATTTTAAGGAAAATAAAGGACAAAAATCGTCAAAACAAAAGAATTATCGCACGCATATTTGTCAAAAATAAGAGATTACTATAATACGGGATTATATTGATCCCCCAAGATAAAATCTCACACTTTAACACCTTTAACAATAGACAGCTGACAAAAGCACAAAGTTTAGCCTGTAATTACCTTATGAACCCAACCCATTGATATGATCTTTATAAGTGAACAAAGAAACCAACTCAAGGCAATATTTCTACAACGTATAAAGAAAATATTTGATTGTTTCTTTTTATATTAATATTGGTACAACCTTAATCAGACAAAAATATTAGTAGTGGAAATACATATATAACGAGATGAGGGCCTGGGTGCTTTGGTAGGATAAAACAAAATCATAATTTAGTGTATGTGATAAGAAAAGATACAAAAATGTTACAATGTCTGAACAGGTCCAAAATATAATGGAAAATAAGGGTAATAACAATATTACCGAACAATCTTCCAAAGAGAAAGTCAAAACTCATAAGTATATAAACAGACAAAATCAGTCAACAACCGGAAAACCGCAGAAAGGGAGGCAAATATAAAAACACACATGTATATGACCGCTTCTTCTCCTGGCTTGATACAGATACTTCAATAGAGCTAAGGCCGGTCGAAATCGTGAACTTTATTACTTTAATTTTTATCGAGTAAACACCACCACGGGTAGGATTCGAACTCACAGCGTTGCAATTGAGTGGTACTGATTGCATTAATACATTTTATTCCATGTACCATACGATCGCGACCAGTATAGTCCCCGTACAAAATGCGATGTTCATCGGGTCATGTACTAGTACAAGCTCCATTACGACTGACGTTTCCAAAAGGCTAAAGCACTGTAATTGATCATGTATTGCTACATAAAAACAAGATGACGCCATTTAATGGGAATGTAAAATTATGGAATAGATTGGAACGAAATTAAATTTAAAATGTTCAGTGAAAATATGTCAGAAATAGATAAGATGGAATAAAAAACCAATTCAAAATTCTTAAGTCAATGGTGCTACATGTAATCAATGTTTTCAATGAAACAAAATAAGACAATGTTGTAAATACCTCAGGCGTTATCTAAAGCCGTAAATCCACTAAGGACAGACAATACTATGGCCAGAAGAAAACAGACAAACGATGATCTGCAAAACTCTACACAGAAACCTAAACATTGAGCAACAAGAACCCCACTAAAAACCGGAGGTAAATTCAGACGTTACGAAAGGGTTAGCAGTTCCTGCTCTACTAGTCGCATCCACCGTGTTCCTCTTGTTACAAGGCCGATGATAAGCCATGACGAGGAAAGGACCAGATTGTGATTAAGACAAGCGGAACATATCCATGGTACTTCATTGCTGTATACACTAAATCGAATAACACAGCATAAAGATCAATACGGCACATGTACATGTATCTAGTCTAACCCTGCCACATTTTATTGAAATATTTTTACTAAATCAGATAAGTGAGCGGTCCTGTATATGTGAGTTGGGGGTATCGGACTTACATCTAATTCTACGATTCTTTGATTAAATTTTGAAAATATGCTGACGTTGTCGGAATTTTTGTTTTTCATTTTATTTTCAAATATATTTTTTTATTCCATTGTGACGATGAGAACAGTAATTAAACACAAGATAGCTAGAAGCCGTCCAAAAATGTTTGGTTTAAAAACTCAACAACAAATTTCAATATCCTGGATTATGTTACCGAGCATATTATTTCAATTATCTGTAGCATTTATTCCGACATTCGATGTTAATTTGTATCCACACAAACAACAATTTCATTGGTATATTGTACGTGACTTCCGGGAATCTGACAAAGATAAATGAAAATAACACAAGGTCTGAGAGATTCCAATGTCGGTATAATTCGAATTTTATATCGATAGAAAATTACATAACCAAAATTTCATTTTATACAAAATAAAAACGTAGATATCAATCTTAGCGCACACGACGAGTTTCGGGAATAACCTTCATGAGGTACGCTCAAAGACGAAAGGTTGAACAACCACATAATCTAAACCGTTTTGGGAACAAGTAAACCAAAGGGCCTAAAACAATCGTTAATATCGGCTAAGGTCACTTATATCTGATGGATGAGAACCTTGCAGCTTGAAACTGCTATCACAGGAAATCAAACTCAGTTATGTTCGGTTTTGCATATGTAAATCAATGGGCAAGGTCTGTCTGTATTTCAGTGTAATTGTTAACATGTTTCCAAGTTTACAATTACTAAATATAAAACGTTTTACCTGTGATAACATGTTTCGTTGTGATATATTGCTTATACATGAACTAAAGATAATCTATATATATATTATGCAACCGCAATCACCGGAATTTATCAAACCCGGAAAAATGTATGTCTTATGGTTAGACTTCCGAATGCTTGAAATATTGTCTTGTATGGTAACAATAGGCAACATATTTAAAGACAAATATGTACCTGTCGAGCACAGCATTAAAAACTTCACTATTATATATATCTGCATAGCATATGAACCCATTTTACCTGTTCCGAGCTGCATATAAAACCCATATTACGGGACATGAAATCATTGTGGAAGAAATATATAACCGATTTTATGAATATTTAAACAACGAAAGCAAGTGCATGAGAAATTTGTAACCTATATTATGTGGCGAAATGAAAACGTAGATATCAAAAGTGCGCACAACGCGTTTCTGTAATAACCTTCATCAGGTACAATCAAAACGGAAATATTGGAGATCCAATTAGTGTTTGGAGGCAATAAAACCAAAGGGCATAAATTGGATAGCCTAAATCAGCTAAGGTCACCTATGCCTGAGGGAGGAGAACCTTAATTTTGATAATAATTGCATTATTTAAGAACTGTAAAAATATATCTACCGTTTGATGATATGACTAGGATGATGTTGGTAGTTACTAGAACAACACAGTGAGCTATAATATACCTAATAGGGACAACATTCCACAGATAGAAATTTAGTAACACGAGGAACATATTATTTTGACTGACCCCAACCAACCAGTTGTTGCTGTTACCCTTTTAAGTCAATTTTGTATTGGGGAAGCAGCAAATAGAAATTTTATAGCGTTTGGTTTAATCTGATGACTAATCAAAACCACGATTCTCGATTCTTTAGCAAACATGCTGGCCATTAAGCAGGATCTACTAAATTGCTTTCAGTGGTGTTAAACACATATTGTGTTGTGTCTTTGTTTTATTTTTCTTCGTCTTGTTTACCCAATGTTGCCAGTTTTAGCGGTATATTGAAATCAGCACTAAATCGGATAATGTAATATAAAAAGTCAGTTTTAAAATATGTTATAATTCCAGTTATGCGATGATGACAATTATTAAGAACATGATATCTAGATGCCGTCCAAAAAATGTTTGATGTCAACATCCAAATTGACTATCCTGTCTTACATTACTAAAAGTCGTATTTCAATTATTTCTAGAGTCTCTTCTGACATTTGAGGCAAGTTGGTATCTCCAAACAAACATATTATACACGATAATTTTACTTGTATATTAGTAAATGACTTCTGGTACACGGAAGTAAAAATGAAGTCAAATGAAAATAATACAAAGCCTGAAATAAATCCAATGGCATTATAATTGAAATTATGTTTCGCGGAAACCTTGACTAAGCGAAAGTTAATTTTTTTGTTTTTATTTGTTTAGTTGCCATACCAACGTCATCGGTGATATATATAATATATATATATTCTTTCACTGGTATGAATGTTCTGTTATTATTGAAGAAGAGTTTGAAGATACCAAATGGGTAATCAGAATCCGTATATCGAAGGACAGACAACACAACATATCAATGACATAGATTCATCCTTGGAGAAATAATTAACATCTGGGTAACCAGTATTATAATTAATTTAAAATGTCAGACTGCGTCATGATGTATGTCTTTAAAATAGAAAACATTTTTAAGAAAAGAAAGTTTTAATTAGTGTTCGTCAATAGTTTCACCAATATCAATAAAACGAACAATCACCTCTCACCTCAACTTATTGAGCATGAAAACGACCACGAAATATGACGTTAGAAATCCAGGTCATGGTTTGGCACATAACACTCATAATATTTGGCACATAACATGCTAAAGGGTTTTTATTCGATTCTTTCGGCACATAACAGTCTCATGGATTTTGGCAAATACTATTCGCATTACATTTGACACTCTCATATATTTTGGTATTTAACACTCCCAAAGCTTTCCTCACATATTACACCAATACCTGTTGGCACATTACACTCTCAAAAGCTTTTGGTACACACCACTCTTTAAGTCTTTAGGCGCATGACACTAATTTCTTTCGACACAACACTTTTATAGAGTTTGACATGTACATGCCAATGTTATAATTTTGGCCATATAACACTCTCGTAGTTTTAACAGCATACCACCCCGATAGCTGTTGTCACGTACAACTGTAACACTATCAAAGCTTTTGTCACACAACACTTATAGTCTTTGACATTAAGAACTGTCTTCGCTTTTTGCAACTGATACCCTCACAGACTTTAGAAAACAAGAAACCACCGCTGTCATTGCTAATACCACTTAAAGCTGCCATTGTTTCCTTCCATTTGAAAGTAATTAGATTTTGACATATAACACTGTCAGTGCTTATGTTACTTTGCTTGCTTACTTAAAACTGTGATTGCTTTTACCACTTAACAGTCATAGTTCTGGCATTTGTAAGAAGACATTAAGAATCCCGTAGAATAACAAACTGCTGTATTTTATTGACACTATATCGACGTATATTTGACAAGATTGGCTATTCAATGAGTAGGCTGATTTTATTATTAAAGAGATCGTTTAGTTTCCTGAGGCACCAGAATTTGAGTATGTGTAGTCTAAGCTCATTAGATCAACAGTCAATTTGATTTAAAATCGATGGTTTTGATTTAAATCAACAAAATGAAGACGCATAGAAAATTGAGAATTTGATTAACGTAAATGATTAGAACGGTTTTATGCCATACTTTGGCAAGTGAAAAAAAAGTTTGAATATAGCAAATGTGTCATCAGAAACCGTAAAAACAGGAATAATACATAAACATTTTTGTATTTGTAGTAGTGTAAATACCCATGAGGGACCTGTCATATTCCCTATATTTATTGTATTTTATAATCTGTTTTAAGCATTAGTGCTATGTTCTGCACTGTCTTATACACAACAAATTTCCATGTAAAGTGTAACTAACCCATTACATATACGGGTTAACGTACACGATATACCTTTGACAAGTTAACAAAAATGTTATAATGAATTACAATGCCAGATTCATGTTTCTCACACAGTACATACATAAACTGCTCAATAACCGAAATCCACCTGAGAATGTTTTTATTACAATATCAACAGTTAATTGTGTCAATAGTGGATCAGTTCCTGTTTACCCTTCCGAACACCTGAGTTTACCCCCGGTTTTAAGTGGTATTCCTGTTGCTCAATTTATAGTGTCTGTGTCGTGTTTTGAGGATGAGTGTTTGTCCTTTTTCTTTCGTCCATTGTAAAGTCTGCCCTTCTTCTATTGACGGCTTCTGATTAGCTCTCTGATATCTTCAAAACTTTCGCAACGTAGGAGGTGTAAGCATTTTACACGGAAAATACATTATATTACAGCGCAATGCAACATGATTATGAAATCGATAGATTTGTAGTTCCCTCAAAACATATATATTTATGCAGATCAAATCCCAAGATGACATGAAAATGTGATTTGGAACATGCCTTATGTTACATTCAGTCTAATGTTAGACATATATACTAAATTACGTGTTCATTAATGTACAGAATGACAAGATGGAACATCTACACTGAATATGAGTTAGTCAGGCGTTATTGTTTGTGACAGGGTTATCAGAGATTTCTCCCATGGGATTGTCAGATTGATACTAGCCTGATAAGATGCATGCATGCTCAAAATATGTAGATGCTTTCTCATAGCGTTGGGAAATATATGACTTGAGGAAGACATGAAATATTTTGTTGATAGGAATTCAAACCAAGTTTTTAAATAAGATCTTCGGAAATTGAGAGCAATAAACACAACTATCTTTTTAAGCTTGAGGCCATCGTCCGTAGCATACGACTGATCATGCTACGATAATTTATCCGAAAAAAATGAGTGCCATTTCCAACATAATTATTGCGAGAACACGCTTACACAGCAAAGTGTGCAGATTGCCATACGTGAAAGGTAATATGATTGATAGGGTTGGCGATGACTGCCTTGCAACGATGGCTCGTAAGTGGTTGTGGGTCGTTAGCTTCTGTTGCCATGGTTATTGCATCATGACGCTTGAAAATACACACCGCCCGACATTATGTATATAATTGAGCATCCCACACAACCAGCATATTGCATTATATGAGCGTTCAATACCCCCACAAGGTGTAATAAAAAGGTATTATTACTACATTAACCATATTAAATTAGGTAGTCAAATGCTATGACTGTTTTATTGCACAGTGAATTTGATCAAAAGTGTACAAAGAGGAAACATGCAATTAAGACATTTTTTTTTTAAATAGAAAGTAAATTGTGAAAATTGGAATCAGTTTTCAAATATTTTTTATCAATTTTAATTATGTTTTAATAAATCTAAATCAATTCATCTTAATTGGACTTAAGGATTTCACCGTGTATGCACAATTGTAACCCGATATTCATATTTGTTCCAACTAAGTATGCTGGCAAGTTTGTACCCAGCTATTATGAATGAAAAATTTAAACAGAGATGGCCAACAATTCAATCGATATCAAGAAAACAATGGCACTCATTTGAGGTTTGGGTCCGTAAAACTAGCTTTACCCTGCAATTTGTTTTTCTTATTGAAGTGCCTGCACGAAGTCAGGAAAATGAGCCGTCATGTATTTGGTTGCTAAGGGTATCTATATTGCATCTACCTATGTTTTTCTATAGTATTTTGGAGCTGATAAAAATATTCCATCATAAATGAGCAGGCATGCCTTTGAGTGTTAATGGTATCGATTTTACCGCTATATATCAGATACGTCGATTAGATTTTGGAATTGATCTGACTGTGTGATATTTCTCCTTTTTCATTTTATTATCATACATTCAATCAACTATTTACTATGTCATGAGATAATCCCCCTCATTAAATTAACTTGGCACCATTTTGTTACTACCATGTTTACCTGGTTTTAAAAAGAGAATATATGTTTTTATTAAATGATGGCCACTCAAATGAGATTTTTGAATGTAATTTACCAAAACTTCAAACATCTGGAACAAAAAAACAAAAAACATGTGTCGAGGAGAAATTGATTTATTGCTTAAAAATGAAATTTATCCGAAAAAAATGTGTGATCCATAGATGCTACGGTTTAAATGCTATTAGTAAGCTATAAATACCACGGATTAGATGCTATCTATTGAACACCCGTATCTTTATTTTAATCTTAATCAATACACAAGCGATCGGTAGTCTTTACTCTGTATTGTTTGATGTTAAGATCGTGTGTATTTTCAGTGTTCATTGTTAATATATTGGTGTATGTTATCAATTTATGACAGATATTTTAATTTATTTACTTTGAACCATTATTTTATTACAAAACTTTAAAACAGCAAATGTATTAGACAGCTGATGCCTAATGGTTGTTTGTTGTTGTCGAAATAATGGTATTTGAAGTTTGTGAATAACTTGCGATAGGTCGGTGGTTTTCTCCGGGTACTCCGGCTTTCTCCACAATAAAACTGACCACCACTATATAGCTGAAATATTGTTAAAAGTGGCGTTAAAATCCGTAATCCTAATCCCAATACATGTTTTGTATAATGTTTGACGTAATTATCCTAGTTTGTTGTGGGTGTCCTAACAATGCCATTATTTACATTACATGGGTTCTCTTAGCTGATTTTCACTTCTAGAGTATCTTTTTTGGTATACCTCCTGAACTTAGTTTGTACAGGAAATTTTTTAAAATATCAAAGGGTAATCAGAGGTCGTCATTCACTAAGGAAGATATATTTTACATGTCACACTTATCATTCTTCACTCTCAAAGATTAATTTGTAAAGGACTTGAGGTGTGTTCTAAGTGGGAAAGAAGACTATGGACAAACGACAATGTGTCATTTTCTATACTACTATAACATTAAACTGTCAAAGCATGGCATCCATGTACGTCCATATATTTTAAGGATGGACAAAGAAAAGGGAGATTGTTCAAGAATCAGAAATTAAAAATATATGGTTTGGTCTATGGTGTTTAACGCCACTTTCAATAATAATATTTCAGTTATATCGTAGCGGTCAGTTTTATTGAAGGAGGAAAGCGGAGAAAACCACCGACCTGCCGCAAGTCACTGGCAAACCTTATCACATAATGTTGTACACCTCGTCCTAATCGGTATTCGAACTCACAACATCAATGGTGATAGGCACTGACTGCTTAGGTAGTAGTAAATCAAACTACCATACGATCACGATCACAACAACCCTTTAGTCCTGAAGAAAATTAATACAAAGGTTGGTACATTATTGAACAAGGTTATCTTAAAGCGAATAAAAAATCGTTGGATTTTCTATTGATTTACAATGCATTACAGAAAGAAACCAAGAGAGCTGGCAGGACGTACGGTATCTACATCAAGGTAATTCATGACGCTCTATCATGAGAAACTATCACTTAAGTGTTAATAAATGGAAGGAACGAGTGGCATAGTGCATATTGAAGACCCAGATCACTATAAAATGCCTATTTCAATCGTCAATATTCTCATTAACTGTGGTCTTATTGATTTAAAACCCTCATAGCATTTATATTATATTTCTAAAATGAATCATTATATACTAATATTATATTTATAGTATTCTAATTCTAAAACATACTGTTTATTTAAAAATGGTATGGATTGTTTTAAGTTACAGATGTCAGAAGGAACAGTAATACAGTCAAACCTTCCTAAACAGTCATCTCTATTCAGCAGTCACTTGTATTAAAAGGTGTATCCAGAAGCAGTAAATTGAAGGACAGACAATGCAATTGCCAACTGATATAGGACAACATGACAAACGCCAATCGACCAACACCACAAAGATGATTTTCAACACGACTCGACACCACCTTACGTGAAAAAAAAATGCGAAATACATATAGAGCTTTACAGAGTCGCAATGAGGACATGATCCGTACATTGAATGTGCGATTGTATTATTGTATACAGTTTGTTTTACAGCGTTCCAACAAATGCGGAATGTAATTTCTGGATATTTTGGCCGATTTAATCAATCTTATTTAATGGTATGAAGAGCAATTTCTTATCCTATGATTAGAGATGATTCTTCATAGTAGTATTATCAGCAACGAATGGTAAAGGCTGTCCCTATTGTATTACTGATGAACGGTTAGATATTCAAAATAATTGGTTATTTGATATAAAGAAGTAATCTATCACAATGATAAATATACCACAACAGAACAATATAAGGTTGCAATCATTATCAACTGATCTGGTTAGATTATTATTGTAAAACGTTTTGGACGTGTGTATATTGTGCTTTAAAATGATTTCGACATGCTTTCGTTGTAAAATCATTTTCAAAATCAGCAACTTGATCTGACAGGGAATCCTACACATGCAACAACGACGTTTATTTATACAAATATAATTATAGATATACAGTAAAACCTGTTACGTGTGACCTTCAAAGAGAGCATTGAGAAAAGATCACACAAGACAGGTGGTCGGTCAATACAGTTTAATTAATATGATATGCTCTGTGACGAGAAGTAATACGAGTGATTGCTTAATGAAAGTTGTCATTAAAACAAGGTTGACAGTACATTGTATATTATTGATGGAATTTGCTCTTGGTTATTCATATCTTCGGTAAAACAACAACGGCTTGTCATCGACATTAAAAAGCAATGCATCTCCATTTCACAATCGGGGATTATTTGCATTACATCGATACCGCTAAATGAAAATACTTATTTGATTAAAAAGTGTGAACACATATATCTTACAGCACAGTAATTGTAAATTTTACATGTGGTTATACAAACTTATATTCCCAGTGACCCGTCCCCCTTACCCCAACTCACACAAACAAAATGCTGCGAGTTCAATTCCCACTCATGACGATCTGTACTCTACCTGTCCACCACCACCAAATATAATATATGAGATTTTGTCGCTGTCTTTCACTATTCAATATTGGAATTGTTCTCGGAGTTTGGTATCTTGTGTTTTTCATTTTATTAGTCAACTAACTAATCTAATTAATATCAAGCATAACTTCATTTCTGTACCAATACACACATGTTAATATTGTTATTTCTAAAACTGTTCATAACCAATGCAAAAGTTATTATTTGCAACTTTTTTTTGGATTTCCAATTTCTCTTTACTATGCTAGTAACAAATTTTATATGTGGTGTTTGCTTTATTACAATAATTTTCTGACATAAATGGCAGCAGAATTAACAAAAATAACTATTTATAGATTGGAGAACGTACACATTCGTAATAGGACATCAGCAAGTGTGGATTTTCATAATAACCTGTTTTCCCGTTACTTGATAGGGTTGACGTTTTACTCACATGTGGAAAAGACTTACATGACCGCATTATTTCAATAAGAAGGCAGCTTTTATCCATAAAACTAGTTTAACCACTGTTAAGAATGCTTAGTACCTGTACCAAGCCATCAAAGTGAGCGCTCATGTATATGATTTTGCGTTTTCCGACATTGAGATTTACAGTCCCTTATCATGAATGCACACTTTAAGATACACGAAAAAGGGCGACCTTATTGCTGTAAAGTCGCTTTGGTTTGCTTGCTCTTTAGGACGTTTTAATTATAATTTATTATGTCTTTTAAATAATTTGTCCTGTGGCGTACCTGATGGAAGGCTATTCCAGAAACGCGTCGTGTACACTAAATTAGATATCTACGTTTTTATTTTCATGCTTAAAAAAACTTTGACTGTTCTCAATATTGGACATGAATCAATTTATATTTATTACTAAACGTTAAAACTTAAAGATTAAATTAATATTCGTGGAATGATGATTTAACGTATGACTCGTCAATATTGTTAATGTCTACATAATGTTTCTATATCTAAACATCCATCTAAAATATCAAATGGCAATATCAATAATGTTTCAATCAGAAACTCAATTACAAATTTCAATAAGACAATATACAAATTAACAAAATGATCTGAGTACGTAGGCCATGGTGGAATTAACTAGTCTCGTTAGAACTATAATTGGAACTATAACGACGTTCTCCGAACTTCTACTTTCGAATTTTCTAGGCATAAGAAGCTTTACATATTTTAAAAGGACGACATCAGTCAAGATTGAAATTAAGCAAGTGAACCAGACAATATCGAGAAAACCAATTTATTCTTACAATGTGTTCGACATGTGCAGAAACCCTGTAAGATCCCTCAGATAATTTGATTTCGTCATGTAGAAGTAAATCTGTCAACCTGCGAATTCATAAATGTCCAAGATGAGATATAAAACCCGGATGTTAAGCATCGATTAACGTTGCATAAGATGGTATATTATATCTTTTATATCCTGTTATTCAGATAATGTCATTCGGTTTGTCAAAACATTTCAATCCAAAGAGTCTGTATGTTAATTACGGGAGTGTTTGATACAAATATTAAATATTATATTTAATTATATAAAGCTATATAATAATACACATATATATATATTAGATGATGTACGGGGGTGTAACGCATATGCAGAGAACTAACAATGAAGAAATGATAATAACACTAGTTTGACCCCGCCAATTTTATTGAAGTGCCTGTTCCAAGCGCTTGTGTTTTAGCCGTATCGATTTTGCCTCTTTCTGTGATTTTTTTTATTGGATTTTGAAAATGCCTCTTGACTAGCCTCTATTTTATATAGGGGTAGTATTATTGTACATTGACTTTGCATTTGCATGAAATGTGTGGTTAATAAAATATTAACTAAATTATTTCTCCTTAAACATATAGTATTATCAAAACAAAGACTCGTCTAGTCGCATAATTTGAGTATAAGTAGTATTATCAGTGGTTCCAAAAATGGTTATTAAGATGATCTGTAGGTAAGTTTACTCACATCATCAAGTTCGCGAGCATTGATTTTTTTTTAACAATTTCAATATTTATTCCATACAAAAGGTGTTGTGTTAATTAGATACACATTATTATATACCATTTTTAATAGCGGACCTGGTTTCATCCAGAGACTATTATATATGCTTGAGGGGATATTTCTCCGCATCAATTCTGATGGCTGGTGCCAATAGGTCATTTCTAGACATATCTACACACTATCCAACAAATATGTGATAACATCAAATAATGTTCAGAATAAATAATAAAATATCAATGGCCGAACGAATACCTAAACTAAAGCCATATTTACCTTTCCCTATAGTGTTTACATTTAAGACAAACACACTGATTGATTTACCAAATTGTGGATTTATATGCGGAAGAACGAAGTCAATTTCATTATTGTCATCACGTAAAGGACAATGGCTAGACATTTTAAGTAATGTTTGATTAAAGTGAATTACTACTTGAGTTCCCACCACAAGGATTACGGCAGCAGTAGAATTTATCCATACTGTTTCAAGTAATTTGAAATTACTGGTTGACTAGATAGCTTGTTTTATGTTTTAAATTTAGTTTAGTCTGACATTCTGGAGTTCCCACCACAATGATTACGACAGCAGTAGAATTTATCCATACTGTTTCAAGAAATTTTAAATTACTGGTTGACCAGATAGTTTAGGTTTTGTTTTAAATTTAGCTTAATCTGACAAGTACTAACATACAGGAAGTCATTAGCTTCATTAGAATCGACTGATACAAAACAAATGTTAAATTCTGATTTATTGGTCCATAATGAACATTTGTAAGCTATTTTAAGCGATGTAATTTGGGATACATATATAGATTTTTCTGAAATAATATACTATAAAAATCAAAGAACTTGACAGCAATTAAAATGTAGATATCTAATCTTGTGCAAACGACGCATTCCTAGAAAAATCTCCATCAGGGATACTTATAGTCAAAAGATTGGAGAGCCAAATATTTGGGAGCAAATAAATGAAAGTGCCAAAACATAATATATTGATTGATTGATTGATTGATTGATTGATTGATTGATTGATTGATAGGTGTTTATAATAATATGAGAAGGTGCAGCCTTTGAACAAGACAGAAATATATTTGAAATTTAATGAAATTTAAAATGACTTCACAGAATTTTAAATGAAGTTTTGAAAAGAACAGTTACTTGATAATGGAATGACAAAGAATGGAAAATTAACAACTTATTTTATTATGTATTTTACTTTTTGCGACATTGAGATTTATTGTCCCTTATCATGAATGTGCACTTAAAATACACGACATTAATGATGCTGTCTAGTCCCTTTTTCTTGCTCCCAAAGACTTTTCAAAGTATTTGGCTTTTAAATATTTTGTCCTTTGAGCGTACCTGATGACGGTTATTCCAGAAACAGAATAGACAAAATCTATTAAGGGCACTTATGCCTAAGGGAGATTAAGCTTTGTTTTTTTTTTAATAAATTACATTACCGATATTTAGAAACTGTATATTTTAAACATAAATATATCAGCTACACCATATCAGAAGCATTGACAAAAGAGAGGGTGGTACTCTCATGGACTAAATGCGTTTCCTAATCATTTATACTTTTATGCGTCAATAAAGTATTCACCCTGTGTATGCTAGTATAAATATCGTTTTCAGCTATTGTGCAAAAACAGGTTACACATATGTATGTCTACATTGATATAATGAAACGTATGTATGTATACAATTTCAATAAAACGTGTGTTTATCACCATATGATTCTAGAAATCAAAAGGTGTAATCATCTGACACTAGACACGTGTCTACCATAAGTGAATACAAGCATGAACCCATGGTAAAAAATAAACAAGCACAATTAAGTAAAAAACAGTGAAGGACAAGCATATTCAGTCTTTATTCTTACCGCGATTCAATGAAATACAAATCATATCGTTTTCACGAGAAGTAAGCATAACTGTGTCAGGTCAGATGATGTCATCATACATTGTCATATGCATTAAATAAAGACATATATGAAAGCTGACCAGCTAAACGATTTCCGTAATATATCGATTGGTACACGCTCTTCAATAAACAGTTGCGGGCTTAATAAATACACGTTAGAGAAAACCGAAGGGCAATCAGGAATGGACAATCCAGAAAAACTGGCTCAGATAGGCACAACAAGACATAGTACGAAGTCAAACAAAACAAAACACACAACAGCGAAAACAAAATAGTTTATTGTCCTAAGAATTTTGCAATGACAGGGGAAGTTTTCATGTATAAATGTGAATTTATTACATTTTAAGCATTGAACGAAATTGAAAAATCGTAATTTGCATGATTAAAAAATATGTGTTATAGTTGTTGTGCTTGTGTCAGAAAGTATCACTTAACATGCCAGTAACTTGTAGAATCTGCTAAATGATCGCTCATTAAATAACTTAAAATTTGTTTAACAGATGAAATGTGCTATAAACTAATACAATTTTCCTATTTTATTGAGTTTAACAAAAAACTAAAACAGTAAAACATCCATCATTCAGAAGAGGTACTTCAGAAAAAAAAACTTTTGTTTTAAATATCAAAGTTTTGAGTTTCCGGTGTAGTGATTAGCTATAAATATATACATATGCATGTGTTTATCATCCCGTCGACCACTCATTTTGATAATATGTAGGCCAATTTTCTAAAAAATATGTACAGTCCATTACAAAAACACGTATAGCATGAATCTAATTAGTGAGATAGGGTATTGATGTAGATGAACACGGAAAACGTATCACATTTTACACTAAGATACAAACTAAAGTACATGAACATATCTGTGATTGCTGTTTTACACTTCCCTATCTAAGTAGTGTTTATAAAAAAAAAGGCTTGAAGATATCAAAGAGAGGGTAATCAGAAGGAATTCGAAGAAATCATACAAGACAATGGGAACAATGAAAATGACAAAACACTACAAATAAAACTAAAGATTGAGCAACACAAACCTCATCAAAAACCTAACCGTTACGAAAACTATGTTTTATTGATACTGAAATTAATAAGAAAACCTACTACCGATACAGTAGCAGTTTGTTAATTATTGCTGATAATAAATCTATAATTAGTTTATGATTAGAATGACAAACGGCCGTTGTAACATTTGTTTGTTTCACATTTATGTAGAGTTTAAAGATACAAAAAGGGTAATCAGAATCCTTAAATCAAATGACAGACAACACGATTGCCAAAAGGAACAGGAGAAGATAACAAACATATTTAGTTGTATGTGTAATGTTTTGTAGATCGTTGTTTGTCCTTTGTTCTTTTTCTTTTTGTCATTGTGTTGTCTGTCCTTCAATTTACAGATTCTGATTACCCCTTGGTATCTGTAAACCCTTCTTCTAACAGACACGACATTATATCATACAATATCTGATATATAGGTAAAAAATGTAAACATACACACATATATATATATAATAGTGACAAGTTAGTTCAACAAACAGTGATATAAAACTGGAATATCTTCTTCCGCATTTCATAAAATATACACGAAGTGTTATTTTAGAAAGAAATTGGCAATATCCATCTACGAATATTGTGTTGAATAAGAAAATAACCTTGTTCGCCATTTCTATGCCATTATAAATGTACATTAATGTCACTTGGTTCTGATGTATAGCAAATATTTGCATTCTATAAAACACTTTTTGTGCATATTAAATACAGGGGTTAAAAGCTAAAAATGGTATGGTATAAAGACACATTTATTCATTGGGATAATGTTTCTAGTTTTATCTTCCTATGATAGTATATGAAAAGCATCGAGGTTCATACGTTATTTTCAGTATTATTTTAGGGTGCAAGTTTCAAAATATTTTCGATTTTCGTCCTTAACCTCTATCAATGGTAAACATGTTGAAATGACAAAAATCATAAATATGATCATTGTCAAAGGGTGTTACTTTACAGTACACAATAGTAGAAATTTCTTTTTTTACACATCTTCCTGATACAGTTCACATACAAGTTACTACAAGCTCGGAAGGGTTATAAGTTTTTGTTTAAGATATGCTACTCTAAAAGAAATAAATAATTAAAAACGCAGGTATACAATTTAGTATGCACGACACGTTGCTGAAATAACCATCACCAGGTACGATCAAAGTCAAAAGATTGGATTGTTAAATAATCTAAAATTATTTGGGGGCAGGAAATCCAAAGGGTGTAGATAATAAAAACGTAGATATCTAATTTAGTGCGCAAGACGCGTTTCTGGAAAAACCTTCATCAGGTACGCTATATATCTAAATACAGGAAAACTAAATAATGTAAAGTTTTGGGAGCCTGAGTAAGAAGACCCACTACTCCACAAGGGGGTCAACATGTCGTAGCCTTTCTCTCCGTATAGCATGTTGCTGTATCATTATAAAGGACACTATTAAAACATCATTAAACAATTAATCTATTTAGAGAACAGTAATGTACTATCGTGATCGTTGTAATCAAACACCATACTTCCATGACTAATGTTTTAACACAGGTCGCAATGCTACATTTAATACAGAACATACGGCTTTATGTATCATAATTATGTAAGCTAACCAAATCAAACCGATTAATAAAACAATGGCCTTGTTAAAACGTTAAAACTCAAGTAGAAAGATACCTAATGCAAAATATAGTATAAATATATTTATATAAAATGTACAAGCATTTGATGTTTTTTGTTACTTTTCGTTTGTAATCACATGTGTAAAACACCTGCATGACCGAAACGTTTTCACTAAGATGGGATTCAAAAACCTTTTCGAAAATAAGTTTGATGTCCAATAGTGTGTGCGTAGTTATCAATCAAATACACTGACCCTCTGACCACCTTCTTGTAAACGATCAGTGATAAGATTTTGATGATCGAGTGATTGCTGGTTAAGATCAAGTGATCAATATTTCAACTATATCATAACGAGAAAAGTGACTTGTTTGATGAGATGATGATGATGTCTGCTTAATTTTTTTTTAATACTATCAAATTTAATACGCTCAAACCAACAAATTTGCCAAATAATTTTGAAACTTTTGGGAACAAGATAACCAAAGGGCCTAAACAGAATAGCCAAATTCGGCTAAGGGCACCTGTACCCGAGGGAGGAGTATCTTAGTGTTAATAACAATTATATGCTTTAGCAAATATTTATATAGTATGCTAAGTAGTTCTTATAGACAGAACGATGACATGGTATTTTGCAAATAATAATGTACCTGATTTAAGATCAATTAAAATATTTAATTGTATCAATAGAGTTAATTGACATGTTGCTGTTAAAATATTTACATTAAATAAGACTAATTTCAATTTTCACTCTATAGACCAACTCAAAATACTTAGTAAAGCTGAAATCATCTTTTGTAAGCTCATTCCAACGATTTAAAAAAAAAAAAACCTTTATCAGTTGCTGATAATGCTTAAAATATTAGGGGCATCAACACAAGCGTTGAATTGTGTTTAAGTTTTTTTGTTTTTGTTTATGCTTACGTTTTTGTTTTTGAATATCGTGTTGACTTGCTTAGATATTATAACATTAACGCACATTCTATTTATAACTGAAGGCAACAAGAAACGCATTCTTCTTTATATAGAACAGGATGAGGAAATAGAAAGGTACATACAGGGAATACGTCAATTTGTCAGGCAATGTATCAATTAAAAAAAAAAAAAAATCATTTGTAGATCATTTTTTAAATGGAGATATAAACTATAATAGAATTTAAATTGTTGCTCTTTCTGGACGACAGACAGAATTGTCATAGGACGTAATGGTGCTATAGCATGTCAACTTGTAATTTAAATTTTCTTAAGACTTGAAAAATACAACTTCCATATATGATAGTCTCATCATAACATACATTTTAAGCCATTGGAAGAAAAGAGCATAAACTGTAACTACTCGGTCATTTAACTAAGCGTGGAGAATTTGGTCCCAAAACTTGTTTAACCCCGTCACATTTTACTGAAGTGCGTGAACCAATAAAAAATTATGAGAAACAATTGCAGATACCAAAGGGAAATGAAGAGGCGTAAATCGAAGGACAGACAATACAATGGTCAAAAGAAGAAAGACAAAGTAGAAACAATGATGTACAAAACATTATACAAAAAAACAAAAGACAGGGCAACACGAACCCCACTTTAAACCGGTGTAAACCCAGATGCCCCGGTAAGGTTTGCGGTTCCTTCTTCACATGTGACACACTGTCGTGTTACTCTTTTTACAAACTCGGTCATGTTAGTATGTTTTAGGGATAACGATTTTTCTTCTGTTCCTACGATTTGCGATTCAATTTTGAAATGTCTTGATTGTGTGGCAGTTTTGTTTGGTTTTTCATTTATTTTCAAATACCGAAATATGAAATGACATTACATATTGTCTTTTTTTCCTATGCAGGTTATCTCCAGAAACACGGCGTGTGGACTAAATTAGATATCTACGTTTTTATAAATATCACTGTGCAGATTTCTCTGCGAGTGTACTATTAGTCCCAGATGGTATCATCCACACAGTCGTCAGTGTTTCGACAATGAAATGGTTTACTTGATATATTTAATATTGAAATGTGTAGTTCATAAATGATGCAATTATTATTAAATCTAGGGTTCTCCTCTTTCATGGATAGGTGACATTAGCCGATGTTAGCTATCCTATTTAGGCATTTTATGAACACGCAATATGAATATCTACGTTTTTGCTAAGGTAGATAAGTAATAGTCAACATTATATATGATTTTCTGTCGCATTTCCAAATCGATGCTATTTCCTGAAATTGAAAAACAAAAGGAAAATATAAATTTAACTGATTAAACCTTAATAAAGAAATCTTATATAATTCTACATAATGGGCAAAACCACTTTAACTCATTGCTTATACGAAGCAAATGTCATGGGGTAATTATTTTCTTTACCGTCGGGAAAATATCACGAGATATTTATTATTAAAAGACATTAACTTATTAAAAAAATATTCCTCTTTCCAACCTTTTGGCTTTGATCGTACCTGGTGAAGATGATTCCAGGAACGCGTCGTGCGCACTAAATTAGATATCTACGGTTAAATTAGTGCTAAGGTAAACAATTTATAAAAGCAAATAACGTCAGCAAAGAATGCTGTTCTCATCATTTTCCTGGAAAACGTTGTTTGTTTTTGTTTTGTTATTATCGTGTCATTTTTATAGACAAACTTATATATCATAGCAATCTTTAAATTCATTTTATTTAATTGAATTTTTATACAGACTTTATATATTTGTTATTGGTAATATGTGTGGTACCAGTGATTAAATGAGATAAGTTAAATAAGTATACAAAATGTAACTTTAAACACTTATTACTCTACCCAACCATACTAAATTGTTACTGAAGCTAAGAAGTGGCCGTTACACGCCCACCATTTTAATTCGTTACGTAAGTTCAAATTGCCATTAAACGCCCATAACACATTAAATCGTTACACTAAATAGTTTTATTTGATTCATTTATATACAGACTGCCTGCTATGATATAATGGCAAAACAAAATAAGGACGAGGCATATATATTTAGGAATAACATTAAAATTATTCCGTATGGAGTTGACTGAAGACATTACTTAAATTGTGAAATGCTTAGGGAGCAGCTACGCTGATAAGCCATATTATTGAAAGACGATTTAACACAAAATCAAGAAAGCGAGAACAATTTATATTTGATCAGATGGATGGTGATGATATGCGTTTTGTAATAGAAAAACACGCTTAGTTGGATATGTAATGTGCTAGCTCACTGAAACAACAATCCGTGGGTAAATATGTAGCTCCCCTCGGGCACACTATCCTCATTCCGAGGAAACATTCATTGCTCGTACTCTTTAATATGCGGGCTTAGCGGAGAAGCAGCAAATACCAATATCATAGTGATTTGACTCCGCCAGTGCTCGAATCAACGAAGTATCACACAAAACGCGAGCACACTAACCATAACACCACCGATGCGATTACGCCATGAAAGCCATTGTCCTCAAACATTAAAGGGAGATAATAATACATAATGATAAATAATATGTGATGTACTATGTGAACATTCTCCCAACTAATCTTAGGTTAAAGTCGGTCACAATATTTGTTTTTTAAGGAAGTATTTTGTATTGCAATAACACTTTTTCCGAAAAGGGAACAGATCGACTGATAAAATCTATATATAGACATGTACAAACACAAAAATATCACATTAAGACATTAAATACTACCTTGTCACCACTGTGTTATTTTAAAGCAAAATGTTAATTATTTAGGCAGAACGAAAGATTATTGTAACCCTTTTTTGAACACCAACCAGCCACAACATTCGCTGTTTTATTGGTGTTTTAAATAAACATTTTCAAAATTATGTAGTTATCTGATAAACCAGAAACGATATATGTTCTTCGACATGATCATAATAAATGTTTTACATGTAAAATAAAGTAAGCAAACAAAACCAATTTTATGTATTAATACAAATATATTGTAAGTTCTTCTATTGTACAGGAATGTTATAACAAAAACGTAGATATTTAGTATTCAACGTGCACGACGAGTGTATCGAATAACCTTCATCAAGTTCGCTCAAAGTCAAAAGAGTGGAAAGCCAAATAATTTATAAGTCTCGTACACAATAAATGATATATTTGATGCTGAGGATAATAATATAATTTCATCAAAGAAAATGTTTGAGCTATTTATATGAGCACGATTTGATATATAGTACATAAGCTATCCAGCATGGTTTATTTTATACCACCTGCTAAGTTTACATGGCGTTTCCACTCTGTGACTTAAGTTGCTCCATGTTTAAGCAAAGCTATAATTTATTCTATTGTATACTTTCTAGAACATGTAAAATAAACTTTAAATAACTTCTAACAGAGCTTTTCAAGAATTGGCACGACACAGCCATAATTTTAGAAGTCTAGGCACATTATACTATATTTATATTACGTAACTCTGACACATGAAAACATATGTACAACTTACATTTACATAGGTACATGTGAATAACTATGGATAAAGCGAACCTAAATAGACAGTCTTTGAGACAATACATACGGCTAACAAATTACATAATGCAAATAATAATTGTTTTTCTTAAAATCACAATTTTACTTGTTTCTACCATATTTCTATTAGATTTTGAAACTACTTTGTGGTATTTTTTTTTTATCAACTTTCAACTATTGTTACAATTGTCATCAAACATTTTATATTAATTTAAATAATATTTTCAGAGATAATGAGAATTCATGGTTTATTGTTTTATGGGGTAAATATTTTCCTCTTAGCGAACTGACATTGTTATACTACTGTGTAAGTAAATAGACAGTCTTTAATATGATGTAACTGTTACTGTGTAATTCTATTATCTACCTACCGTTTGTAGGTATAGGTGACACATATATTAGGATAATGTATAATTTGATATATGTTGATGCAGTGTGACACCAAGATGCATTGGATATTTATGTTTTCTTTACTTTAAAAAAGAAATCTCATCTCATTCCTTTTCATATATTATATATCAAAGGGACATAAATCTTGAGTAGTTACAAGTAAAACACGTGGTGAGTAATTTAAATTGTCAGTTGTTGCAACGACAACATTAGGTCAGTGATCGCTGTGTGGTATTATTAGTATAGATATTAATTATCAGTGTTATTACATTTCTTTCTTGTCGTTTGTTGAACCAGAGGGCACCAATATATCAACAACCCTCAGTCTTTTATTGGGCCATGTTTATATTTTTGTACTGCATAAATTGTGTATTTAAAGACTTGTGTTTCTTTTATATTAAAAAAACAATCTACAGGGGAGTACAAATATACAAAAAAAAATGCCTTTCTCTGAATTATCAATTTGTGATTGCCCCTTTGGTATTCTCTGATGTTTATTTATATATATTGTATAGGCTTTGTATAGTATAATTAGGCTTGTTTGAAAGATACATGGGTTGGTGTATGCACACAGAAGTAGAGTATTACACTAGATTATTAAAACCCACATTCGTTAAAGGACTCAATTGACAACTACATTAAAACACAATGGGGTATCTAATTACGATGTTAGATAGCTTAAATTACGACGTTATTACATTAATTCAATTATTATGGTCATATAAGTTCATTTATTCACTCTCGAAGTGTTTCTTTTATATATACATTTATACATGTATATATATATTATATATAACCCAATCAGGTGACGACTCTACAACATATATACCCAACTGGATCATGATTGTATTTTTTTCACATGACTATGACATTTACGATGCATTGCTTAAATAAGTAGATTTTTATAGAATCAATACAAAATACATGTGTATATACCATCACCACAACCTTAAACCCAAGACTTTAGTTTCACCTTACGTAACAATGTATTACAGTGGTTAATGAAGCTGTATTTGTATATAGCGGATGTGGTAAAGGGGATACATGGTGCATCATTGTGCTAAGCGAGTATGTGGTGAAGTATATAAACGGTGTGAGGTCGAATCGCGCTGCGAAAAGACCAAACATACAACAACAATAACAAACACAAAAATAATATAAACAAAAAGAAAACATCAGATATGATCTGTAACTCTAACAATGTTTTTTTTTAAATTCATTGAATATTTTGTTTTTTTTCCGCATCTTAAGACAACATGATGTTGATTAGATCTTCTTCATTTGTACGTTGACAATGTTTGCTACAAACTTTTATCATTACCAGAAATCATTCAAAAAACAAAAATAATGGGAAAACAATGTTATTCTTTTTTGTGTTATTGCTGTAAGGAGTTTTCTTTATATAACTTTTTATGGTTTTGCGATAGCTTTCATCTCCGAATATTTTTGTCCAAGGCTACCACTTCAAAGTCACCAAACTTGTCACAGCTTTTACATAAGATCGCATAAACAACAGTTGTGATAAAGTCATTGACGTTTTTAAATCGGAAATGACTCTTTACATAATAAAAATAAAAATAAAAATAAAAAAGATCTTTACATTGTTGGTGATATTTTTTTTAAACTATTTTTGAATAAATTACTCGATTTTTGTTAATTGTTGTATTAAGTTCCGCTATTACTATTACCATAGCAGATTTTGACTATCCTGTTTGGTCTCTTTGTTATTATTGCTGCCAAAGATTTGTTAACTATTGGGCTTTTCGAAATTTCCATTTTGATCGTACACGATGAAGATTATTCCAGTAACGCGTCATGTGCAATAATTTTGATATCAACGTTGTCATTACTATCACATCTCTGGAGGTAGACTATTAGTCCCCGAGGGTATCATCCACCCAGTTGTCAGTGCTTCGGAACCGGGTTATGAAATATATTTGTGATTGACATTTACCTTTCCTAAATAATGTAAACATTAATCAAAACTAAGACCCTCCCTCAGGTATATGTGACCTTAACAATTTTAGCTATTCTGTTTAGATACTTTTGCTTTTATTGTTCTCAAAGACTTTGTGCGCACTAAATTAGATATCCACGTATTTGCTATATACTTCTGTTGTTATTGTGTACAATCCAAAATGCACCGTTGATATTTGCACGTATTTAAAATGCCTATAAGCTGTATTGACTTCTGGAATATAGTGTTATTATCATTATCAATAAGAAACAATTAATTTACGCTGATTTATAATCAACAACCCTAATCGCTTGGGCATTGCATTTCATTTCTAATAAATTAACATTGCATGTCTTCGCTATGTAAATGATGTTTACAGTTTGGACGAAGTTGTTAGAATAAATTTGATCTTCACGACAGTGTAGAACTAATAATATTCTACCATAGGTATTGTTGTTAAGCTCTAATTTCGCTTTTCAACTATTCTTCATATGGTTTGAAAGGTTACTGATTGTCCACAAATGTCAACGATCTTACAGGGCATGGTTGCCAAATAACATATCAATATCTAGCACACATATTTTTAAACAACAGCCCACGATAAAGATAGTATAAAAAAAACCAAATAGGTATTTGAGATATTTCAAAAGAGTATAATGGTTTGGTATGCATTTTCACATGTTTACAGACAGAAAAAAGTTTGAAGAGAGTTATGGGTTATGGTGTTTAATGCCACTTTCAACAATATTTCAGTTATATCGTGGTGGTCAGTTTTATTGGTGGAGGAAACTGAATACCCGGAGAAAACCGCAAGTTACTAATAAACTTTATCACATATTGTTGTATCGAGTACGCCTCGCTATGATCGGGGTCGAACTCCGAACGTTATTGGTGATAGGCACTGATTGCACGTGTACTTGTAAAACCAACCACCATACGATCATGACTATGACGGCCCCTTAAAAGTACAATAAGACAGACAAGTCAACAAAGTATCAAATGAAATTTAACCAATTGTCTTATTACAAGGTGAATATACTGGATAAAACAAACACCACCAAATGTGCTAATGATTGAAAAAAAATATATATGGAATTACAGAATGTGTTTTGAGAGCCGATTACCGGTCAGCTGTTTTTTACAGAAATCATCATCATAAGAAGATAAAAATGTCAACAAAATGCCAAGGAAATAAAATATCTTTTTTAAAGGTAGTCACACCATCTTAACACAGCTGTTTGTTGTCTTAAGTCCTTAATATCGCCTACAATGTTATTAAGCTCTATACTAGACTACCATCAATGTTACTCCGCTTAGAGTTGTTTATATGTATTAATATGTGATCTGTAACAATATCACACTCACACCTGGGGAGAAATGTGATTACTGTTTTACTGAAGATTGTACTTCTCGTTATTATTATTATTGTTATTATTATTATTATTATTATTATTATGTAGATAATGCATCATATACAATAACATGAAGAAAAAAAATACAACAATTTCAAAAATATAATGAAAACAATTTAGAGAAGTTAATAAAATTGAAACTCCTAACAAACATATACAAGAGCACTCGATTTCCTGGCTTGGTAAAACCACTTCGATAACAACACAGTGGCAGGTTAAACTAGTTTTATGTGCTCGAATATCCCTTCTTAGTGAAATACTGGGGTGTTTTCCACACGTGAGTATAACTGGAGGAGCTGCATTATTGCGAACAAATTCTTGAACTTCAATTTTACATAATTAAAAGTTCAATATATATCGCTATGCATGTTCCGTGTTATTATCAATAGCATATAGTGATATGGTGATTTGTATTATATATTTCAAACATGTAGAATGTAATAAATATCTGCTCTCCACTAATCTTGAAATTAATATACTGTGATCTCATTAGTCGTATAAACCAGGCACATTGTATTGACAAACTAGTAATTATAGTTCATTATAGAGAAGACCAGACAGTGAGACGAATGTTATATATAATACTAAATAGTAACTATTAGTCTGTTTATATGATAGTAAATATATCACTGAGGAGATTTGTACCACATTCTTTTTTCCCTATACAGTTTTCATCTTTTAACAAATAAAATATCACTTAGGATATTTCGTTCACATCTTTTTCACCCCCGGTTCTTGTGGGTCCGTGTCGCTCATCTTTTAGTTTTCTGTGTTGTGTTGTGTTTTTGTGCTTTGCTTGTCGTCGTCCTGTGTCGTGTATGCCCCATGTTGACATTGGCTCTAGATAGTCCATTCTTGACTAACCTTTCGATTATCTCTATAGTTTTGTTTTATCCATGAAAAAATGTTTGACTATACCAGAGAAATAAACCGAAGCGAAGAGTAAATCGAAAAAGGACAGAACATAGTACAATAACCAAAGTAAAAAAAAATAGGTCAACAAAATACTACAGAGAAAACTTAAGATTGAGCAATA
The DNA here is from genome assembly GCA_002080005.1 of Gigantidas platifrons. Taxonomy (NCBI): domain Eukaryota; kingdom Metazoa; phylum Mollusca; class Bivalvia; order Mytilida; family Modiolidae; genus Gigantidas; species Gigantidas platifrons. The sequence goes on along the minus strand of MJUT01058277.1, from coordinate 230,559 downwards.
CGAAAGTCACTATTACCGGGGATGAATAAGATAGGTCTTTCATCACATTTGTCAGCCGCAGTTTGATCTCTTTCACAACTATTACTGATGAAACGAGTCATGTTTCACTTTTACAATGCATTTTCCACTTCAAAATAAGGATCATACTGATTTTATTGTGTTTATTTCTTTCAGTTGCTCTAATTAGTGTACGAAATACTACATTACAAATACTCCCACATTAAAAAAATTAAAACAAGAAAAAAAAATGTCTTGCAAGAGGTGGCGGTGAGCATCATTTAGGTATGATGATCTACGGATGATATCTAATTCAACAGATAAGTGGTAGGGATATCATATATACACTCCACATAGAAAACGTAGACAAAACAGACAATCATATATACCCTCCTCATCTAAAACGTAAACAAAACAGACAATCATATATACTCTTATAAAAAGGTTCGAGGTAAGAAAAGTGTATCTAGTTTTCAGCATAAGTTGCAGGGAATCTTGCATATTGCTATTTCAAGTTACGATAAACAATTGTTACATTTTTTTAAGACAGAGTGAAAAAAAGACGTAAACAACAGTGCCAACTATTACTAGCATACCATGTTAAAGAAAATGTCTTACCTGGTTGACGAGTCACATTTACTTCGGAGGCGATATCACATTCTTCAGAATTTCCCATCTATATATTTTTTCTCTATTGTTTTCAAACTTAACGGCTAATACTAATAATCCAAGAGTTGAAGAAACATTAAAAATTTCATCATATCAGCGTCATCAAGCAACTTACATATAGTCCACCTGTGGCTACACACGAGTCATTGTATTGTATACGAACTATTTTATTGATGTAATTATTTGTTTAGATACTGGACAGTCCTTTCACAATTCACAATAATATATTTGTAAGCACAACAAATATGAAAAACGCCCAAATTTATTTGATTATTCCTCGAATAGTCTTTTTTTCTAAAGCATCTGTTGATGAGAGAGCTTGTATAATATAAATTTAAACAATGTTTATACTAGACGGTCCATTTACAATCACAAAAAAATATCACAATACGCCCAAATTGATTAGATGTTTCCTCTAATAGTCCTTTTCAAAGCATTTGTCAATGATAGAGCATGTCACATACAATACAAATATAAACAAGGTTCATCACAATATTTCTTAAGTAAGTGTAGTAGTATCTACCGATATAGCATATGATGTTGACTTGTCGTATTTGCCGCTGAAGAGTATTGGGAACCTCGTTATAGTCAAGCCAGAGAATGATCAATAATCCACTATAGTTGTAAGCTGTAATTAAATAGAGTGTAATATGTCCACAATACCATACAAGTTTAAAAGAACCTAATAATAATCTCATATAATACGAATTGTTTTCGTCCTTGTATTTTAACACCACCTGCGATTTGTGGTCTGTGAAACTGTACGCTTATTACAAGTTAAATATACCACGTTTTAGATCTGATCCATATTTCGGAACTTCTTTAGTTTCTTTATCAAATCTTGTCAAATAAGTTAGATTTTTATTGCTCGTATATAAACGATTGCATGGTACAGTAATCCGAACACACAAAATGTATTAATGAGATAATCTGATACTAGGAAGACATATCTGCTTATTTATATCAAGTTAAACCACACACATAAACGTTGTAGAAATCACTAATAATTCAAAAACACTCCTGTTTAATTAATTATCGCTCCCTACAGAATGTCACAATGTTTCCGTAAAAGACAGATTTTTAAAAAGTATTAGTGCCGCAAGGGTTCATTCTTCATCTTCCATGGTGACGTGAACATACCAACATCTTTGATTTAATAATCGACAAAATCTGTTACACTTCGCCTGTAACAAAAAGAAAAAAACATTGCATGATAATTATTATCAATTATTCAATGGTAAGGTCATACCGTCTTAGATAAAGCCTAACTTTAGTCTAATAATAGAATAATTGTCAATGACAGCGCAATTATCCATTTACAGGTAAGTAGACCGGAATGTGAATTTCAATGGAGCAATGTAATGAACACTCCATTTACCTGTAAGTATAGGAGTTGTAATTGTTTTGAAGTATAGTTTCTATTGTATACACGCTATATTTGAAATTTATTTTTGACTACCCTTCTCTTTTTATAGTTTAAAAACTGTCATTTAATAGTAGTATGTGACAGACACTGTATTGTATCCTTGTTATATAATAATGACCGAATTTTCTTTATTCTTTGGGTCAATCCTCTTTCCGAAAAATGTGGCAAATTTTACCACCCATTGCATACTAGAATGAAAAAAAAAAAGATTTTGTGCTACAAAAGAAACACGCGTGCAATGTAACTGCATTCATATTACTTATTTATATTTCGTTGAAGCACATATGTTCTTCTGACGTATATATATTTTCATGTTAGTCGCTGGATATTCAGATAGCAACAGGGGAGGGTGGTTTTACATTAACTATTTCACCCCGCCACATTTTGTGCATGTTCCAATCCATGTTCATCTATGTCGCGTTTTGACCTGCATAACACATGAACATTTTTTGTGAATACGGAATCGTTTGTTTCATGAGGAATACTGCAGCAAATGCTAAGATTAACAACAAATTACTATAACGGTATTACTTTGTAGCTTTATTTTGATTGCATTGGAATGAAACAGGTGAAAACATTTTCATTTCAGTAAAACAACAATCATTATCTCACTCACTGAATTGAAAGAAATTTAGAATGATTTTATGGGTTTAAACACCATTTTGCAACACTATTCCAATTATTTCATAGCGCACATTTTGATCTCTTTCAAAATATTTTCTTGTAACACAATATGTACAAAAAGTACAAAGCATACAGATGTAAGCTTAGATATCTGGTATTATAGGAAATTAAGTAAATACAAATATACGACTATACATACTTATAGATTTTTTACAACAACCCTGATCACTCAGTTATATGTGTAGGATGACATACGACTAGCATGGGAAAAATACTTGAGTAAGAGGGGAGATGTTGGTCCATAGACTAATTTAATCCTACCACTTGAAGTCCCTGTACAAACCCAAGAAAATGAGCGATCATGTCTATGTGTAGCATGGGAAAATACTTGAGTAAGAGGGGAGATGTTGGTCCATAGACTAATTTAATCCTACCACTTGAAGTCCCTGTACAAACCCAAGAAAATGAGCGATCATGTCTATGTGTGTTAGGGGTATCGATTTGGCATCTATTTCTACGATTCTGGGAACTGTTCTGACAGTGTGGTATTTGTTGTTTTTCCTTTTATTGCGCACAGCTTCAGTTTCGTATTAGTCACTGTATTGATCAAAAAGGTCTATTTCCACACCGTGTAAAGTGCTACAACAGTTTGGTTGAGGTTTATTGTGTATAACGCCAGTTTCAACAATATTTCAGTTATATCGTGGCGGTCAGTTTTATTGGTGGAGGAAACCAGGGAAAACCATCGACCTGTCGCAAGTCACTGACAAACTTTATCACATAATATTGTATCGAGTACCCGTTGCCATGAACGGGTTTCGAACTCAGGTGATAGGCCCTGATTGCACAGGTAGTTGTAAATCCAACTACCATACGATCACGACCACGACGACCCCATGATACAACATTAGCACGGACTGAAAACACATTTAATACATCATTGTCAGATTAGAACCACCGGGATAATCATAGCTAAAACATAGTTATTTTCCTCTGTGTCAAAATATGCGAAAATCAGTTTAAATGTGAACATTTGGATCATATCAATAACATTTATTCATTTATCAGTAAAGCATAAAAAACTTAATCTCCTATTACCCCGTCACCTTTGTAATGTAATCAGTTTTTATTTCACAAAACTGTTCATTATTTTATATAAACAGTTCGTATATCATATCAACATCGGTTTCTCTTTCGTTTACATAATGTTGGACACTATTTCTTTTGTCATATGTCTTCCGGTTGTAACATTGCCTTCAAATATTTATCACTTGATCTTGATGATAAACACGTACACACAGCTTACCGTGATAATTTTAACATATTTATGATTGAAAGTACTATTCAAAACTATTTATACAGTATGCAGTTAAGCCCGGTATACACGATACAAGTTTTACATCGAAGTCTCCATTCAAGTTTTTTGATCGTGTATACCATACAAGAAACTTGAATAAAAAAACTTGAACGGATTTAGATGGAATAGAAATGCATCCTATTTTTACTTTCAACTTGGATGGAGAATGACCAATCAGAAGACATAATCCTTATCATGTGAATGTAATTAATAACAACTACACGTTAAACGCTCAGCAGCTGATATAGAGTTTCTCATGACTGCATTCCTCTTCTCTATATATGAACGAATTTTCTCAAGGAGTATGTTGAATGTAGTTGTTGTCATTCTGAGATACTTCAAATATTCATCAGAATCCTCTTCTCTTAATTCCTGTACTAGGTTGCTGTAGATGCTCCTCTGTCGTCGCCTTCGAAGCCATTTACGAGCCCATGTTGACCTCTTGTTGGAGCTTAATCTCCTTCGCAGTACAATTGTACATAATAATGCAATACAAAGGGCAGCACCCTCCTCTCCCCCAAACATGCCATTTTGTTTGTTGTATCTCCCGCCAAAACGTGTGTGTATTCATCAAAATTGATTGCATCGTGTATACATACACTTGAATTCAAGTTTTCTTGAATGGAGACTTGGATGCAAAACTTGTATCGTGTATACCGAGCTTAAGTTTGGAAAATTATTGTCAAAATAAGGTTTATTTTTCTCATTCATATACAGCTGGATTTGACCGTTTGTTTGGCCATGTCTTTACAAGATTTGGCGGCACATTGTAGGTTTTATCATGCTCAAACTCGGCTTGGTCGTAAGTTTAATAATGTCTTAACTGTGCTTAGTCGTAGGCTTGAAAATGTCTTAGCAAGGTTTAGCTGTGTTACTGGTCAGGTTTTAGCTAGGTTTGACCGTAGACTTGGTCAGTCATTAGTTATGTTTGGTCATATGTTTGCCATGCCATGACTTGGTTTGGTTGTAGGTTGAACATGGTTTATCTCTACATTCTAGGTTTTGCTATGCACTGGATTTAATTGCAGATTTGACCAAGCCTTTGCTAGATTTGGACATGATATAAATATGTTTGACTGTAGGTTTAGCCAGGTCGAAACTAGGTTTGGCCGTGGGTGTGGTAATGCCTTGATTAGGCTTTGCACTAAGTTTGGTAATGTTTGTATTCCTGTCTGCCCTTAGACGTTTTGTATTTATACTATGGGTTTTCAACAAATGATGATCAGTGTCAAAGATTTGAATAGAGAACTGCACGTCTAGTGACTACATTAAGGTATCTTCTTGAATTGTAACAAAGAATAGTTTGAAGATACCAAAGGGGTAATCAGCGTCCGTATATCGAAGAAGGACAGACAACACAGTGGCAAAAGTACAAAAGGACAAACAACGATCAACAAAATATAAAACTAAAGATCGAGTAACACGAATCCCACTAAAAACCGGGGTTGAACTCAGGTGCTCCGGAAAGGTAAGCAGTTCCTGCTCCACTCGTGACACCCGTCGTGTTACTCTAGTTATAAACCCGGTGATAATATCTGTGTAATATCTATGTCATCCTCCTTTGTTTCTTTTCTTTTAAGAGAGTTGCTATGAAAGTGAAATGATATAAGGTTCATATTGCACTATGATAGCAGTGATTTTCATATGTAAAGAATTACAATAGCCATTAGTTGCAAATCAAGGTATCTTCGATTTTTGTTTGTACATAGTGAAGAATCAATTTTCACGAAAAGAAAAACACAATAACAAAAACTTTCACCTACTTTTGGACCACATACACCGATTGATATGACAGACATTTACATACTTCATGATATGTGTGTAAAATACAACCCCGTGTGTTTGCTATACTGGAAATGATTTAATTTAAGATATAAAGATACATACAATGTATAATGAATTAATTGTAGTACCCAAATCTACGTCATTATAGAGCTTTCTTTTTCTTAATTAGCTGTTTGTGATGTTATATTTATTCTTGCTACGTTAATTACACAAATGTAACATAGTACGGATGATTATACTGGTAGGACATAGAACTAACGATGTTTCTGTAATACGTTTGGTCACAGGTCGTTTCATAGCAACACTAAAATAATATGTATGTATTTGAACAATAAGTATTTATGATTTCACTGAAGATAAGATATATCAACCTAATATTTATATAATTTAAGTAAATATAACGATAATTGATTTTGTTGCCAAGAAATGAAAGTAGATTGTATCAGTTTGTACGTATGGTATGGAATGCCAAAATAATAATAATAAATGTCATGTTAGTTAAGTGCTTTTAACTTCCAATAGTAATAACTGTTATGTTAAACAGCCTTTAGCACATGATTATGTGTATTATACAAAATGCATCTGGACAGTAACACGAAATACAATCCGGATATAGAAAGACAATACATAATTAATAAATAAAGTCGAATTTCATTATCGCGAGGTTTTTTGTAGGAAGGCTCATGTCTTATTTACGTTATTTGTGTCTTGTTTGCGCATAGTTGTGTTTTTGTTTTGTTTGTCTTCTTCTTGTGTCTTGTGTACCCAATGTTGTCAGTTTCTCTGGATTGTCATTTGCCTCTTCAATTTCCATAACGTTTATTTAGTTTAGATAATTCGGTGAGAGAATATTATCCGTTCGTAGTAATTCTTAAACAAATTTGCTCTGATAACTTGAATTTATTGCTGACTTGAAATTAAATAGACAACAAAGGTACGACTGTATAAACATCATGCAACTAAATCAGTAATATTCCTGTCTGTTTATCATTGAAAACCATACACATGTATGTTTACGAATATTCTTAAAGTAAAAGGTTATTAAAGAGATAATCAGAAGCCAGAAAGACAAAAAACACAATGATCAAAAGAACCAAAAAAAAAGGCAAATACACTATACTAATAAATCGGGGGACACTAACCAACTAAAAACCAGAGGTAAACTCAGATGCCCCGAAAAGGTAAGCAGTTCCTGCTCTACTATTTGCAACTGTCCTGTTATTTCTAAAAGACACTAACATCATCTGATATAGAAACAGATTGATTGGGGTTGAGCGTCAACTTTTAAAAGTAATGTTAAAGTAAAGATAGTCTACCATTATGTAATGAAATAACAGTGCAGCCATAGCATCTGCCGAGATCTCAAACGTTTAGGTAACTTGAATCCGCATAAAAAAAATAAAGTGATAAGCTTTATAATATAGTTTATGTAAATAAAAAGATGGTGATTCGGCTTGAATATATTGTTAAGGTTGGTACTAAATACCAATCAATCGATGAATCAATCAATGAATATATTATGATGAACATTTGCTTGGTATTTCGAAGTTTATCGAGTAACACGGCGGGTGTCTTAAACGAAACATGAGTTGCTTACCCTTCACGACTACCTGGATGCACCACCAGTTTGTGACAGTGTTCGTGTTGCTCTTCTTTTTGTTTTATGTGGTGTGCCTTTTTGTTTTGTTTGTATCGTGTCTTATGCGGCTAATGTTGTCGGTGTCTCTGGATTGTCCAGTGTAGATTGCCCCTTCGGTTTTCTCTATCATAATATATTTATGTAGATCAAGAAGATTGTTGTTGGGGCAGTACGATTGCCGATCGTCAATGTTTAGCTTCTTCTCCTTTCAGTGAATACTACACAACAACTCTTGAGAATCGATATAATGTACATGTGAACATAAACACATCGTGCTGCTTTTGTAGTAATAACAATATTTCGCCTGGAGATGATGTGGTCACATATGTGTTAATATGTTTATTGCGGATTATATTGTTGTAAACAAAATTTGCGTAGGAAATTATACGCACGTATTGTGAAAGTGAGGTAAGGAGGAAAAACTCACTCACGATAAGCTTTATTATTGCAATTTACAGCTTCTATACAAATGTATTTATTAATACAACAAAGGTTATACTCCCTCAGGGGTAAGTGACATTATCGGATTTTTGTTATTCTGTTTTTGGCCTTTTATTTACTTGCTCCTAAATATTTTTTTTTAAATCATTTGGATTTCGAATATGTTTATTATGAGCATATCCGATGAAGGTTATTCCAGAAAAGAGTCATGCGCACTAAAGTTGATATCTTCGTGTTTATTGTAATTTGATTATAAGTGTACCCGATGAAGGTTATTATTACAAATACGAGTCGTGCACTAAAGTCGATACATATATATATATATATATATATATACGTCTGAAAATTAAACCAAACAGTGTTAGAATTAGATTTTTGAAGCTGCCAAATTTTTGTTCTTCCCTCGACGGGATTTGAACTCACACCATTGATACACTGCAGCACCATTCGCTTAGCCTTACGTCCAGCGCCCTAGACCACTCGACTACATCCACTCCTTAAAAAAAGAGCTTCAATAGCCGTAGTGTTACCTTGTCTCGTAAGGTTTTAATCTAGGGATAGACGTAAGACATGTGTATAAGCGTGTGTAGATGATATATATATACTTAATATTATAATTTGACAGCAATCTAACTCAGCAATTTTTAACATATTGTATAGGATAATGAATGAATTCATATATATAAATGAAAATAAAATAAATTACTTAATATTCACAAAGATGTATGTCTCAATCATTAATGGCCTATGAAATTGACACATAATTGACACTTGTGCTTCCGAATTCATCTTAAAATAATTGTTATCACTATTGATCAAATAAACAATTAAGTATTACAAAAGAATTTTGTTTTTGCTATTTATACTTTCATTTATTTATATATACTATAAATGTGATACTATTTTGCACTGTAAAGCCAACTGAAATTGGTTATTTGTTTTGGTTGCCATGATTTATTTATTTTCTGGCTTTACATGATATATGTCAATTATCGAACACATACAATTAAAAAAACTATATTTATATATCAAAGACAGATATAATTTATATACTAGTACATGACAGACACTATAAATATACTAGTTAAGGTCGAATCAATTACAATACACGGTTTGGTTAAGAATTTGAAAATAACCAATATTAATTATGATATACAATACGTAACAGTCGAATCTGCAATGAAATATACAAGATGTCTGATAGTACATCTAAAGACCACAAAGACGAAAGAAAAATTAATTAGAAAGGACTGTGTTATACACAGTACAATTCATCAGTAAATTGACAATGTCTATGGTACACTGGTTAAACTGAATATTACCGAGACGGTTTTCGCCCATGACTTCATATTAAGTGTCGTTGGACTAGACAGGAACGTGTTCTGTTGATTTTTCTACTGACATGTATATTTTTAATAATAATCGTGTCCCGTGTTCATTTACACCTACCATACTTAGAAAAATACTATATTATAATTTTAAAAAGTGGGTGTTTATGCGATTTGTATATTATACATTGTAAGTATAAAAAAAAACATTACCCTGCAACCAACTTGATAACTGTGTGTCACCTATCTGTCTCCGAAATGGTTATGGCACAGACATGGTATATTATATATATGTGTGTGTATTTGAAATTTACAGTTCCTAATTAATCTAATCTATTAAAACTAAGGTCAAGTTCATTCAGACATTGGTAGCATTAGACGATATTGGCTATCCTGTTTAGCTACTGTGCTTACTTGCTCCCAAATACTGATAAAGATTATTCCAGAAACACATCTAAAGTACTAAATTAGATATCTTTTTTTTTTGTAATTTTAAAATATATAACACAGACATTATAAAACAAGTATATGCATTTCTATTTCGGTTATATGGGATTTCCAATGTTTTTATTTAGAATAAAACCGGCTAAGTAGTTAAAGTCTGTTTGATTTGGAAATCATTAATGCACGGGAAAGTATTGGCGGTAATACGGACAGGTTGTCACTCACTCGTCGCAACTTCAACTGATGCCGTACCTTCATCAAACCTCGTCCGTATTACGATAGCTCTCATTGGAACTACTTTCGGACACCATCAATGAAGGATGTATTAAAGTAATTTCACTTTCGAATATTCGTCCAATAATAATATATTTTCCTTCGTCGCAATGTCGTCTGATTCCGTACCTTCATCAAATACCACTATTTTTCAAAGCAAACTCTATACTCTCATCTATTGTCGCCATTTTAGAACTTATTCGCGGTGCGCAATATTTGATTGAAGTGATACGGTCTTCCGGCGAAGAAATGGGACGGGTAGATGCATATCAAATACCGTATTACAGCCGAGGGATTGAGGAAAAGAAGCGGACTCACCTCAGGTTTGCCAATTGGTTGTCACTGAGCCATGAATAGCTGACACATGTATAATTATTATCGAGACGCTCTCAGTAACTTCAAGTGTTGGTACGTTCTGCTTGGTATATTACAGGGCATTTTTTTTATGTACAAGAGTGTCTATTTATGCTTTTGCTTGTATTATTTAATAAAGATTGTTTCGCAATGAAAATATGAGAGAGTTACTGCGAGCAAACAATCCTCAGCCAAGTCTTGTCTCTTATTTAGCTCTTATATTAGATTAGAAATTATTTAAATTTGTACGATTTCAAGAGGGAGAATTTAAATAACAGAAACAAAGACAATCATGTACATAATATTAAAACTACATTATGATATGATGTTGATAAATTAGATATCTACGTTTTTATTATGTTTTGTTATTTTAGAATTACCCATTTAGGAAACTGCACNATCGGATTGCCACATGTAATACAAAATTTAGATATCTAATGACGCCGGGCCGTCATGGTCGTGATTGTGTGGTAGTTGGATTTACAACTACATGTGCAATCAGTGCCTATCACCACTAAAGTTGTGAGTTCAAATTCCACTCATGGCGAGACATACTCGATACAACATTATGCGATAAAGATTGGTAGTGAATTGTGACAGGTTGGTGGTTTTCGCGCGGTACTCCAGCTTCCTCCACATAAACTTTGGTATAAGTCTCAACTCGAAAAAAATTATCCTGTTTTCTATATAAAATACCATAAGCGATAATTGACACACACACACATTATTACAGATCTACACATCTTATCTGTTTTGAACTCAGGTACATCACATAAAACTGATATTTTACATGAATATATATGCAATACTAATAAAACATCAATTAGATATTGGTTATTTTATAAAGTCATTCACTATTATGGCCATAAAACGTTATGCTTACAGCTTAAATACTAACACTCATCAACACATTGTCAATAAAACCAAATACTATATAATACAATATGTTGTTGTTCAACAAACTGTAATTTGTTCTACTGAAGAATATTACCTAATGAGAGAATTTAAAGACTAGTAGTCTAGAAAACTAGGAGTGCTGTTTGATCGAATCAATACAAAAATGATAACATTGTATAAATATGCTACGCTATTTATGGCATATATGGTTGGCATAGTTTGTTGTTTTGTCCTAGCAATTCAAAATCAAACAGCGCCTAAAATATGTCTACTCCTTATTCTATTAAAGATGGTCTTTAACCTGAACGGACCGTGTCATTCAGTAAACACGGCACACCTTATAGTCCACGATCAAGCTTTCCGCATTGTAGCCTGGCAATCATATCCACCAGTTGAAGACGTGCTGGGCACCACTCGTCATAAAGGACTGATGTCATATGCATGCGAGACAATTTGATAGTTTCGGAGCACCTGGTCTCAATCCTTGTTTTTGTTTGAGTTAGATGTTTTTTGCTATTTTTATTTTGTTTTGATTTTGTTTGTAACTGTTATATGTTGGTAGATAAACGTTAGAGGAAGAAATCTGAAGGGGCAAATACGAATGGACAAATCAGAGACTCTACCAACATTGGGTACACAAGATACAGGATGAAAACAAACAAAACAAAAAAGAACACCAAAACGATGAGCAATATGGACCCCACCACAAGGCACATGACGATGCCATTGACATATCAGACAATACAATAAATGGTAATACATAGTTTTAAAGTTATTTCGAAATGCTGTCAAAAGACCGTGAATGAAATATTTTATATCAGAGTACCCTATAAAAAGGAATGAATATCGCCCTATTATAAATAACATTACAATTATATATGTTTAATAATCTAACTCAGCAGATACACACATATGGGTCTCGTTTTTTATGTACAATTGTATGAGTGTCTAATTCTGCTTTTGCTTGTATTATTTAATAAAGATTGTTTCGCAATGAAAATATGAGAGAGTTACTGCGAGCAAACAATCCTAATCCAAGTCTTGTCTCTTATTTAGCTCTTATATTAGATTAGAAATTATTTAAATTTGTACGATTTCAAGAGGGAGAATTTAAATAACAGAAACAAAGACAATCATGTACATAATATTAAAACTACATTATGATATGATGTTGATAAATTAGATATCTACGTTTTTATTATGTTTTGTTATTTTAGAATTACCCATTTAGGAAACTGCACAGCCGTATTTATCTTATATAATGTATATGTCGTACACAGGTAGGCACTGGTATCGGATTGCCACATGTAATACAAAATTTAGATATCTAATGACGCCGGGCCGTCATGGTCGTGGTGGTGTGGTAGTTGGATTTACAACTACATGTGCAATCAGTGCCTATCACCACTAAAGTTGTGAGTTCAAATTCCGCTCATGACGCGATATACTCGATACAACATTATGTGATAAAGCTTGGTAGTGAATTGTGACAGGTTGGTGGTTTTCGCGCGGTACTCCAGCTTCCTCCACATAAACTTTGGTATAAGTCTCAACTCGAAAAAAATTATCCTGTTTTCTATATAAAATACCATAAGCGATAATTGACACACACACACATTATTACAGATCTACACATCTTATCTGTTTTGAACTCAGGTACATCACATAAAACTGATATTTTACAT
>MJUT01058277.1:204023-217250 GCA_002080005.1 Gigantidas platifrons | reverse complement strand
TTGTAGCCTGGCAATCATATCCACCAGTTGAAGACGTGCTGGGCACCACTCGTCATAAAGGACTGATGTCATATGCATGCGAGACAATTTGATAGTTTCGGGGCACCTGGTCTCAATCCTTGTTTTTGTTTGAGTTAGATGTTTTTTGCTATTTTTATTTTGTTTTGATTTTGTGTGTAACTGTTATATGTTGGTAGATAAATGTTAGAGGAAGAAATCTGAAGGGGCAAATACGAATGGACAAATCAGAGACTCTACCAGCATTGGGTACACAAGATACAGGATGAAAACAAACAAAGCAAAAAAGAACACCAAAACGATGAGCAATATGGACCCCACCACAAGGCACATGACGATGCCATTGACATATCAGACAATACTATAAATGGTAATACATAGTTTTAAAGTTATTTCGAAATGCTGTCAAAAGACCGTGAATGAAATATTTTATATCAGAGTACCCTATAAAAAGGAATGAATATCGCCTTATTAATATGATAATAGGTGTTACCTAACTTGGGACGAAGTCCAATAATTTTTTTAAACAATATATCGGGGACCAAACTTCGGACAGTTTCCGTATCCGCTACCGAACATGGTTCATACCCGGAAGTAGTAAATAAACTTTATTGTACTATATAGCTTTAGTTTGCACATTTTGTTGTCCATGTGCGATGCTTTATTCACGAGAAAAGTCGTCATTAGTTTTATACATCATAAAAATTATAAACATTGTCGGTCATCTTTGTTTATGGTTGTCAAGGACTACTTCACGCTCTATCTCGCGATATTTTGAACAGGTTCCACGCTCACGAGAGCTGCAACTTGATTTTTGTTCTACATCCTTGTACCCGATCTTGATTTTATTTATACAATATGTCGTTTTTAGTACTTTGATACTCGTGCCCCTACAAGAGCAATTTTTTACTGCATCGAATTTTTTGCAGAAACCCACTGAAGCTGTACATGTATTGCTTCCGGTATGTCATTTCCGGTGCATGAAAATTTAGTCATTAGTATATAGAAAAAAAATTGCTATTACTACCATAGTTGGGACTTCGTCCCATATAAATAACATTACAATTATATCTGTTTAATAATCTAACTCATCAGATACACACATATGGGTCTCCTATGTAGTCATGCAATATAATTTAAAATTAACCATGAGTAATTCAAATGTATCACACAGTAATATCAAAGAGAAGTTCCGAAAGTCAATGCAGCATCAAATAAAGCACAAAATAAAACCCAACACGGAACGTGGGCTTGTTCACACAAATTCGATTCGCCAGGATAACATTGAAATTGAATGTGATGTTAAACACTCATAATATCCAATCAAGGCTATTAGAGATTTAACAGGTGTTAAGCACACCAGATCGCATCAAACTACAGTCAAGCCTGTCTTAGAGGACACCTCTATATAACAAATCACAGTCTCATTTTCTTCATTTAAGAATAGTGCATATAACTGTAACCTGTATATAAAGGGCAAATGTTAATAAAGGCCAAATCTTCAGGATACCTTGAGTGCCCTTTAAATACAAATTTGTATGTACGTATCACGTAGTCATTGTTGCAATTCGTTTAACACGGAATAAATATCAATACAATGCAATAATATATATTGTATCTGCTTAGTAGTGTGTACAAATGTCTTTTATCATTGTTGTTCTGTGTAGGGAATGTCGTTTGACATAAAATATCGCGACCTCCTGTGGATCTGGTATTTTGAGTTGGTCTTTCTGCATGGAAACCCACGATAATGTATAAAATAATCAACTATGAATAAAAATTATATTCACCAAAGAAAAATTTAAAGGAAAATAGCTACCTGTGTAAATATTGATCGACAATTAAACTTTTATAGCAGAGGGCTATGTTTTCTTCAAAGATGGAATTTTGTTTTCTACACGAAGCAAAAGTCAAATGAATTCTTTATTGGACATGAACAACTGGTATTTTTACTTCAAACTTTACCAATTTTTATGGATGGAGACTGCAGGGCAAGATTCTTGTACATTTTTTTGCTTCTGTTAGGTCAATTTATTTGACTTTTGGCGGCAGATACAAACCCATATTCCCTTATTTAAAGTTAAATGCTTGCCACCTTATCGAAATATCTTTTCATCGTAGCATATTTTTAGCTTTTGCAGTAGCTTTATATTTGTTGACTTGCAGTAGAAACAGTAAAATATTTTAAAATTGATTTTCTTTTTTAGCTTTACAATTAAGCAATTGAACTATGCCAGCCAGTCTTTATAAAATGTAACTAAATAAAGTCTGTAAATTGTCCACAAATAAAATGGAGAATTCAATGTTAAAGTAATTCCATTTTCTGCGTTCATCGACAGTTTCTAAAGTGCTTAGTGAATGATGAAAGAAACGTTATTTAATAGGTTCTCCAAAAATATATCTACTAAAACCTTAAAAGTGAAGATGGGAACATTGATATATAACTTCCTGTCATTTGTGTTTGTCTTTAAATCTGAGGTATAAAACATCGAGAAGTAAAGAAGAAAAAGTTTGCTTGCAGGGTCAAATGGCCTACTGGATTTGACAAAACAATTGCTAACTTAAAATATGTGTATATATTATACCGAAACCAAAAGGACACATAACGTTGCTATGATTTTGCGGACCTTTTAATGGATGTATGCATATAATATCCGCGAGTCGTTAGAAAGAAAGTTTGAAGATACAAAAGGGGTAATCAGAATTCGTTAATCGAATGACATACAAATACAATGACCAAGAGAAAAAGGACAAAAGGACTACAAAACATGACACAGATACTAACGATTGACCAACACAAAGCTTACTAACAAAACACGGGAATGAACGCATGTGTTCCGAATAGGCAAGCACTTCCTTCTCCACTAGTGACACCACCAGTCGATAATAATAAGACCCAAATGGTATGACTTAAAATACACAGTTGGAAAGCCCAAAGAATTTTTCTTGATCTTGGTGTAACATCATTAGCAATGTGTGTCTAATGCACTTTCACGTCTTGAACTGGAATTGAGTGTCATTCATTTTCATTAAATAGAAATGTATATTAAAGACAAATATATGTAACACAATATAGTAGGACTATTACATCTACAGCAAAGGATATTTATAATATCAATTTAATTTTAAAGCTTACAAAAATATCATTGTTAAGCAAAAATGGGTATTGCAACATCATTGATTTGGTTGAAATCGCATTTTTTTTTTCTGGAAGATAAAACACATCAAAACCAGTCATAGGAATCTGCACTCATTTATTTAGTAAATACACAGAACAATATATTGTTTCCTACTAAAGATCCATGCATTATAATACTTTCAACAATATGCATAACACCGGTTTTGCCGGAAGATAGAACAATACAACTTGCACTCATTCATTGGATATGTCTTTTGGTAAATACACGAATAATTGTTTCCTACCAAAGATGTATGTATTTTAATACTGTGAATCGTATGCCTAAAATCGATTTTGTCGGAAGAGAGAAAAACACACAAAAACAGCACGAACGAACATGCGTTCTTTCATTGAACATGTTCTTTAGTAAAATACCCGGAAGAAAGATTGTTTCCTGCCAAAGATGAATAATACAAAATATGCTTACCCAAGTGGATTCAAAGCAATTATTCCACAAACATGTATTCCGATTGCATGGGAGAAATATGTTTGCATAACTGATCTCTCAGAAGGCATTACATACCATTGTACCCGAAGACCATAAAACAAACATATACATAATAATCGTTATTGCATCGACAAACATAAAACAGTTGTAACAAATATTAGTATTTATTAATTGATAATTTTGATATTATCTTGTGATATTCATATTTTGTTGTTTACTATTTTATACTCAACACAATATCGCTGAATCAATACATTTAAGGGCACGGTTGTTTTCATTCAAAGGTAAACAACTGAGTAATTATTACGTAATCGACGCCATCTGTTTCCGTTTTGAAAATTTTCAATTTAATCAAATCAAATTATCCACAGCATTGCAATTTAGATATACCATGTGGTTTTTGTCACCTTCTGAAATAACCATGAAACTATTTATTAATACACTCTAACAAACAAACAAAACAAAACAAAAAAGAGAGGGCACATTGTGGCTGAATTCATATGGTAGTGGGATTTAGATCTACGAAATTATTCAATGCATATTACCACTAAATGTGTGTGTTAGAAACAACCAGTGCGGGGTGTACTCGATACATCAATATGTGATAATATAATTATATTTGTGAAAGTATTCTTGCAATTCAGTAATTTATTCCAGATACTGTGGTTTCACCCACCAATAAAACCAAGAACGACAAACTAAAGCATAAACAAATTATTTGACTCTCCAGTTGTATAACAATTACACTACTTGGTGACGGTTATTCCAAAAACGTGGCCTGAGCACTAAGTGTAGACATGTTCGTTGTTTTTTTTTATTACATGTGTATGGAACACGTGCAAAGATATTTCTGCATTTACCACACAGGTTAACATTTCCAGATATAACTAAATAGTTGCAATAACACAGTAATATATATGCAAGTGTACCCCGAAATCCTGCATTAATCATATTTTACCGTTCTTTGACGGTCCTGTACTGCATTCATTGAGTTCGGGAAATCCTAGAATCGTCGTATAAGTCAATTATACCCCCTATGTCATTACTACCAGACAGCTATTTAACAACTGTGAACCAATTGTTGTTAACAGTATATATTTGCTATTTTAAAGGGAGTTATTCGTATTAGATTTTTCAAAATGCAATCGGACTTCATTTAAAATAATTCAATAAAAATATTTTCTTACGAGGAGTGTCTGTCGAATAAATTACTTTCACGACCTAATCTAAGCCCATCTAGTTAAAACTCTTATCAATATCATGAACTTATCTGCCATTGACAGTTGGTGGGAAAGTGAAAACCCTTGACCCCTAGTAACCGTCTGTCATCATATCATATTACAAATGAGATATTCATGACGTATTGACACCATACAACAATATAATAATATATTCTTAAAAATAACATTTGCAATTTCCATCTATTTCTAAGTATTTAATGATCTTTTGTCAATTCAGTTTTCTTTGATGTTTTGTTTCACCGCTAAATTCACCAGTATTGTGTTTGTCCGGATTGTAATGTTTTCCCAGAATGGTGTGCTACCTCATCTTGACCTAATTTGTGATCAAATGAAAAACAAAACACAAAATGTCCCACTGTCGGAACATATCCAAAATTCAATTAAAAAAGGCAGAAAGAGCCTAAATCGATATCCCTAACACATGAATACATGACCGCTCACTTTCTTGCCTTGGTACAGGCACTTAAAAAAAAAGTGGCGGGGTTGCTCACATATACATATACATGTAAATAATTTGATATTTTGTCTAATATAATAGACAAGTCATGAGAACTAAAATAATTGGTTGATAAATATGACCAAACAGTAGATAAACACGGAGAGTGAGATATTCGTTGATGTTTGAATTCGTTGTTTTAATAGTTACCTATAACTTCTCTTGTTAGATATGATTTTTGTTGTACAATACATTTCGTGGCTTGATGATACCAATGAAAACCACGAAAATTGGTATTCAACGAATGAATTCACAATAAGGCTGAGACCAACCCGAACTCACAAATCTGTGTGATAATGAAGGCGTTAGGGTTATGGCGTTTATCGCCACTTTCAGTAGTATTTCAGTTATATCGTGGCGGCCGGTTTTGTTGGTGGGGGAAAGCGGAGTACCCGGAGAAAACCACTGACCTGTGACAAGTCACTGACAAACTTAATACAAATGAGCATTGGTGATATACATAGATGTGATTGCTACTACAATACGATCGCAGCCTGTTAAGACTCACAAATATGAAGTTGTTTAACAGTGTCTGTGTACTTTATGACACCCTAAATTAGATTATTGTAAAGACGTTCGAAAACAACCGCCGGAAGATTGTCTGATTAAATTTATATTGTTTTACAGGCCATATGTCAAACAAATTATTGTTTGTATGTATCAAGACATGTTTTATAGTTACTTAGTAGGTAATGGCAGCTACGACCTAAGCACTGCTCTACATACAGACAATGAAACAGAACAAAACATTAACTGTCATTTTCTGTTAATCTGGATCAGACGTCTTTGGAAAATGGTTAAAGAAAGATAAAAGCAATGTCAAAAGAACAAATAACAGACTGAGAATTTGCTTGAGATACTGCATTTGCGTCTCAAAATAGTGTTTTGGTGTTTTTAACGTAAATACTATTTTGCGAAGTAAAAAGGTCTGAAATGTTATGTATTTCGCTTTGGTTTTAAATTAGTTATGCACTAAATATGAAAAAAATAGAGGAAAATAAATTTAAAAAAGTAGAACAAAATACAAAATATCAATGAAAACTTTAGAACGACGCAATCAACAGACAACTGTAAATCGAAGTCATAAAAATAATATATTTCATTTATTTCGAATGTCTTTGGACTAGATGAAACTGATAGTCTATTTGTTTTATATACAAGTTATGAAAAGAAAATATTTATATAATTGTAGTTTCATATATCAAACGGGTATCAAAATAACTTCTTCTACCAGACATTTTAATTTACAAAGTACGGAAAAATATGATATTCCCAGACATACTTGATATTGGATTCTATTATTATATCATTCCTGAAAATGGCTTTAAAACGAATTAAAACTATCAAAAACGTCTTTTTAGTGCAATCAAAAATGTAAAAATTGAGTTTAACATTGATCTTACGTGATTGAAGCAGAGATAAGAAACATAATTAGATTATGTTGAAGAAACAGAAAGAAATATGATTGAGAAAAAACATTTACATGACCACTTTAATCATTAAGATGCTTGACATTCTTGCCTTCTTGATAAGATATTCGTACCGAAAGAATAGTTTGAAAATACTAAAGGGGTAATCAGAATCCGTAAATCGAAGAAGAACAGACAACACAATGGCCAAAAGAAAGAGGACAAACAATGATATACAAAACATTACACATAAAACTAAAGACAGAGTAACACGAACCCCACTAAAATCCGGAAGGGAACTCAGGTGCTCCGGAAGGGTAAGCAGTTCCTACTCCACTAGTGGGACCCGCATATAATATTTTTACTATATTTCATACAACTAGCGGACATTAAAGAGCTACATATAAATTAATGGTGCAGTGAGTATATATAATATATGTATTCTTATCACAATCAATTAGTTCTGCCATCAATACTGAAAACGAACGCAAACAATTAGGAATACAATTGATAACTGGAAAACAAAGCCAATTAAATCAAATGCACTCCATTCATCTGGATCTAATGTAAAGTCAATCTAGATTCAAAGCAGAGTCATTTTGGGTCCAACGTAAAGTAAATATGGATCTAATGCTAGGGGTATGATGTTTAACGCCACTTTCAACAATATTTCAGTTATATCGTGGCGGTTACTTCTATTAGTGGAGAGTACAGGAGTACTCGGGGGAAATCACTGGCAATCTTTATCACATAATGTTGCATCGAGTACACCTTTAGTTGTGATAGCCACTGATTGCATAGGTAGTTGTCAATCTAACTACCATGCGATGACGACAACGAAGGCCTCGATCCAATGCAAAATAAATATGGATCCAATGCAAAGTCAATCTGGTTCCAATATAAAGTAAATCTGGATGCAATATAAGGTCATTCTGAATTCAATTTAAATTCAATCTGGATTCAGCGGCACGTCTGTATATATCTGTATATAGTATGTGACCCACTTCCCCTGCCCGTTGTTCCGTTATTCAATTTGGTATCTCAATATGTCCAGTCAGACAATCAGTTAAATTATAATAATATTACATATGTATGTTTTAGCTACTATTTGAGAGGTAGCATACAATAACATATGCCTTGAGAAAGCTTTAATATTTTTTGGTATGTACAAAAAGCAACCAAGTGTATCAGGTTTACTTAAATTTGTACAATACCTTTGTTTATTTGTGATATCTAATAAAATATCAAATAAAACATTTATGCTGTGTAGTGATGACTGTTTGTACAATCATAAGAAAATATTATCATATATAATACTTGCCATGCATATTAACTCCCATTGTGTGATAATCATGATATTACAAAGGTATCGCTACGCCTACTTTACGTTTAAATATCCAGCGAAATCGCTCGTAAACGATCTAATTCATAAATCTCAATTGATGTGTTGATAATTAGGGTAATAATAGTAACATTTGTGACACTTTTATCAGGCATCGATAATGCTCGAGAAGACACGAAAAGAAATATATGATATTGTTATACTCGTAACGTTAAACTTGTTACGACTGACATAGTATGTGGTATTTTTATAACCTATATTAATAGAGTGGGTGGCTCAATTGTTAAAAATGTTCATATTGAACACAGATCTAGCACCACTGACCCGATTCTTACATCAAGTGATAGAGTGTCAATAATGTTCATACCCATGACAAGTTTGAAAATACTAAAGGGGTAACCAGAAGCTACAAATCAAAGGACCTACAATACAATGGCCAATAGAAAAATGGAAAACATACAAACAATGATTCACAAAAACACAACAAACGAAAACCTAAAAAATAGGGGATGAACCCAGGTGTTGCGGAAGGGTAGACAGTTCCTGCTGACCTAGTGGCACTCAAGACCTCATATCACTTACTCTTTACTTGACATACTTCGACAATAAATCTAGTAGTCACAATGTAGCTGATAAATTCCCGAACTTGAGGGTCAACAGCAATATTCTAAATACAGAATGTAGCAAGATGATATAATGGAAGGCATGATTAAAACTCGTAAATTGATATAGAATTACCAACATGCGGCTAAATAAAAGAACACAGACGAACAATTAGCGACGCGAACAAACATAGACACCTTAAAATGAGCATCACAAAAAAAACAAATATGAACTCATGTGTACCGGAATTACGTAGAGGAATTACACAATGTCCTGTAGATTACGTCCATGAAGAAAACGTGACGAGAATAGACTACGATAGTACACACATATCACTGTAACAATCAACCTTCTTATGACAGACAGTGCAATTCCGTGAAGACTTACCTTTCTACACTCAGAAAAAAATAATATTCAAACACAAGGTAAAAATATTCTATATTATTTTAAAAAAAATGCAGGTAAGCTATAGATACAAGTGTAGCTTTGCTTCAGGTAATAACATACACAAATTATGAATAATATGATTGAAGCTGTTTTAGTGCGATAATATGTCACATATATATACTAGGAGACCATAGATGAAAATAGAATATATTATTAGCAGAGGGGGAAAAAGCATAATTGCCCAATAGTGTCGTTATAACATATGTTTGAAATCTAAATTTGATTGATGAGTTAGTAGTTCTAATATAGTTGTATGTAGCCCTGCTTCTGATGAAAGATATGTACAGTTAATGAAGAGAGATGTTAAACATAGATATAGATAAAGATACAGCAGGGGGTAAAGTCATTTACAACTTCAGCGAAAGTGACATATATTTGAAGGCAAAGGAAAACAACATCCAAACAAATACGATAGGCAGTAAGTTGATGGATTACTTTCTATTGACGATACGATAAACGTTAGCAACCAATTACTTTACATGTACTACAACATAGATGTATATTATGATAACTAATGACCATCGCTATTGATGAAGTTGAGGAGCAAAACAAAATATTTGTAAAAATCAGTACTGGTTGTATTAAATAAAACGTAGATATCAAAGTTAGTGCACACGGCACGTTTCTGGAATAACCTTCATCAGGTACGCTTAAATTCAAAACATTGGAAGGCCAAATAATTTAAAGTTTTTGGAGCAATAAAACCAAAGGGCCTAAACAGGATAGCCAAAAATGGCTAAGGTCACTTAGCTTCTTGCACATGTTGCTTGGAAATGCATTTTGTGAATAGATGATCTAGCAAATAGTGCTCCAAAATACTGAAATTATTTGGTTTTCCAATCTTTCGATTTTGAGCGTACCTGGTGAAGGTTACTCCAGGAACGTACCTGATGAAGGTTACTCCAGGAACGTACCTGATGAAGGTTACTCCATGAGCGAGTCGTTCTCAATAAATTTGATACAATATCTACGTGTTTTATTACAAGATAAAGGATATAGCTATATAAAGTTCAAAGAAAAGTGTAAAGTAAATATTTACACAAATTTTGTCATCAGCGAATATTAATACTTTAATTGTGTTGTAGATCTTTCGATTTACGGATTCTGATTACCCCATGGTATTTTCAAACTCTTCTTATATTAAGCCCTAAGTTTTCAACACATTAAAATTTCAAACGGTGTTATATAAAATAGAGAGTTGAATAATCTCTTGATATTAGATAACTTTTACATTTATATACATACGATGTATGTCAAGTATGTTTTACATTAATACGATATAACCCAGAAACCAACAGGCGGTAAACAATTTCAAAAAACACATATCATTATATTATTTTCTGTTTCACGCTCATTAAGAAATAAGATGTATGTCTTGACTTAATTTTAAAGCAAAATATATATTTCACCCTAATTTTTGTATTAATAAGTGGATTATCATATGAAAATGGTACAGAATATGATTACAATTATTTAAAGAATAAATTATGCATTAATTAAGGTATTTTTTTCATCAGAAAACAGAAACATTAGGAAGAAATGTAATATTTCATTGAAGTGCTTGTGGGATAAATTAACAAGCCATAGTGAATGGTATGTTTAAAAAAATAAAACAAGATGAATAATAATAAATGTATCCATTTAAAATAATCGGCACGATACCACTTCATTTTGTTTTGCACTAACATATTTAGAATTCAATTGTGGACCGTCGTAGTCGTATGGTTGTTGGATTCATAACAACCTATGCAATATGTGTTTATCACCACTAAGGTCGTAAATTCGAATCCCCTTCATGGCGAGGTGTATTCGATATAACAGTATGGGATAAAGTTTGTCAGTGACTTTCTGCATGTCGGTGGTTTTCTCCGGGTACTCTGGTTTCTTCTACCAATAAAAATCTGACCGCCACAATATAACTGTAATATTGTTGAAAGTGGCGATGAATACAAAAATCCTAGCCCTAAACAATCATTTTGCTTTTCATTAATATATTTTGCATTCAACTGCTGAAATAATAGGCCATGTTTGACATTCCAACACAGTAACACCGTAAACAAATCTAGAATATCAGTAACTTGTAACGGACGTTTTCATATTCATCATAAAAAAACGCATATTGTTGTAGGTCATCATTGGATATATTGATGAAATATTGGTATTTAGCGTCATTTGCAGTAAAAATTTCATCTATAAAGAGTGAAAAACTAGAAATTACAGTAGTCTGTGTAATCCGTCGTATTGTACAATATTGAAATGTAAAGGTTATGGCTATGGTGTTTAATGTCACTTTCAACTATTTCAGAAATATCGTAGAGGTCAGTTTTATTGGTGAAGGAAACTGGAGTACCGAAAAAAAAAAACCACAGACATTGACAATCTTTATCAAATAATGTTAGATCGAGTACTCCTCGCCATGAGTGGGATTCGAACTCACAACTGTAGTGGTGATATGCACTGATTGCACAGGTTGTTGTAAATTCAATTACCATACGAACACAAATGCCACTATTAAAATGTTCATACATCCACCATGGAATCAATCTGTGCAAAAGTACGCATGCGTGCAGATCTGGATAGGCTACAATTTGTGGAGACAAAATATATAAAACAATGTTATAATTTATCATGGTGCTTTAAGCTACCTCCATAGCAGTACAGACTGCAGCTATAGGATATATAATTTGAAGAATGATATAACATAGTATCTGACATTAGGGTGTTGTCGGTGACTCTGGATTGTCCATTATTGGTTGTTCATTCGGATTTCTCGGACGTTTATAGTTACATCAGATTTATCTAAGTACATTTTGAAGATGCCAAAGGCGTCATCAGAAGCCGTAAATCGAACAGACGGACATACAATATAATTTTGCTTAAAGGAAAAAGAACAGCGAGACAAACAATGGTCCACAAAGAGATGTTTTCAGTCCCCACTTGCTATATTGTGTTAATAATGATCTGCCCACAAATTTGTCCTACTGCTATCTTTCTACATTCATGATATATCATGTGTAGACTTATCTATGTGTGCGAAACGTTAGTTTAAAAACTGCTCATTTGACGTCAAACAACAATCAATCTAAATAAAGAATTAATTGATATGTTAATGGAATTATTGCTTTTCTCCATTTTTATAGATTGTTCCGCTACATCGTGGCGATCGGCAACTATGTTTAATGGAGAAGGAACGCAACGCTGTGGCGAATTGCGACCAGATATATATTGTGGTGACGGTCAAACAGGTGTTTTTGGAGATGGAACGCTACCTCATAGCGACCTTCTATGAGGACTAGATGAGTTGGAGCACGGATTTCTCAGAGAATGCTATCATATTGGCTTATTAAACTGTCTCAGTTTACGTAATATTCGCCATATACATCACTGGTGAAGCGGTCGCGGCTCTCATGACCATTAGTTCGCCTACACTACTATACAACCACACAACTAAATATAACATAGTATAAAGAAAACCAAAATCGTAGAAAAAGACAAAATAGATATCCCTATCACAATAAATCATTCAAGGAGATGGTAATCACCAGACAAAATGGCTACCCCTATTACAATAAATCATTCACAGAGATGGTAATCACCAGACAAAATGGCTACCCCTATCACAATAAATCATTCAACGAGATGGTAATCACCAGACAAAATGGCTACCCCTATTACAATAAATCATTCAAAGAGATGGTAATCACCAGACAAAATGAATACCCCTATTACAATAAATCTTTCAAAGAGATGGTAATCACCAGACAAAATGGTTACCCCTATTACAATAAATCATTCAAGGAGATGGTAATCACCAGACAAAATGGCTACCCCTATTACAATAAATCATTCACAGAGATGGTAATCACCAGACAAAATGGATACCCTATCACAATAAATCTTTCACAGAGATGGTAATCACCAGACAAAATGGCTACCTCTATCACAATAAATCATTCAAAGAGATGGTAATCACCAGACAAAATGAATACTCCTATCACAATAAATCATTCACAGAGATGGTAATCACCAGACAAAATGGATACCC
>MJUT01058277.1:116524-203907 GCA_002080005.1 Gigantidas platifrons | reverse complement strand
GAGATGGTAATCACCAGACAAAATGGCTACCCCTATCACAATAAATCATTCAAAGAGATGGTAATCACCAGACAAAATGAATACCCCTATTACAATAAATCTTTCACAGAGATGGTAATCACCAGACAAAATGGATATCCCTATCACAATAAATCATTCACAGAGATGGTAATCACCAGACAAAATGGCTACCCCTATCACAATAAATCATTCACAGAGATGGTAATCACCAGACAAAATGGATACCTCTATCACAATAAATCATTCAAAGATATGGTAATCACCAGACAAAATGAATACTCCTATCACAATAAATCATTCACAGAGATGGTTATCACCAGACAAAATGGCTACCCCTATCACAATAAATCATTCAAAGAGATGGTTATCACCAGACAAAATGGCTACCCCTATCACAATAAATCATTCAAAGAGATGGTTATCACCAGACAAAATGGATACCCATATTACAATAAATCATTTAACGAGATGGTAATCACCAGACAAAATGGATATCCTTTCACAATAAATCATTTAACGAGATGGTAATCACCAGATAAAATGGATACCCCTATCACAATAAATCATTTGACGAGATGGTAATCACCAGACAAAATGGATACCCCTATCGAGATGGTAATCACCAGACAAAATGGATACCCCTATCACAATAAATCATTCAAAGATATGGTAATCACCAGACAAAATGCATTACATTAACATTACGTTAAGCGATTCAACATTGTCAACTCGCAACGGGGCAAACTAAACACTCAAGTATACATATAAGCTCCACATCGGGGTATG
The DNA here is from genome assembly GCA_002080005.1 of Gigantidas platifrons. Classification (NCBI taxonomy): domain Eukaryota; kingdom Metazoa; phylum Mollusca; class Bivalvia; order Mytilida; family Modiolidae; genus Gigantidas; species Gigantidas platifrons. Next base: position 203,100 of record MJUT01058277.1, on the reverse strand, counting down.
GTGGGGTATGATTATTGTTTATCACCCCCTCCCTCTTTCTATATGATTTGGGCACGCTTTTGTCTGTTCTTTATTCATTTACGATTTTATGTATCACGTCTTGGTATATTCTTGCTTTAATACTTATTTATGAAGATCGTGGAATTCGTTTACACCTATATGTATGTGTCTATGCCAAGACAAACGACTGGGATATATAACTGTATAGTACATGTGAACGTTTAGTACTAATGATAATATGTATATACGTTTCTACGTAGTGTGTGTTATAAATAAGGGTAATAACAAAATTACCGAACACAGAGCAATCTTCCAAAGGGAAATTCAAAACTCATAAATCAATAAACAGACAAAATCAGACAACAACCGGGAAACTGGAAAACCGCAATGGTCCTGACTTGGTACAGGCATTTCTAAAGAAATGGTGGATTGAATCAGATTTTACGGCGCCAACCTCTCGCTTCCATTACGGTTCAAAGATTCCCGTTGTCACTAAAACAGCAGTGTGTGTTATTTCAACTTCCACGTATGATGCATATGATGTCACTAATAAACTTCAAAGTAATTAATAAATAAAAAAAAGTAATTATTTGCAAAAATAGAAGAAGAATGTTATTAGTACAACAGAGAGAAAACAGGTTGCCCGTTGAGTAAAATCTAAATTCTTGTATTTGGGCTTTACCGTAGTCATCATATTATAATAATAGAGTGAAGTCAGTCTAAGCCGAACTTTTAATAAAACATCATAGGGTATAATCCAGAACCATCAACAAAGCTAATATGTAGGAAATCCTGGTTAATTTAACCTGTATAACACAAATACCTAACTATTCCGAACACAAAAGTTGGCCACAAGGAGCTTCGAGTTAGGCAGGTTTCACTGTATATGTAATATTTAAACTGCTGAAGCCGTATGTGGGAAGAACTGTTCTTTATAATAGTTGTAATATTTGCTTTGTAATCTTAAATCGATTGTTTTAATTGATCAGACGTGTGTGGGGACGTTTTTATCCTTTAATATTATACCAAAGATCATTCTATGTTTTTGTTTTGCTATGGTTTCAATTAGGCATTTAATTTGATATCACAGGCAAATTTAGTAAAAATAGAAACCTCATTTTCCCTTTGATTAATATGTCCTAAAATACTATAATATAATCCTCGTTGTTTCTGATGTTCGTGTCAAAATTGTATCTGGCATTGTGCTTCTAATAAAAACGTAGATATTTAATTTAGGGCGCACGATGTGTCAGATATCGGTCATGAGAAACAATATGGAGAGAGAGAGAGAGAGAGAGAGAGAGCGAGAGAGAGCGAGAGAGAGAGAGAGAGAGAGAGAGAGAGGTGTCACGTCACAATAACAGTGTTGTTGCGGAGAAATTATAACTTCAGAGAAAGTACTAAGTTGTTGGTCGCTTATATTTGAAGGTAGTCCAGGTGTAGATCCTCACTTTTCTTTTTTATGTGTCTTAAAATCACTACACGAAATATAATTTAGATTTGACATTTTCTTTCGTAGATTCGTACTTTCTGATAATTATCGTACTACCTGCTAATAAACATATTTCATTGGTTATTCGGGATTCAAATTGGAAATTGCTACTGATAGAACAGCCGTAGCAATAATATTGTGTTTGCACATTTTAATTGCACATCGCATATAAGTTAATTTTTGCATATATTGACTAATTTCAGTGAATACAGATTTTCAAAACCTTAACAATGCCGTAAATAATTTTATCGTACGAGTTTACTACAGGGCTTAAATGTGCGGACTGAGCATGTGCCAATGAGAATTTACGAAGCAATACATCATTGGTTTGTTTACAAAGTGAAAGAATGACGTCATTTTAGAATTATCAACTAACAATGATAAGCATTAAAGTGAAAGTAAATTTGTCAATTAACAATAATAAGTACTAAAATGAAAGTAGATTTGTTAACTAACAATAATAAATAACAAAGTGAAAGTAGATTTGAACAAATAACATCACCATGTTATTCAAATGTGACAATAGCATATGTAATACTCTAATTAAGATTTTTGTTCATGTCACGATGTAGCTGAAATACTGTTAAAGTTGACGTCAAACATCAATGAATAAATAAATAGCTAAATCAATCAATCAATCAATCAATCAATCAATAAACTAATTCAGATTTTTTATCTTGTCACGACGTAACTGAAATACCGCTAATGTTGAATTTAAACACCAATCAATCAATCAATCAATCAATCAATCAATCAATTAACTAATTCAGAATTACTACAGCATGGCACTTACCTTGTTTCTTTGTTGTGTACAGCATAAACTACAAATCTTGTCCTTTCATTCAAATCTGAAGAATAAAAAACGAATCCGTAATAACGTGTGAATACAAACATGACATCCTTCTTTTAAAATCAACTGTAACTGAATACAAACATGACATCCTTCTTTTAAAATCAACTGTAACTGATAATATGTTTGTATATGAATAGATTCATAGCTTACTTCAGGAGTCTACTAACTCGCAGGCTAATACAAATAGTATCAGAATCATTAGTATAACATGTTTATATAATATACACGAACACTATTATAATAGAATAATTATTGTAATACTATCTGGCAGAAAGTTCCTCACAGATAGACAATGTCTGCAGGACTGAAGACGGACTGATAGCATCTGTAATATCTAAAGCAATTATAGGTAATGACAGGGTATGTCCTTATATTTTTTTTTAAATGGTTTCTATCTTGCATTATATAAGGAAATGTTTTCATTAAAGGAATATATTTGTACGAAAGGAAAGGATTTGTGTATTTGTTTATGCCATCCGCAGCAATACTGAGACAACAGACATTTTTATAAATGTTCCCAATTGAATAAAATCCCATGATGCCCCCGACTCTGATCAAAACAATTATTTGAAGTAATTAAACTTGAATATATCAACTTTATCTGATTACTTTAAATTCATCATAATAAATAAATTTGTATACAGTATACAACTTCATTAGGGCTTGACGATACAATATATATTGCATTGTCAATATGTACCTTCATTAGGGCTTGACGACACAATATATATTGCATTGTCTAAATGTAACTTCTTTAAGGCTTGGCGACATATTATATAGTATATTGTCTTTTTATACTATTTATGGTGAACATTCATTTGATTGGAGTTTGCTTAATGTATTGTATATATAACACTTTATAATTGATTAGGGTTTCAATGATAGGTGTTTTCTCCTCAATGTAATTTATTTTACTTTTCTTAAAAAGAAAACTTATTGTGCTACGAAAACATACTTTCGCGATAAGTAGGTTAGAAAGGAAACTGTCAAAATGCTGGACCTTGTGATAGACAAAAGATTCCTTGAGTACGGTTGAAGAATTGTTCACCAGAACGTTGGCTTTCTAATGAGAATTAACGGTGTGTAGCTAATCGTGAACTTGGCTTTGTACTCTTATGATGCAGGGCGACAACAAATCTCTTACATAACTCAATGAAATGTTTGAGGAGGGTGAGCCTATTGTTGTTTAACGTTATTTTCAACAATATGTCAGCTGTATCGTGCCGGTGCGTTTTATTGGTGAAGGAAACCGGAGTACCTGAAGAAAACCAACGACACGCCGCAAATCACTGACAAACTTTATCACATAAGGTTGTATAGAAGTACATCTCGCCATGAGCGGGATTCGAACGCACAACGTTAGTGGTGATATAGGTTGTGTAGGTAGTTTTAAGTCCACCTACAAGACGATTACGACCACGAAATATCAAAGAAGTAATCAGAAGCCGTAAATCGAAAAAAGACAGACAATACAAAGGTCAATAGAAAACGGACAAACGGACAAACAATGATCTACAAAACACTACTAAGAAAACTAAAGATTGAACTACACGAACCACACTCAAGACCATGTGTTCAGAATAGTAAGTAAGTGCTGCTTTCCTACTAGCACCTGTCGTATTATTTTTGTTGCAAACCAGGTTATACGTCATGACGGAATTACATATAACGACTCTGGACTGACACTGAAAAGGCATGCAGCGAGTTGGGTACGGGCGAAATATTAACAAATGTAATTAAACACGGTTACACGATACAGTCACGGGTTTCATTTTTCAGTCTGAAATGTTCAGAGAATTGTTTCCAAGCATTGTACAAAATAAATAAATTTTACACCCGGCTATAGTGGGTACAAATGTATATAATCTATATATAGACATGTTATATATAGGATAATTCTTCTGACTATGATATTAAAGCGAAATGATTGTTAAAAGGATGAGTTTGTGTGGAGTTTTTTTTTGTTTTTGTAAAATAACGAAAACTATAGTGTTAAGTTGAGATATTTATACAATTGATGCGTTTACAACTTGACCTGTAATCCATTGTTGAAGGTGTTAAAAGTGGTCAAGTAATCCTTCAGAAATGGTGTTAGAAGTGGACTCAATTACGACAAAATCCAGACAAAAATGTAAGCAGGATTAACAGGATTAAACACCTGTGATTATAATACATCCTTACTGATTAATTAGGCATGTTAGACGTGTTGCTTAGAGATATTACAATTTCATCTAAGTAAATAACCGACGAATATATCATAGGCACTAAGATCTTTAATGAACACTTTCGTAATACACGCAAGCATAACACAAACTGACTAACTAATGGTACATGAACTACGCTAAATGTGTTGTTTGTAGGAGAGGACATGTCTTATTTACGTTATTTGTGTTTGTTTGGGTATAGCGGTGTACAACACATAACGTGTTGTGTTTTTGTTTTTCTTCGTCTATGTTGCCAGTTTCTCTTGATTTTGATTGTCTACTTGTTATTGTCCTTTCGGTATTCACTAACGTTTATTTACTAGAAAATGATGGTATAAATGTATAGATATCACGTTTGAGGGTCCTAGACACGTTTATGTGCCTGTACCAAGCCAGGAACTGGATTTACATTGCCATATGTTGGTTGACTTTTTGTTGTTTGTTCAATGAGTTGAGGTGAGAAGTGGTTGTTTGTTTTGTAGATAGTGGGGGAAATGTTAACCACCTCATTGTTTAAACTTTCTTTTTCACAAAATAATGATAGTAAATCTACTAGAGGATGCAACAATTACCCCTCTCCCCCCCCCCCCNAAATAACAAAAACAAAAACACATACATGACAGTGAAGTATATCAAAGATTTCACTACATGAACTTTGTAAATTATTATTTAAAATATATTAAGTTTAACCAATGGATATATTATTAACAAATATAATACAAAAATACGCCTTCATTCTGTCTAAAGATGAGCTTAATTACGATGTTTATTTTCAGTAAAATTCTATGTATCATTCTGCATATGTAATACATGATGTTCCCACTCATGTTTTGAAACATGATTATGAAATATCTGTCATACCTTTATCTGCTATGATTAATGACGTAACACCCATTCGAAAACATTGCAAATATATAATAAAAATAATCTCCGATCTCATGTGCTTCGGATACTTAGTTGCTCTGTAATAGTTTGTAGAGCACTCGTGGTCGTGATCGTATCATAATTGGATTTATAACTACATATGCAATCAGTGTCTATCGCCACTAATGCTATGAGTTCGAATCCCGCTCATGCGAGATGTACTCGGTACAACATTATTTGATGAAATTTGTCAGTGACTTTCGACAAGTCGGTACATCGGTTTCCTCCACTAATAAAACAGAACGCCACGCTATAACTGAAATATTGTTGAAAGTGATGTTAACCACCATAACCCTAACCAACTCTCTGTAATCGTTTGCATAATCTACACGACGAGAATACGCACTGTCAAAGGTAGCCATTAAATAGAAAAAAATGGTTTCGACTTTTATGATTCTACTTGCACATAATGTTTTGTAGATAATGACTTTTATAAAACTCTAATTTCAAGTTTATCCGCAATTTAAATGTCTGTTTGTGATTAAGTTGGTTAATTGTTTATTCAATAAGTCTCTTTTGTAATGAGTTAAAATAACTATCTGACTAGATTCACTTTTACATAACCGATATTGACTAACATAGTTCTTTATATGCAAGACGTTGCTACGTACATGAGATACACTTTTAAACTAACTGGGTGATTAGACAGTCGAACGTCAGCAACGCCTCATCAGTATTATTGGCAGAAATTTGCAATAAAACTACCATTGATACAGTGACATGAATGTCTGTTAATAGTCAAGGTCAAATACGCATATCACATCATAATTACTTGGCTTCTACAATAGAGTTAATTTAAACACTAAAGACATACAATCCAATGTCTCTTAAAAAAAAAAATTAATTCTGATGAAGTATCGTGGGAACAAAATAGTTATTGAGATAAATAATTGATGGAGACTGTCTGCTAGTTAACCAAAGAAAAAGAATCAACCTTTCTAAATATAGCGTAGGGATTTAGTATTTATTTATTGAAAAAATACAATATATCTATTCCTGAAACAAATCAGCCAATGTTTGACGATTGACTCACGGTAAATTTGTTATTTTTGTATCATGTATCATGTCAGTTCAAAATTAACTGTAAGGGCATTTTGGTAGCCAACAGTATAACGTTAACGTGGTGTAAACCGTTGTATCTATATTCTGTTACAGTCGATGAATACAGTCGTGTGCGTTTTGCATATTACTGGTAACTGTTTGTACATGTATATTTGATAGTTATGACTATTACTTGATACCATCGTTGGGAGACTGGATATCCCTGACCTCAGATATAATCCCTGATAAATAATGTAACACGAATGTTTAAGTCCCTCAATATTTGATAGATTCAGCTTTAGCTACGTTTGGATAATTTTAGGGATGTTTTCTTCTCTTGCATACTTGGCATTTTATATTTCGTTTTTCAATTGTCCGGTGTTGTGCACCACTGTGGGAAACGTCAATTTTTTTCACAAAGTTTCCTTGCCACGGATACAGTACTTTTGCCTTAGGATAAAGGCACTGAAGTAGTTTAATATGGCTATTACACTTACGTACACTTGTTTGAGTAAATGAGATATGATTGGTTAACGCCAAATGAGCAAATCCTCCGTTATGTCATGAGGAAAACAAGGTACATTCAATGAAATGATGATGATGTCCGCTTTGTTATAGACCCACACGTTGAGTTGAATTTTCATAGTGCTAGTTTACTGAAACACGCCCGTAGGTAAACATGTCGCTCCACTCGGACACATTATTCTGATTCCGAGCCAAGTTATTACTCCTTAATGATGTGTGCTTAGTGGAGAAGCAACAAATATCAATTTTATAGTCTTTGGTTTGACGTGATCGGGACTTGAACTCACGGTCTACCACATTCAATGCAGGGGAAGCGAGCACGCTAACCATTACAACATCGATGTAATTTATGCTTATTTGATATTGGTATGTTTAACGCTTATTATTCAACACAACGCACAGAAGTCGTGTTAGGATCTCATGTCAATTGATATTATATAACTTAAAGAACATTTGAATCCATCAATTACATCATCATAATCCTTCAATAACATTAATTTATACCTAAAAGCAACGGCACATGGCAGAATAATAACTTTTCTTGCAATCCAATTTTCTAAAATAACGACACATGTTTAACAATAAAAACTCATAAATTGTGGTGAAATTCGTGAATATTAAGTTGTTTTTCACATGAAAGATGTATGGTTTCTAAGTTCAGAAGAACGCTAAGCCAGATGCGATTAATTTTGAAATTATTTGTTCAATAGATACAATAACAAAATAAACTTTTCTGCATGCTCTACCAACGTTTGAAATGTAAACTAATAACGACGTAGATATCTAATATAGTGCGCCCGCTGCGTTTCTGTAATCACCTTCATCAGGAACAAAACATTCCTCATGATAACACAGCATGTTTATATTCTACCGGTATAGAAAATGATCTAGTGATTTCATATCAATTTTATTCCGTATTATTAGAAGAAAGGTTGCAATTTCTCTTTCATTTCAAATTATATGGTTATGCGTTTTCCAGTGCGAAACCTTTGTGTCAGGGTTATGATGTTTAACGCCACTTTCAACAATATTTCAGTTATATCGGTGCGGTCAGTTGTATTGATGGGGGAAGCCGGAGTTCCTTGAGAAAGCCACTGATCTGCCGGAAGTCCCTTACAAACTTTATCATATAATTTTGTATCGAGTGCACCTCGCCATGAGCGGGATTCGAAGTCACAACTTTGGTGGTGATATGTACTGATTGCACATGTAGTTATAAATTAAACTACTATACGATCACGACCAGGACGGTCATAGTACGAAACCTGTACATTTGATAAATATTGAAATGCTTAATAATTTTTTTGTTCAGACATGAATGTCATTATTTTTCTGCAATATTTATGATTTTAATTTGTTCCCTTTCCCGTTTTTTTTTTTTTTTAGAAGAAAATATTTAAATTTGAAAAGCATATAATTAATTTTCATCTCTATTACTATAAAGCAATGTCTTCAATATACCACTTCTGCATATCAAATTAAACGGTTACTAAGTAACGAAAATAAAAATTGAAACTTTAAAAACAAGCAATACTCGTTTAAGGATTCTTACTACGTTCAATCATTTCAAAATCAAGTTCATTGTTTTCCTTCCAGACAAAGGAAAAAAGGTGCTGAAATTTAAAACAACATCGAAACAATCGTGACACAGCCGTAGATAAGACTTCATTAAATCAAAACAGAGAAAATCGATTATTGTTGATTTTTGAACCATAAAACGATAAATAAAAAATATCTTCCTGATAATTATTTTTATAAACGACAAAGACGAGACATTTAATAATGGCTGTTGTATCTATAATCATGGCTTGATTATAAAAATTTCTCCAGGCTTCCTGTAATTAAAAGATAACGGAAAAGTTACGTTGACATATCTTAGACGACCGATTTATGTTATTGTTTTTTATTTTTTCCAAGAAAAGTGAGATTTAATAAATAACATAAAAAAAGTGGGTCATATATTAATAAACATGAAAAATGTAATCTTATAAGGCCATCAGAGGAATTCCTTATCTCTATTATAGAACGAATCAATTGTTATTAAGGCACGTCAAAATATTTAATTATTTCATGTTTTAGGCATGATATGTGTATTGTATAATAATAATTTAAAATTTGCAGAAAAAAAAAGTTATTTATGTCAATTTAATTAGTGCTCCAAATGGAATGTTCTCAATTTAATTTCTATATTAATTCTCGACCCTCAAAATAGTGTGGAATATTATATAGACGAACGTACGTACTCTATATGTATATACCAAAGTTAGATGTAAGCACCTTAATATTGTTGTTTCTCCTTCATGATACTACATGTAATTCATATGAAGAGTTTGAAGATACTAAAATGGTAGTCCATAACTCGAAGATGGACAGACAATACAATGGACAAAAGAAAAAGAACAAAGGACAAACAACGATCTACAAAATACTACACATAAAACGAAAGATCGGGTAAGACGAACTCCAATAACAACCGGGGGATAATTTAGGTGCTCGGAAAAGGGTAAGCTGTTCCTAGTCCACTAGTGACACCCTTCGTAAAGTATGTCATCGCTAACTAATACACAGCAAGTCAGTTGGAGTTCAAGTCCAAATATATATTATAGCATCATATGTATCCTTTACATGTTTGTACGTAGTTCAGGTCATAATCTAGACTGTATGCGTTGACCGATGACACGTATTATCTTTCTGAGAATGAAATACAATGAAACGTACTGTCTAAACCGAACCCTGATTAAACCGAAAACCTGCCTAAACCAGACAGACTTTACAGCTCTATCTACTAAAAATGTCTATGTAATTTTGAACCTGTGCAAATCAAAACCTGTCTAAACTGAAGAAATTCGCCAGTCCCAAAGTGGTTCGGTTTAGACAGGTTTTACTGTACAATACAACTATAACAATGTAACGAGATCATGCAATATGAGATTGTAAGAATCACAGGACACCAATATTGAACGAAGCTGTACGGGTAAATAAGATTCTAATATTACATCCTGTACTAGCTATATTAATTGCAGCATTGCAAAAACAACTATATTATAGTCATACATCATTCCACGATCACGTGCTATTCTACATATTCATTGTGACCGATTACGACTCAAAGAGCGATACTTGATCACAAAGATTACTTAATGAAAAACTGCTATAAATATCGTATGTCGTTAATTAGGTAAACAATATGAAATATATCATTAAGGCTTGAAATACATCATTTTATTCCTTTCAGGTTTTCCGCTATTTTGACCTTCACACTTCGACGGTAAACATGGTTACACAGATATTTTATTAATGTTATGTGCATGTTACGTATTCTTCTTTAAATGGTTTGTTATCTGACTGAAAACGTTTATAACTTGGACTCTTTATGCACAGAACATTGGATGGAATCTTTAAAAGTAATTGGGGTTAGGATTGGGGTAATGGTGTTTAAAGCCACTTGCGCGCAATATTTAATTTATATCGTGGCGGAAACAGTAATACCCAGAGAATACCACCTTCTGTCGCAAGTCACTGACAAACGTTATCACATAATGTTGTGTCGAGTACACCTCGCCAATTGGATCATGTTCCGTCATATTTCTCTTCTAGAATGTGCCTTACATATTAAGACCGATTTATTCCAGGTGATCCATTAAACGATTTTTATTTTAATAGATTTCAGCCCGAAAAGAAAATGTAAAATAAAAATCTGAGAAAACAGTGCTTATGAAAAATATTTGCGCAGTGCAGTTTTAATAGAAAAGTTTGTGGATATAAATACCAAGCTATCATAATATGGAATTATTATACTTCGTGTAAGTTTCTGTAGTGATATTTGGTACTGTAATATTTTGGCATATTACCTAGGTAATATTTATAGATTATTATATGGCATTTTTCATATTACATGCCATATCAACCCTCGACCCATATTAGCCCTCGGGCCTTCGGCCCTTGGGCTAATATGGAGGTATCGGGTTGATATGGCATGTAATATGAAAAATGCCATATCATAACCTATTTATCATATACAGATTGTGGACAAAAGTATTCGTACGATTCCAATATTCCCTTGTATTTTATATTTTAAAAACAATCACTCTGAAGTCAATTCATGTCCGATTTTGATAATTTATGTATCAATAAAAACATAATTTTATGTATTTTTACTCTATAATTTTAAAATAATTTTCTATGAGAAACATTTTGAGAATACACAAGTCAAACTCAACTGAATTCATTTTTTTTCCGAAACAAAATGCAATGATAGTTTTTGCTGACAGATTATTAAAAGTCTGTGTTTCAATCATGACCATTTGAAAAACATGCCTCAAAAAGTTTTTTTTTCAAAATTACTAGTTTATGATTAATTTCAGATTATACTCAGTTTCCCTACTTGTGTTTTCATTTGATTTATGAAGCAAGCAGTGTCATCATTCATTGCATAACGAGCATTTTCCATGTTTTCTCCGTTATCCATATTGACAGTAGCAGACGACGGAAGTAAACAAAGATATATTAATAACGAAAACTAATCGGATAAAAAAAGAAAAAACGTGAATTCCACGGAAAAAGAGTTCCAAAAATAGAAGACTTTATGATTACAAGTGAAAACCTAAATACTTCATCTCATTCAAAATTACTGGTCGCCATTTTGAAAAATCCATATCTCACCCCCATGTAATACGGCACACATTATTACACCCCCCATGTAATACGGATCAGGTAATTACACCCCTGGAGATATGACTTGTTGCATTTCGAATTTATGACATATGCAAAATTAAACATATCTTGATGCAATCAGACTGTGTAGATTTAGGACAACAAATCACTATCTACCGATTGAAACCGGTAGATGGAGAAATATTGATAGAGGAAACAGGTACTGTAATTTATGTAATTGTCAGAAATTAGGCGATGAATACCACTATGTTTTAGAGTGTTCCTCTTTAAACGATAAACGCAAGCAGCTTCTCCCAAAATATTTCATGAAAAGACATAATATTGTCAAATTTTCTGAACTTCTATCTACCAAAAAACAATCGCTGTTACGAAAATTCTGTATATTTATCAAACATATCAATAAGATCTTTTGTACAACTGTTGTTCCTTAACCCATTTAACCTCCTGTCTGGATATTTTGTAAATAGTCTTGCTATGTTATTATTATGATAATTTATATGATAATTTGGCATATTACATGGGTAATATTTTGGCATATTACCTGGACAATTATACAATCAGTATAATAATGATATTAATGTGGTCTTGACCACATTATTTAATTAGTTGATATACTATCAAAATAGATTATATCAAACAATACCACCAGTTCGGATACATTGAATAAGAAAGAAGCACATTTAATAAAAATGGAAACATAACAATTATTATAATGACTACACATGATTAAGTAGTACATGAATAGTAACATTCACTAACACCATTGAAAATAATAATATTAAATGACACTTTTAAATTAAAAAAAAATAAAATGCGAGGACCAGGTCATTCGGTCGTAAAATTATGAAGTAAGTATAATCAGAAGATGTACATCGAAAAAAGACAGACAATAAACCAAGAAGACAATGAACAATCTTCAAAACATTACATTTAAAACGAAAGATCGAGCAACACGAACCCCACTAAACCACCGGGACGATCCCAGGTGATCAGTAAGGATAAGCAGTTTCGGGATAGGTAGAAAAATTATCTAGAATTTGGATATGTTTAATGCAAAACAAAAGCATGTTAATTTTTAATAAATGTACGAAAAACTGAGGTAGTACAAAAACACAATATTCTGTTTTCATAGTTGGTGTAAAACATCTTTATGTGGATATACAAATGTAAATGAAATTTGAATATTATTGGTAATTAAATAATAAATTAAGTAAGAAAGCGAAGTCCCTTTAAGTTGATCATAATAATACATTAACAAATGTAGAAAAGAGAAACATATTACAAATGTTAATACAAAATATTTGCTCATTTTACGACGCAAAGACTTGCTTAATATAACTAAATTCATAATAAATTCAAAAAAAAAAAAAAACAAACAAAAAAAACAACAACAACAACAACGAAAATCAACAAAAAACCTCCCCAAAATATCACCTGTAAATATATAATTTAGTACGCATGGATATTTTCTGGAATAACCTTGATCGGGTATATTACACGTATAGTTAAAAGATTGGACTGCCAAATAATTTAAAATCTTTGGGAGCAGAAAAGCGAATGACCGGATCAGGATAGCCAAAATCCCCTGCTCGAGGTGGATTGACCTTAGTTTTAATAATACATTTGATTATTTAGAAACTGTAGATTTCAAATATAAATACATCTAATGAACCGTGTATCGGAGCGCTAAATATTGTGGGGATACTATCCTCGACGACTGGTAATTCATCAGGAAAGGTATAGACACAGTGATTGTAAAAAAAAAACCACTTCGATATTGAACTTAGTGATTACCCTATCATATCTTTATATGCAAAAAATAGTCAGCTGGAACTTTGTTTACAGTTTGAGAGGGAAAAAAACAACATTGACTTCTCTGACATACACTGTGTTTTTGTTATATTCTTTTGGACGTTATAGTTCAATCTCATAGATCACGCATATACAAACGTTATACACATGTAATTACGAGCGAAGTTACATTAGATCACAACAATTTCCAGGAATTAATGCCTTAGTTACATCATTTGTGTTGAAACAAATAACATTTTATTTCCAGCACTGTTTTAATGATATTATTTTATATATGTCTGAGGATAAGCCAAATATACATTTAATGGAATGGCAACAAATATACAAGACAATAAAACACCACTTCATATGTTGAACAATTTAGTATCCAGCATTCTGTGGTTAAAACCCCAATAAATAACGGTCTGACTATGTACATAAATGATATAGACTTTGTCTCTTTCAATGTTTTTTCGATTGCATTTTTTAACTGTTCCGACAGATGTCATATAATTACCCTATGTTGACATTAGTGTCAATCATTCTGTGGTTACAAATCTCATAAATAGATATGTCTAAGCGTATTAGGTGTATTGACTTTTTTCTATTAGATTTTGGGACTGTTCCGACATTTTAACTTGCAATGACCATATACTACAGAGCATAAATCATTTTGGGAGTTCAAAATTCAAACGTTCAAAACACTCATGAAAATCGGTCATGTACATGTGTATTTGACGTATCGAGTTTGTCTCTTTCTATGGGGTTTCGATTGAATTTTAAAGTTGTTCCGAACGTGTAACACTTTTTGTTTTGCATTGTATAAATAAACTTTGCTATCAAATACCATCAGATATATTGTTAAACTTATTTAGTGGTAGACTTAACGTCAGAAACATGATAATACAGACTGATATTATAATTACTTACTTCTTATACCGTATACGTTAGCATTGTGTGAACACGTTTATTTACATGACATATTTATTTCTGTCCTATATGTGATATCAAATACTTTGTTTTGTATTAACTAATGCAATATCAAATTTACAGTCTAGATAAAAATAACCACAGGCTCAAACTTTACCTTTTGTATGCAAACAAGAGATAATTATTACATAAACCATCCACAAAACATCAGCAAATATTTATGTTTGAAATTGATATTATATTATTACAATCTCCCACAGGCATATATAGGTAACATTGGTCGCGTTTGGCTATCCTGTTTAGGCACCTTGATGTACTTCCTTCCAACGAATTTTAAATTATTTAACTCTCCAATCATTTGACTAAAAATACATAGCTTTATTCTCATAAACCAACTGTACTTACATAGGTATAGAGATACATATAAATAATGATGATAATAATAAACGTATGCAATAACATATCAATAGGCGCAAATGATTTATATTAGTAATTGCAAGCTCTTGCAATATAACATACTGCTCGGGACAATATTTAACAAATAGTTCACGGCACTGAGGGCCATATGGCAGTTTATGGACCGGGATGTCACCCACAAAATATTATATGGATCGAAGCGAAGCTGAGGTCCATATAGTATTTTGTGGGTGACAGACCGGTCCATAAACTGCCATATGGCCCGAAGTGCCGTGAACTATTTGTTATATTATACTTCGCGTCCAAAAACAACCCCAATTATCTCCCGAAATAAAGACTCGAAAACGAGGCAGTCCACTGCCGGTCCATATAACGTTATATGGACCGGTTGCGCTAACAAAGACAAATAGGGAAAATAAAACGTAAAGTACAATATTCACCAATATTCATGCAATAACCCTTTTATTATATAGTAATAAATATTTTAGCAACAAGCTTTGAAATTTTATAATACTTTTGAATTTTTTTGAAATTTTTGAATTTTTTTTTTTTTTTTAATCTTTAAAATTTTGATTTTTTTTGCAAATTTTGAAATGTTATAAAAGTTTTGAAAACTTTGAATTTTTGCATTTGAATTTTTTTTTNAATATAAAGCGTGCAAAATACAAGGATATATTGCACGATTATTTTCCATTGAAATTAATAGGAAAATATGTATTACTATATAATAATATCAGTTAAGATCATACATGTCTGTAGAAATGAAATACTATGATAAATAAGAACTGGATATAGCATACCTGATGGAGGTTATTCCAGAAACTCGTCCTGGGTACTAAAGTAGTTACCTATTTTCCTCTAAGCTAACCAACATTTTTAGATTTCTATTTATAGAACATAAATTATATTTATAGAGCAATATGATTAAGATCAATAAATGGACCATTGAAGCATAGAAATAAAACACTTGAAAGTAGTATCTGTTACCAAACAAAACAATCGTGTCCTATCTATTATATCACGTGTTACGTATGACAACTAAGACTTCCGTCTTAATCAAATTATTTCACTACATCTTTATTGACTCCAAAAAACCCAACTAAACTATGCAAATATAAATCCAACTACCATACGACCACGACGCGGCCCTTCATTTTAGGTGTAAGACATAGTGATCAACAGACAGCAGACACGAACTCACCAAACACGAACTCTCCCTCCAAATATAAAACCAAACCAAACCAAAGGCAAATAAAATCATAATATAGAATGGGAGTAACGAACTAAAATAATGGACATTGCAACACATAAACAACAGTTAAATAAATAGACAATATAAGTACAAATATAAAAAATATAACATGTATTTGTTCTAACTTTCGAAACAGGTTGAAAAGCGTGTCTTTGTTGAGCTTTTCTGTGCTATTTCACAGCATACCTTAAGTCAAAAGATTGAAACCAAATGATTAAAAGGTCCATTGGAGCAAAAAAAAAAAAAAAAAAAAAAAAAAANATGGCCTAAAAAGTGAGATATGGGTCTTAATTTTACCTAATTTAGGAACTCTCAATTTCAATAATAAGTATATCTGAACGAATTTGTCAGTGTCAAACCACAATCTCTTTATATGACCAAAACTGGTAGTGATGTCTGCTAAGAATTGGTCGCATCTGCAGTCCTCCGGCACACGTCATGAAATCCTATTTCTGATAGTCAGCAAAGAAAACAAGGATATATTTGAATTCATAGAGGAACATTTCATATGGATTAGCCAGTTCTTGATGGAACAATAATTATTATTATACCTAACTAACTTCTCATTGGCTGAAATTAAATCACATGACCTGAAACAATTTTAATGTTTTGTGAAAATTAACCCAAACGGGAAACAACTAGTTGTTTACCGGGTAACAACCCTATTGTTCCCCGGTAAACAACCCATTGCGTGCCTCAAAAGGGAAGCAACTCTTTCCGGCAGTGACATTGCCGTCTGTTTGTTTACAATTTGGTCGGACTCGCTAATTCTTCTACTTCTACATGTATTTATTTAAATGCCCAATCCTTGGTCTGTTGTTCAGTATAATACAACAGTTATTTGCCTTCAATGGATTGTAAACATCAGAATTGTTAACCCTCAAGGGGTTGTTTCCCTCGGAAAAACAGCCCCCTTCAGGTTAACAATTCTGGATGTTTACATCCATTGAAGGCAATAATTGTTTATTACTCATACAGAATAAAATATAGAAGTTATTACCATGCATTTTCGTGTGTCATTGTCAATGTCTAATTGTATAACTAAATGCATCTACTGCAGCGCTAGCTGCTTAGTTGTATCTGTTATTTATTAATAGCACAAATGTAGTAATACATTGTAAATGCTCAGTTTTATTTACGGTACAATGCTTCAATTGAAATCTCCTAGTCGCATCAGGTGCAGATTATTTATCTCAGTTGGTATTTTATGAACGCGTGGAAAACACTAAGAAAAGAGTTGTGGGTTCATAAAGCTAGTTAAGCTCGCCAACTTTTTTAATTGTATTGCTTGTACAAAGACATGAGAGTGAACAGTCATGTATTTGTGATGGGGTATCGATTTTACATCTTTTCACAATTTTTCTATTGGATTTTGGAACTGGTCCGACTGTGTAGTCTTTCTATTATTTTTTCATTTCATTTGCATATATTATCCTAGTTAATTTAAGACGCTAACAATGTACTTCGGGGGTTTACAATGATTCCAGATGGACAAAATTCCGTATCATTAGCTTATAATAATCTTATCTAAAACCTGTCTGGGAATTAATAAAATATGCTAGTGGCTGACTAAATTTGAAATAATTAATGATCAATAACGTCCAGACGTTTTTTGTCAGACCCGCCGATTGTTAACGTCCCACAATGCTAATAACATACCAATATTGATGCCAATCCTTATGCTTACTTAACAGAAGTCTTCGATACTTAAACAGTGTTAACATCTTATCATCAATCTTTAGATCTAACAAGACAGTGGATATGTCCAACAGACTTGACAACACATATATAAAAAGTATATTGTAATTGCTATTAAAGATTAAAGTAATCACAAAACTTAATTTTCATTTATAATAATAAAGAAAAAGTAGATATTTATGGTAGTGTTCACGACGCGCTTCTGGAATAAATAAACGTGAGAGAAATCCGAAGGGCAAGAATGGGCAATCCAGAGAAACTGGCAACATTGAGTATACAAGAAGAAGGGAAAAACAAAACAAAACCCCACAACACACTATACACTAGTTCAACAGTAATAGGTGTTTATCGTTTCCTTCATAATTAGTATGTACGTGAGAGATGATTAGTAATAATTCAAAATATATTTATTAAATTTCAGAAAATAAACTGTAAAAACCGGAGGGGCAACTAAGAATGAAACACACAGAGACAAAGAAAATAATTGGCACAAAACATAGAAAGATGATAAACAAACAAAACAAAACACAACACAGAAAACTGTCAAAATTCACGAATACAAAATTGGAAACCATAAAAAGTTTGTGTGGTTGAAACCAAAATCTTGCGCAGGGTAAGAACTTTCTGTTTCGAATAAGACACAGCTCGCATTACTCGAGGTCAAACTTGAGGTCAAATTATTGTTGGTGATAGAGGATATAAAACCCTACGCGAGGGAACATATCAATTACTAATTGAGGAATGGCTATTTTGTAACGATCAACTAGTTCGCGAGGACAACCCTGTGATGTTTATAGTGTTGACTTCAACCCAGGAGCAGCATATACTTTGTGTCAGCATCTTACCTCTGTCCAGAACATCACTATACTGGACAAAAACCGTAGAATACCGCATTTGTTGTGAAATGTATACTCCATACTCTGGTGATGCTGGATTATTTCTACTGCAGAATGTATGGAACATAATACAGAAAAACCTGTCTATACCGAACCCTTTTGGGACTGAATAATTTGTTCAGTTTAGACAGGTATTTGGTTTACACAGGTTCGAATTACACATAGACATTTAGTAGATGGAACTGTAAAGTCTGTCTAGTGTAGGCAGGTTTTCTGTTTACTTAGGGTTCAGTAGATAGGACTGTAAAGTCTGTCTAGTTTAGGCAGGTTTTCTGTTTACTTAGGGTTCGATTTATACATGTTTCACTGTATGTCTATTCTTATAATGGATGTATGATACCAATATTACTATCATATGGTAGCATGATTAGATACAACAACTTAATCTTAATATGACGAAATCTAATAAAAATCTTAAATTCTCAAATCGCATATTTCCTTAATTACTAATAGTAGAATATTACGTTAAACTGAACTTTAAATGTGCCTACTACTCAAAGATATCAGTATACAAACGATAAGAAAAACAATCATTTTAGGAAATTAATGTCCATATTTGTCAGTTTAGGTATACTAATATACATACATATGAAGTATATTTAAACATGTCATTTGACAATGTTAAACACGTAATTCATACAGAATAAGACGAATACAGATAAGTAAATAGGCCAAAAAGTAATATATATATATAGGTTAAAACAATCCACACCAGTAATAAGCAATTTCTAATTTCCGATAACCTATGAAATCATTTAAGCTTATTTTCTATTTATTTGTTTTTATAAAAAAAAACCCTCACATTCATTTTACTCGGACAGAAGGATATGAATGTAAATGAGCATGATATATTCTCCAACATTTACACTTCGACGTTGATTAAATATCTTCTAGGAGTGAGAGTAAACTGCACAATGTTGCTTTTATTTCGTTTTTACCGACAAAGTTGAAAAAAATTAATAAAAAATCAATTTATTAAATCCATTAAAAATGTATAGATATCATAAACTTATCAATAGCTATTGCATTTTCTCCAGTGGTTGTTACTTCTGATTGCCAATAGAAGTTGCCATTAAACCGAAGGGGGCAACTAAGAAAGAACAATTCTGAGACACTGGCCACATTGGGCACACAAGACACAGGACGAAGACAAACAAAACAACAACAAACAAATAAAAAACAAAACAAATAAGAAAGAAATCAAAATAAAACACAACACGGGAAACAAAAACTAAAACTGAACACGGATCCCACCAACAATACCGGCGAGAACCGGCGTGCTCGCCAAGTGTGAGCAGTTCCTGCTTCCTGTATGACACCCGCTGTGTTATTCATATAGTCATGTCCAGTAATAACCTTGTCGAGATAGAGGCAAGAAAAACTTTGAAGTAAAAAGGAAAATATAAATGGATATTTCGTATAACGGTCGATTACCATTGATTTTATTAACTTATCAGGAAAAAGATACATCCTCAAATACCAAAAAAAAAATCACATTTTTATCTCATTTTTAAGAAAAGTTCAATAAAACAGAATGAGAACAAAATATTAACGATTTGTCCACGTTTACTTCTGTCGATGATGTCTTTCATATTTCATGTATAGTTTTTTTTTATCAAAAGTCTTCATGACCAATACATAATAAAAAGGTAAATATAAACTGTGTTGCGCACGACACGTCCGTGGAATAACCTTCATTAGATACGTTCATAGTCCAAAGATTGGAAAGTCTAATAATTTAAAGGCTTTTGCATGCAAGTTCCAAGTTAACTTAAATTAGCCACAATTGGCTAACGTTATATATGTCTGAGAGCTACGGTTTTTAACGACACTTTAAAAAAAAATCAGCTATTTCGTGACGGTCAGATTTATTGGTGGAGGCAACCGGAATACCAAGACAAAAACACCGATTTGATAAAGTAACTGATAAACTTGAGCATATAATGTTGATTTGAACTCACAACGTTAGTGATGACAGGCACTGTATCTGATGAACCATGTATACCCCGAAGCACTGACTACTGGGTGGATGATACCATCGTGGACTGGGTCAATTTAATGTAGGTCAAAACGTGATTATAAGCTTTAATTAGTGCAAATGATATCTATTTTTAAACAAATCCATGTGACACCATTCTCATTTTTTTTTTATAATACTTGGAATAGACGTTTTGTTTTACCTAATGAAAACATAGATAACAAATTTAATGCATATGATGCGTTTCTGGAATAACCTTCACCAGGTGGCGCTAAAATATGTGATAGCCAAGTCATTTAAAGGTATATGGGAGCAGAAAATCCACAGGGCCTAAACAGTATAGTCAAAATCGGATAATGTCACGTATATGCCCGAGGGAGGAGAAGCATAGTAATCGGACACATTATTAAAGTCTGAAAACTATTTTATACGATTATACAAAATCCTATAGAGACGTCAAACAGCCGTAATACGTACATATAACATTTTAAAGTATTTAAATCGCATTTTATGGTGCAAAAAATTAAACTAATAATATTTATTGACTAACACAATTGTCAATGTCTACCGATAATCCTTAGGGGTCGTTGTGGTCCTGGTCATATGGTAGTTGGATTTATAACTACCTATGCAACCAGTACCTAACACCACTAAAGTTGTGAATGCGAATCCCGCTCATGGAGAGGTGTACTCAATACAAATGTATGTGATACATTTTGTCAGTGGCTAGCGGCGTTTAGGTGGTTTTCTCCACCAATAAAGCTGACCGCCAGGATATAACTGAAATATTTTTGAAAGTGGCGTTAAACGTCATAAACCAACCAACCAACGAATTATCTTTAAGAGAGGTTTTAGAATTATGGAAGGACAAGTAATACAAGGAAATATTTTAATCAGTATAATGTTAGGGTTATGGTGTTTAACGCCACTTTCAACAATACGACCACAACGGCGCCTTTAATCACTAAAAATGGGAGGAAAATTATGATTTATATTCAGCTCAAATAAAGAAAATACATTTTTGTAATATAAAAGTCGGAAAACACACATTTTGATTTTGCATTAAAAAAATTATTGATTTCATAATAAATCAAAATTAAAAATCAAAAATATACCACACTGTCGTGATCGCATGGTAGTTAGATTTACAAATATCTATGCCATCAGTGCTTATCACCACCAGCATTGTGATTTCTAATCCCGCTCAGACTAGGTTTACTCAATAAAACACTATGTGATAGTTTCTCAGTGAATTGCGGCATGTCGGTGGTTTTTTGCCGGGTACTCCGGTTTCATCCACCAAAAAAACTGACCACCACGATATAACTGAAATATTGTTGAAAGTCGCATTAAACACCATAATACTAACCCACACTGTCGGAACAGTTCCCAAAAATCCAATATCAAAATCACAGAAAGAGGTAAAATTGATACCTCTAACACACAAATACATGACCTCTGACCTCTAACACACAAATGCATGACCCCACATTTTCTTCACATAAATAGTTCAAACTAAGACTCATCAAAAATATTGGAGCAACATACTCATACATTCAACAATAGCATTGATTTATATTTGTTTTTTTTGT
The DNA here is from genome assembly GCA_002080005.1 of Gigantidas platifrons. Lineage (NCBI taxonomy): Eukaryota > Metazoa > Mollusca > Bivalvia > Mytilida > Modiolidae > Gigantidas > Gigantidas platifrons. Next base: position 180,833 of record MJUT01058277.1, on the reverse strand, counting down.
AATAGTTTTTTTTTGTTTTAGATCAATTAATAATTACGTAATTCCGTTTCAACCTAATTTCAAAATCGGATTAAATATTTCTAAAGCACGAAATGTATTCGTTCAAGAACATTAAAGCAAATTGTGGCAAGGGATATCCTTATTACTAACCATCATAACAAAACAAATACATAGACAAAGTATATTGCTTGATGGTGTTTAATGCCACTTTCAACAATATTTCAGTTTTATCGTGGCGGTCTGTTTTACAGGTGGACGAAACCGGAGAAAACCACTGATATGTCACAAGTCACTGACAACCTAAATCACTTAATGTTGTACACTTCGCCCTGATCGAGATTCGAACTCACAACATCAGTGGTGATAGGCACTAATTGCATAGGTAGTTTAAATCCAACTACTATGCGATCACGGCCACGACGACCTCTCAACAAAAATATAAGTATTTTATCATACAAAATATAAAATACACATACCTTTTATCATAGATAGAAAATCAAGGTAGAAGGACTTCACATACATTGTCTATTGATTATTATAATTGGGACAGATATCGGTTATCACTAGAAAGCTATTTAAACTTTTAAAAGTATAAATATAGAAAATATCATTTCAGATTTTGTTTCATAAAATCGCTTAAATAAATAATATATCATAATATGTGTGTCTTACCGTTATGCATGAGTTATCTTATATTTAAATTTTTCAATCCAGACACCTACGGACATTACTGGAAATATTATCAATATAATTATAATATATAAAATAATTAATAATATACGAAAATTTGAATCCTATACACGTGCTTCGAGTTGCGTTGATGAGCTTATACAATCTGACAAGCCTTATTAACCTAATTTGAGCTACTGATTACGGTTGAAATATTCAGTGTTGTTCCGGACTTGTATTGTTTTTGGCATAGTATGCATGATATGGCTGGTTTTGCTTTAATGATGCTTCTGTTTGTACAATTGTAATTAGTGATATATTTATAGTATATATATGCTACATTATCCATTGGCATACATTTGTATTATGTTAAATAATTGTATGTAAGTAAGTATGAAAGTAAAAAATATTAAGTCAATTAACATCATTATGACTAGAGGGGGTATGGTGTTTAAAGCTAACTTCCACAATATTTCAGCTATATCGTGGCGGACATTTTAAATGGTGGAGGATACCGGAGTACCCGGATAAAAAAAAAAACACCATCTCAAGTGCGTAACAGCACTAAAATTGTGAAATCGAATCTCTCTCAGATGAAGTGTACTCGATACAACATTATGTGATATAGTTTGTCAATGGTTTGCTACAGGTCAGTGTTTTCTCCGGGTGCTCCGATTTTCTCCAATGATAAAACTGACCACCACGATATAACTGAAATATTGTTGAATGTGGCGTTAAGCACCATAACCCTAACCTCCTATGACTTCCATGTCTTCCGAGTTCGACTTCCAACTTTGCTGATGTTTATTCAAAGCAATCTTAGTGATAAAGTTTGTCAGTGACGTATTGATAGACAATAGTTTTCTCTGGGTACGGAGATTTCCTCTACAAATAAGATTAAACGCCGTAATATAACTACAAAATGTTTAAAGCAGCGTTATTCACCTAAAATCTAAATCAATTTTGTGTTTAAAAAGGCGTAAAAACAGTGTCGATAAACATATCAAAATCAACCAGAAAAACAAATTGACCTTCCGCCTTTTCTAAAATTCTAGACACAAAATTACAGTTATTTTTAGAAAATAATAAACAAACTTATATTATTTGTGCAGATGTTTATTAAAATGATAATACAGTGTGGTCTAAGATATAATTAATTTTATAACTGTTATTTTATTACCTACATCTGCATGCTTTACTGATAGGGATAAGAAATTGCTGATAAATCGTGTTAAATAAGATTGAATGTGTTGGTTCTGTCATAAGATACACACGCTATGAGATAGTCATACATCATATCATTACTATTATTGTTGACATGTTCAGCCTTTTTATCACCAAACTCCGATAATGAGGGGATTTATAATTTAATAATGTGCAACACTTGAATTAGTTACATTTGTATATACTCGATACAACAGATGTGATAAAGTTTGTTAGTGACTTGCGACAGATCGATTGTATTCTCCGGGTACTCGGGTTGCCTCCACCAATAAAACTGTGTGCCACAATATAACTAAAATATTGTTGAAAGTGGCGTTAAACAGCATAAACCTGATCCTAACCCTAAACTAAAAACCTCTCTTAAAAAGTTCCATAGCCGTCATCATGGATTGGTTGATCTTTACATGATATTCGCATTTTAACTACTTGATTTTCTCCCAATACTAAGGTTCTCCTCCCTTAGGCATAGGTGACCTTAGCCGATGTCGGATACCCTTTAGTTTTATTGCTCCTACAAATTTTGTAATTTTTTGCCTTTTAGCGCTCCTGATGACAGTTATGACAGAAACGTGTCGTGCGTTCTAAATTGGATGTCTAAGGTTTTTTTCATATTTTTTCCCCTGATTATTGTGAAGTAAAATACGGAGTCCCATTGAATTGACACAACCTTTTACTACATGAGTATATTCAATGACAACAGGTAAAACACAAATTAGCAAAAATATCACAATCCGTAAATAAAAAAAGCAACAAATGTGAAACATAAAACGAATAACAGGTTCGAGCATACGTCAACAGTATAGGCATGCACTGTGCATGATGGAGGGTACGATTGAAAACGATTAGAACGGCGCTATTTACTGCCTTTTTAGTACATGTTGGCATTTGTGCTAGGCGTTTTAACATAGCAGGATAAACACAATATACATGTACATACACTATTGGTAAAAATGACATTTACCTGCCCTCGATGTGAAACAGGCAATTTAAGTTTTTGTGTTCAAAAATAACATAGGTATATAGGGAATAATGACGTTAAAAATTGATATTTGTGTTTAAATCATAATTTCTGAAAAAAACTGAATCATAAATATATTTAAATATTACCAGAACAAACTGCAGGTTTATCTGAGTTTAATTGTAAAAAAATTCATAAAATCGGACAAGAAATAAAATCAGGACAATTTTTTGAAAAAAATGTGTGTTTATATGAAATATATAGTAAAAATTTTGAGTGGGAACAGATATATTGCACATAACTGTACATACTTATTTACTTTAATTACTGCACATTCTGACTATAAGTTATACAATCAAGTTTTTCGACGAATCGCAATGTTTTTTCATCGTTTTATAGTGTGAATACATGAGTGACTTAAGTAATGGGTTTTTGTAATGGACACTTGCCTTGGAAGTTAATAACAAAAACTGTGTTAAGTGGCTGAATCATATTCAGATCTTTCAATTTGTAGTTACAATGAACAATAATGCATTTTGTATGAATGATACAATATTCTATGTCATATTCCACCTATCAAGTATATTTGATCACACTAAGAGTTCCTGTCTGGACAATTACGCAAGCGGTGTTGCAAAATGTATGAATTATTGACTGTCATTGACATTTCTGTGGTCTTAGTCGTGTCTTGGTTGATCTATAAGTTGTTTGTACCGATATTGTTTGTTTCCGGTTTGTCATTTAGCATGAATATATCTTATCTGCTAACATGAGCACTCGGTGTTCCTCTTACTAAGAAAAGTTTTAAGATACCAACAGAGTAATGAGAAGCTATAAATCGGAGGACACATAATACAATTGCAAAAGGAAAGCATGAAAAAATGACAAATAATGACATGAAAAATACTAGACAGACAACTAAAGATTGGGCACCACCAACACAACAAATAAATTTAAAAACGGCATAAAGTCAGGTGCACCGGTGGTGGTCCATTTACAATGTTGGTGGTATATTGATGTGCCCGCGGTGATCTATGTTTACAATATCTCAATATATTATACTTTACGTTTATATTTTCCCCATTTGTCTTTATTAGCAAGAAGGCCAATGTAACAGTATAATGACCTGGCCCAGTCAATATAATGTTTTCTTCCGGATTTTGTCCGAACCCGTTTTTGGCCTTAGATATAAAATAACAAAGGACATGTCGTTTGACAGATTTGCAAGTATTGAGTATAATATAACAAATAGTTCATGGCACTTCGGGCCAAATGGCAGTGTATGGACCGCTCTGTCACCTTCGGTCCATATAATATTTTGTGGGTGACTTCCCGGTTCATAAACTGCCATATGGCCCTTAGTGCCATGAAGTATTTGTTAAATAATGCGCGTCCATTTTGATTCATTATGGTTGCATTTTGTGTAGCAACTCTGGCTCATTTTTATATTTCCGTTCCCGTTATGATCCATGTTTGCAATTTATTGGGTATGTTCACTGGACGTGAATGTCTCTGTTTGCAGTCTTTTAGGCATATTGGTCTTCCCGTTTGCAATGCTTACGATATATTGCGTACTGTTGTGGTATGTATCTTTGTGGTATATTGATGTATCTGTAGTGGTTCATGTGATAACGTCTGTAGTATTTTGCGTTCAGTTGTTGTCTGTGTTGGCAGATAGATACACAGCAAAGTGAAACTAATTTTTGAAAACAGTGCATGAATTAACATCCATTCCAATCAAAATTCAAATTTTAATTTCTTGCACGAAAAAATAATAAAAATAGATCATATTGCTATATCAGTGTCCTGATTTATGTTGTCATGTTGACCTAAATATTAACCATATATTTTGATTGACATATGTTATTTTCGTTTTTTATACAAGTATATACTAAATCAATGCTATATATAATACCTAAAATGTTGCCTTTCAATATCATATATAAAAATATTTCCCATATGAATGTGCCCATTGATCAACGTTCATACAGAGATAGGCACTTTAATTACCGATACCTTTAAACATCTATAAATTATGGGAAGATTTAAATAGAACAATTAATAAGATAATGGTCTAGATTTAGATATCAATGGCGTCTGGGGTAGGTCGACTTGGTTTGGCATGTGGGTCCATAAAAATAGTTGACATTTAGAATTAGAATGATATGTCTGTTCGCCAAGATAATGTAGTTTTTATATTTAAGAACAAAATGGTCATATTACATTTGGTAATAAAGTAACACCATACTGTACTTTAAAATAATATCGTATATTTATAGGTATAAAGCAGATCAAATATAGTTCAAATATTATCAAAGGAAGTCATTAGGGAAAAACTAGATAATTCTGTCTGAAATTAAATCACTTTTGGTTAAAATATTATAAAAAGAAGTATAAAGGAGGAAAACTAAACATTTCAGTCTGAAATTAGATTCCTTTTCAGATATAAATATCTCTTTTTTGTTTATCTTAACCAAATCGAATATACGGAAACAATACAAAAATGTAGTGTAAAAGTTTAGAGGAATTCAACTGTGAATGCATTCATTGGTCAACATTGCCGATTGGTTTTTATAACCTTGATATATTTAAACCAATTTTGTTTATACATTGCATTAGCATGTATAAGTCATCTTTCTAAGCCAGCGGGAACCTTGGGAGTATATAGATAAGACCTAGTTTCTCCACTGCATTGCACAAATCCACAGAAAGAGTGGTCCACTAGTTAAGAGGGACACGTCAAATGCATATTTTACCCTTAGATCGGACCGTAAATGAGTGTTTCGCGTATGGAGAATACCAGATTTCTTCCCGGTTAAAATCAAATTATAGCAGCTCATATGGACAACATCTTGTTAGCATTGATCGTTGGTTGATACTCCTTTGTAATGCACACTGTTCTGACTATATCAACTTTCTCCTCCTTTTATAAGTTGCAACGAAACACAAACCCATTGACCCAACCATTCAACCTACTAAATATTGTGTTATTCGACCACATTATGCTTTTGTATGCATTCTGCAGTCGGTTACTCTTGTTCGGTTGAACCTGATATAACTAGATAACTTTTAAGTATCATGCATTTCTGTATTGTATAGAAATAAACTGTTGCTTTTAATTAAACACATGTACAGGGAAAAAAACATGAGAAAAACAGGAACAGCATTAATTCAATTATGCAACACACGTAATAAGAGGTATGAAGAAGAGTATGAAGATATCAAAGGGGCAATCAGAATCCGTATATCGGAGAAGGACAGACAACACAATGGCCAAAAGATACCAAAGGGGTAATCAGAATCCGTATATCCAAGAAGGACAGACAACACAATGGCCAAAAGAAAAAGTAGAAAAGGACAAACAACGATCTACAAAAAATACACATAAAACTAAAGATCGAGTAACACGAACCACACTAAAACCGCTACGTTATCCTCATTTGTCGAATACGTAATGGATAATAATCTCCAATCGTAGGTTCTTAAAAAAAAAGACTTACGATACCCGTAAGGGTCGCATTAATTCATTTTAAGAATCTACGGGTAGGAGTGTACACTCTTACTCACTACATTTCCATCTACAAAAGTATATTTTATTTGATATGTTTAATATTTAGAAAGCGACATTTTAGATCATCTTGCAAATATAAAACCGTAAATTTGTATTTGAGAACATCCATTCGATTCTCGTTGATATTTAGATAATTCAAGTGTGCCAAATGTTAATCTGTGGTCTGTCTGATTTGTCATTACATTACAGGCGGTTCGCTTCTTAGATATTATACAATTACTGTCTTTTGATGAGGTAAATGTGTGGATTTATTGACTTTTGAAAAAAATGATATTCACTGAGCCCGAAAGGGCGAAGTGAATATCATTTTTTTCAAAAGTCAATTAATCCACACATTTACAGAATCAAAAGACAGTAATTGTTTATACTATATTTTGAAGAAATAGTGGTATTCTGAAATAATAAAAAAAAGTTACGTCCACTGTCCTGGCGTAGTGCTACATTATTGTTTACATCATCATGTTATTATCTGAATATTTATCGCTTAATATATTTTTTAATGTTCCGTCCGACAAATCTTGGTTTTGGGCACCGGCGATACGTCTGCGCCTACAGACCACATTTTGTTTTTGTATTGACGGATGCGCAAATGAACTACTTTTTTCAATGGTTGATTAAAACAGAATATTCCTAAAAAAAATTCCCGATGTTCCAAAAATAGTAACACGTGACATTTACCGCGGTGAATATTAAATCTGAGGCGGTGAATACGTCTTTTTATTTTAAAAAATGATTGAGGTAGAAATCTATACTAAAGAATTTATTAATATAGAATAATGATGTTTATTGCAAGAATATGTATATTATAAAAGTTCACGTACTCATCAGTACAGGACATAACTTTTGAAATACTTTTAACATGATTTGTAAAAATTGATCAATTACTCATATAAAAAGTATTTTTATAAAACATAGTTGATTATGAAGAGTCATATACATGTATATTACTTATATATTATATAATGTGATAGCCGTGACTCGGTGGTAACAAGAAAGTTGTTAAAAGTGCAGCAGGTGTTTGATACCTGGTAGCACCAACATTTGAATAACACATCTTTAAGGCTAATATAGTAACACGATGGGTGCCAGTGGTGGGAGAGGAACTGTCTACCTTTCCGTAACACATGATATCACCCCGGTTAGTGCGGTTTGTCTGGCTCAATCTTTAGTTTTCTGTGTAGTGCTTTGTAAATCGCACATAACACAGAAAACTAAAAAAAGAACAATGATGTAACGTCAGAGAAATATAGTAACGTGTGATAATCTCTACCCTTAATCTTTAAATTGGTGGATTAACTACAATAATTATTCTACTTGATTAAATATAATATTAACCTATTATTATTACAAGTGTAAATACGGTCATTATAATATTATGTGTCGATCCGTTTTAACATAAATGTCAACAGGTACCTGTATTTTATGACAAGCACTTAATACTTCAAAGAGAATATTTTCCCCCATTTGCTTAAAATAATAAATAGTTATATCATGCATCTGCTTGAATGAACTACAAAGATACCAAAATGGTAATTAGAAGTTGTTCGTAAAAGAAGGACAGGCAATACAATGGTCAAAAGGAACAAGGACAAACAACGATCAACAAAACACTACACAGAAGACTAAAGATTTAGCAACACAAATCTCTCTAAAGGAAGAGTTCGAAGATACTGAGGGGTAAGCAGAACCCATTAATCGAAGAAAGACAGACAATACAATGGCATAAAGAAGGACAAAAGGTCAAACAATGATTTACAAAACAAAAAACGAGATTGAACAACGCGCATCCCCACTAAAAACCGTATTGAACTAAGATGCAGCATTGTTTTTCCTCAATTCTCACGTTTAAAAAATGCTGTAAAATTAAACCATTGGTTTCGTACAAAGTTAGAATCATTCTATATTTTTCTGATATCACAGACTTATGCCTGTAGTATTCCTAATCATTGTACTATATACTTGTATTGACCGAATTACTTCTCTAGAAGTTAAACCGTTTGCGTCAGTTGATCCTTATATATGTTATTGTAATGGTCTATCTTCTACATGTATATTATTGTGTTGTTTATTATTATCTTCTCGTTACAAGGTAATTGCGGTGCCTTTCCTGATGAGATAAAGATGAGATTGCAGTGTAAGTGTACGTTGCAAAACAATCGCATTGCGATAGCAAAACGAAATCTCATACAAATATAGAACTAATTTTGTTTTATTCGAAAGGAATTGACATGTCCTCCTAATGGGAGGAATATTCCAGTGATATTTAAATGATAATATTCAACTTATGGAAGACGGTCAGTATGTGGGAGAAATAAAATATAAAATGACAGTTTTAGGACCTTTGGTTCCTTTTTATCTTTTCATAAATAAAATGAAGGAATAATTATATTTTCACTCGTGAGATATGCTTATTTCTGTTCCAATCCAGGATATAAATTACCATGATCTTCTGTTGGTGTGCTATCTCTTAGCTTGACATTGAAGTTCTTCTTTATTTAACTGTTTTTTGTTTGTTTGTTATTAACTTATCTTTGAAATATCGCAATATTGTAGAGTAAATAAAAAGTCTCGTCCGCTTATAATGAAATTGTACGGGGACATAAAATTTTTACATAATATTTAAACTGCAATATAACCCGACGTGTTGATATACAGTCTAGCCCCCTGATAATGAAATGATGGGGAGGACATGCATTTATTTTCATAATAGTTTCATAATAGCCACATCTGATATATACACAAGTGGATTGTAGTGGATACATTTTGTGTTCATTATAACCGATTTTTCTGTATAACCGATCTCACAAGTGGATTGGACTGTACCTAAATAATAAAACGAAAATAAAAAAATATAACACTTTCCGAATATTTCCAAAATCCAACAGAAAAATGATAGAAAGAGGCAACATCGATACCTCAAACACAAAAATAAATGACCGCTCACTTGCGTGGCTTGGTAAATTCACATCAATAAAAAGTGGCGGGGTTTACCCAGTTTTGTAAGCCCAATACATGCACTCTTAGTTTATGAATAGAAGCATAAGTATCAAAACCTACTTACCTATTTCGCTCTAAATTGTCCTTTCCGTACAATTTACTGCGTTAAAACTATTGCCACTATATTAGGCACAATACTACTTTAAATATCAAAGCGATTTTTTACGACTGTTTTGTTAATCGTTTTACAAAAGGATTACAAATGTTAAAAACTTAAATCCTAATGGAAAAAGTATTTATTACATTACAAATCAAAATGTAGACTTCAATTTTAATTGAATTTTTCTCACCTGAAAGTTGACCATTGGCAATATGAGAAATTTGATACATGAAATGTAACATCTATTTAAAGGCTATTCGTAATCGGATTGGAAGAATAGGTCACTAATATAGACTAATGTTAATTATATTGTAGAGTTAAAGTTTTACATTTTCTATTGAAATGTTATTGTATATAGACTAGTATCCAACAATGTTATATAGTAAGGATGCTGTGAAAGGTTGTCACGATGGTCTCCTAGTATGTCTATGACCTATATTAACCCATTGGTTTATGGATTTGTGGTAACATTCTCGTCATAGTTTGTTGTTATAATGATACCTTAGTGGTCTTACTTACGTAATTGTGGTTAGTTGTATGGATACTATATACGTATGTATACATTCAGTCGCAATTGCCATACGCGATGATGTTACTATACAATATTGGCGGGAGTTTGTTTAAAGGGTAGCTTGAAGCTACCAAAGGGGTAATCAGAAGCCGTCAATCGACGAAGGACAGAAAAGAAAAAGGACAAAAGAACAAACAACGATCTACAAAAAACTACACAACGCTAAAGATCGAACAACACGAACCTCACTAAAAACCAATGGCGATTTGTTTGTTAGTGTTTAAATGAAGGATACGGAAGTGGAACAAAAGCTCAATATATCTATCATAGCACAAATTTTCATCAATTTTAAAAGTGCAAATATAATACTAATTTTTATTGTAAAAGTCTAATGTTAAATATAAATAACACTGACCTAATTGACATCTGAAGATAAACATTTGACAGAGAAAATCTTGAAATAATATTATAGATCATTTGGATAAAATGCAGCACAGATAAATACACAACATATAATAGTTGATTGTATAAAATAAACTACCATGAAAAAAGTGGAGAAGAAGATAACTTTTACCACAGACACATTAAAATCAAATCTTGCAAATAATCGAGCCAAAATTATATTTTTTCCTTGTTTGGTACATCGGCTGTATTACAAATTGGAGGTGATTAATTATAGGTAGATATCTAATTTTGTGTGCACGAACAGTTTCTGATATATCCTTCAACAAATACGTGTATAGTCAAAAGATTGAAAAAGCCAAATAATTCAAAAGTATACCAAAAGAACAGGACGATTAAAATGGGATTTATCCATCTGTATAACGAACGAGTAACCTGTTGCCTTACCTATATTCCAAGCGGTCTAATGCCACGATTTGGCTGAAAACTATATGTACAATATGATCCCTTTATCCCTTGTCCATGATTCCTTTTATCTGATATCTATCATCGGAAGCATAGCAATGATTCATTATGTGTTTATTCAAACTTTATTTCAAACTATTCATCTATCCACAAATGAGATCAAGGTGAATGTTAAAAACAACTTTGAAAGTTAAAGACAATTATGTGAATGCATATTTGGTACCGACGCTGCCGTGATCATTTGGTAGTTGGACTTATCCCTACCAATGCAACTAATGTCGACTATCACCACTAAGGTTGTGAATTCGAGTCTGGCACGTGGGAAAGGTGTATTCGATATACCATAGATTGTCGGTTACTTTTATATGCTGCTCTATTGATATTCCAGCTTACTCTACACAATAAAACTGATCGCCAATTCATAATTGTTGCAAAAGACGCGAGACTTATATAATTCTAACTAGATATTTAATTAAGTGCACACCACGGGTAGCAGGTATAACTTTCATAAGGTCAAAGGCAACATAGTGGTAAGCCAAATACTATTCAAGTCATTGGGAGCAAGAAAGTCGAAGTGTCTTAACAGGCTTGGAAATACCAAAACGGCAATCTGAACCCATACATCGAAGGACAGCCAATAAAATTACCCCAAAAGGACACCAGGACAAGCAATGATTTACAAAACACTACACAGCAGGGGGTTAACTAATGCGCTCATGACGATAAGCAGTTTCTGTCCCATTGTTGATCCCGTCAGAATAGCCAAAGTGTTTAATGCCTGTGAGAAATTGACCCCTGTTTTTGGTGGGGTTCGTTTCGATCTATAATTGGTTTTCTGTGTAATGTTTTGTAGATAGTTGCTTGGCTTTTTATCGTTTGCCATTGTATTGTATGTACTTCGATTGCCACATTGATATCTTGTATATCATATATATAATACTATATAACCATCTGTAGTGTGAGTCTAAAAACGTTCTTATAACATGTGTTTGAAAACAAATACATCTATGTTTCTTTACAATAACCATGCATAACGTGACGAATTAATCCGTAATTATATGACTGTCAATTCTAATTTTAGAAAGTTCTAGTTCAAGTATAACTCATGATTACAAAGTCTGTATCACGCATCTTATTTCATAAACGATGGGAGATATATTAGGGATTTTCATGAAAGATTTACTAATATAAATTATATAACGGAAATTTAAAAATACAAAAAGGACGTCATTATGGCCCACAATGTTGTATTTCAAAGCTCTAATTTCAGGATCAGACAATTACCAGTTGCAGAAGACACGGCATAATAGTCGTGCATTAGACTAGCTAGTGTACTACTAAATAAGTTTCAACCGTATACTGCACTCGTGTGGTGACAAAATAGATATATGTAATTAATATGCTTAGTTGTTTGGTACAATTACGAAAAAAAAAATTAAAACAGGGATGGTAATCAATTTCAATAATATCAGCAAAACGATCGATCACTTCCTCTCTTAAATGAACTCACTGAACACAAACAGGACCATGACATATGTCGTTTGAAAGCCATGTCCTGGTTTGGGATAGGCACACAATGTGGCTGGGTTAAACCGGTTAATGGGATCGCCCCCCTCTCCCCCCTTTTGATAACTTGATCTCAAACGGCAATACATATGTAAACAAACGACAAAAAACCCTGCTCAGTTGCCTGAATACGTATTAATTCCAACAGAGATATATGAATATATGAAAGTAGACCGTACAACAACGATATCGGTAATTAATTCTGCAATGAATTCTGGTAATGACAACACATATATCTGGTAATTAATTCTGCAATGAATTCAGGTAATGACAACACATATATTGGTAAATAACTGTGCAATGCATTCAGGTAATGACAACACAGATATTAGTAATTAACTGTCCAAGGAATTCAGGTAATGACAACATATATATTGGTAATTAATTCTGCAATGAGTTCAAGTAATGACAACACAGATATCTGGTAATTAATTCTGCAATGAATTCAGGTACTGACAACACAGCTATCTGGTAATTAATTCTGCAATGAATTCAGGTAATAACCACACATATATATATATATATATGGTAATTTACCGTGTAATGAGTTCTGGTAATAATTTCACATGTATATGTAGGTAAACATTGTAATGAGTTCAGGTAATAACAGCAAAGACACATGGAAATTAACTCTGTAAAGAGGTCAGGTAATGACCACACATATACATGGCAATTAACCGTGCAAATAGTTCAAGTAATGACCACACCTATATCTGGAAATTAACTGTGCAAAGAGTTCAGGCAATGAATGACCACACATATATTTGGAAATTAACCGTGCAAAGAGTTCAGGTAATGACTACACATATATCTGGATATTAACCGTGCAATAAGTTCAGGTAATGACTACACATATATCTGGAAATTAACCGTGCAATTAGTTCAGGTAATGACCACACATATATCTGGAGATGAACTGTGCAATGAGTTCAAGTAATGACTACACATGTATCTGGAAATTAACCGTGCAAAGAGTTCAGGTAATGGCCACACATATATCTGGAAATTAACTGTGCAAAGAGTTCAGATAATGAATGACCACACATATATCTGGAAATTAACCGTGCAAAGAGTTCAGATAATGAATGACCACACATATATCTGGAAATTAACCGTGCAAAGAGTTCAGGTAATGGCCACACATATATCTGGAAATTAACTGTGCAAAGAGTTCAGATAATGAATGACCACACATATATCTGGAAATTAACCGCGCAAAGAGTTCAGGTAATGAATGACCACATATATATCTGGAAGTAAACCCTGCAATACGTTCAAGTAATGACCACACATATATCTGGAAATTAACTGTGCAAAGAGTTCAGGTAATGAATGACCACACATATATCTGGAAGTAAACCCTGCAATACGTTCAAGTAATGACAACACATATATCTGGAGGTAAACACTGCAATGAATTCAAGTAATGACCACACATATCTGAGAGTTAACCGTGCAATGAGTTCAAGTAACGAAAACACAGATATCCGGAAGCAAACATTGTCATGCGTGCAGGTAATGACAGCACACATATGTGGAAGTAAACATTATAATGAGTTCAGGTAATGACAACACACTATATGTAGGTAAACGCTGTAATGAGTTCAAGTAATGACAACACAGATATCTGGACATTAACCGTGTAATGAGTTCTGGTAATAACAGCACAGATATGTGGAAGAAAACCTTGTAATATGCTTAGGTATGGCAAAACAGATATATTGAAGTAAATCTTAAAATGAGTTCAAGTAATGACCACACATATATCTGGAAGTAAAGCTTGCAATTAGTTCAGGTAATGACAACAAAGATATCTGGAAATTATCCGAGTGACGAGTTCGCATAATGACAACACAAATATATGAGAGAAAAGTTTGAAGATCCCGAAGAGGTAATTAGAAGTTGTAATTCGAAGAACGACAGACAATACAATGACCAAAAGAAAAGGGACCAAAGGAGAAGTAATGGTCTAAAAAAGAACTAAGCGGTAAATTATAGCTCGAGCAACAAGAATGTCACTAAAAACTGGAGTTGGAGGGGGTCAACTCGGGTGCTCCGGAAAGGTAACCATATCATTTCTTACTAATTGATTATCAGAGTTTGTCTTTTGTAACGTGTGAGAGTAGTAAATGAGGGTAATAACAACATTACCGAACACCGAGCAATCTTCCAAAGTGAAAGTCAAAACTCGTAAATCAACAAACAGACAAAATCAGTCAACAACCAGAAAACTGGTAAAACCGCAATGGCTTTGACCTGGTACAGGCATTTGTAAAGAAATGGTGGATTGAATCAGATTTTATGGCGCCAAACCTCTCGCTTTCACTACGGTTCAAAGGTTCTCTTGCTTGTAGTGCACTTATCTATACAGTTGTTTAGCATACATGAATATCCACATCTTTCATTTCCAGTCGTATATATTAGTCGCGTTTAATGGTAACACTTTCCAGTCATATATATTAGACGCGTTTAATGGTAACACTTTCCAGTCGTATATATATTAGACGCATTTAACGGTAGCACTTTCCAGTCGTATATATTAGACGCGCTTTGGTAACATTTTCCAGTCGTATATATTAGACGCATTTAACGGTAACACTTTCCAGTCGTATATGTTAGACGCGCTCTGGTAACACTTTCCAGTCGTATATATTAGACGCGTTTAATGGTAACACTTTCCAATCGTATATATTAGACGCGTTTAATGGTAACACTTTCCAGACGTATATATTAGACTCGTTTAATCGTTACACTTACCAGTCGTATATATTAGACGCGTTTAAATGTAACACTTTCCAGACGTATATATTAGACGTATTTAATGATAACACAATTATCTGGAAGTATAATGTGTAATTCATTTTGATAATGCCAACACAGCTATATAAAAGTAAACCGCATATTATGCTGATTTAATGGTAACACATTTAACATTTGAAAGTATACACTGATGTATAAAAGAAACCTGTATAATACTCCCCTTGTAATACCAACACATATAAATGATCCATATAACTACCTAATAATCTGACAGAAAGACAACAAAGATATTATAGATAGCTAAGCTAAATAGATGTAAGGTTGTCTTTAACTGTGATAATAATCTCTCATTATACTAATTGCCATTAACTATTAAATCAGTATTTATCTTTGTTTATTTGGGGCGTTAGTGGAATAGCAATTAATCTAATATCAATTCTTGTATTATTATTATCCATAGGCAAAGATGCTTATCAATTATTAACCTGCATATAAAATAACGAAACAAATTAATAGAGCATTTATTTTTATCTACAAACATATTTTGGTTTTAGCTTTCTTGCAACAAACACTGTTAACCTAAATATTGACCTACATACGAATTCCTCCGTCTCAGAAAATAACTTTCCAGATTTAAACGTTTCACTACTGTGCTCTAAGTCATAAATAATTCCGTATGTTATTTAACATATGGATATTTGTGTTATAATGAGTGAAATGCAGATTTACAACAAACTACGAAACCATTGCCAGAAACTGTGCACCATGATCTGCTTAAAAATGTGCAATACTCCCACAGTTTACGTTCATACGATGACGAGCTGGGCATATTATATTTAGGTTATTCAAGAAAATATAGATTCATTCTTGCTTTAAATAAAAGCTACAGAGTACCGTAGGGGTAATAACAAAATGGACAATCCAGAGAAACTGGTAACCTAGGGTACACAAAACGAAGACACGGAAAACAAAATCACAACACGTATGTGTTGGAGACCACTATACGTACACAAACACAAATAACATAAATAATACATGAGCCATCCTACAAACAACTGGAGGTAAAGGACATCGTTTTTATGCTGCAATCGTAACGGACATTACAACATGGTTATCGAAGAATAAAAGATTCATTCTTTACTTAAATTCATGAAGATGATATGTATTTCTACCTTGATCGGCCGCATGCTACTATTTTAGTATTTTCATATGTAATATACAGAAATACAGAAATAGTACCTCAGATAAACAATAATCTACACAACGCTACATTGAAAATTATATATTCAGCAACATGAACACCATTAAAAACCAGCGGTGAACTCAGGCTATGCCATAATATCTTCAATACGTCTATAATAATGTAATCCAAACATTTTCAATGTGTTGCCTTTCGACGAAATGTAAACATTAATAAAAACGTAATGTCAATTAAACTGATGCAAAAACATATTTTTTTCAACAACTACACATACCAGAGGAATAAAATGTTACATGCAAACATCGACTGAATTCCCCATCGCATGATGACGATAGCACTTGATAACATTAGAAATGTTGACACACATGTGAACCTTTCATAATAACATATTTGCATTTTTCATATTAAACTCCCCTGGGCCGTTTGTTATCCATTTTGTACATAACAATACAATAATTTGCTTTAAGAATGCCGTCCAATTTATATTTATAAAGTGAAATTAAGAACGTCGAAAAAATTTACCCATTTCATTTATACACTGTCTGTAGGTATAATTTAATAAGTTTGAAATATCGTATAATAATGACAAATTTATTGGCACTAACTAGTATATCCTTAAGGCAGAATTCACAACTAGAACCGTGAAAAGTCGGACTTATAGTGTGAACCTTTCATACCTTTTATAACGCCTCTGGTTTTTGAAGTTAAACACGACAATCCACTTAAAATACGTCAACATATTAAATATTGCTTTTATAAATTCTACATGTATTAGTAGCATTAGATAAGGTCACTATACGGTCAGGAAATGTTGATGCACTGACCGATACAAAAATATACATGTAGTACAGGTACATATAGTTCACACAATGTTTGTTTGCGCATAGCGGTGCTCAACATATATTGTGTTGTGTTTTTGCTTTGTTTTTCTTCGTCTTGTGTACCCTATGTTACAAATTTCTCTGGATTGTCCCTTTTGATTATCCCTTCGGTATTCCCTAACGTTTATTTACTAAATCATGTAATTGTTATTAAGGGTCGTTCTCCCTCAAGCATGGATAGTCTTAGACGATATTGTGTATCCTGTTTAGGTCCTGTTTTTCTCTCTCCAAGGACTTTTAAAATTATTTGGCTGTCAAATATATTGTCTTTGCGCGTACCTGATCAGGGTGATTTCATTTGCGCGTACCTGATAATGGTGATTTCATTTGCGCGTACCTGATAAGAGTGATTTCATTTGCGCGTACCTGCTAAGGGTGATTTCATTTGCGCGTACCTGATGAGGGTGATTTCATTTGCGCGTACCTGATAAGGGTGCTTTCATTTGCGCGTACCTGATGAGGGTGATTTCAGAAGCGCATGCGCATTTGATATTTACGTGTTTATTACTGAAATGTACAAAATCTCCTGACAGACTTTCAGAATGCTAAGATGTGCATGGACAGTAAATACATTACAAGAGGGGATGTTTATGTTGCTTAACACCATCTTCAACAATATTTCAGTTACATTGTGACGATCGCATGAAGAATGAAGAATAATCATCACCAATACATATTTGGTGTGTATGAACATTGTGACAAAGGTATGATGCCTTGACAGTTCAGTACAGTACAAAATGTCTTAAAATTACACACAACCAAAACTACACGCTCGCGCCAAATCCTGAAGAAGGCCAGATGACCTTCAAACAATACTGATTCCAAGTCCTTAATAAATAGCCTCAATGATATAGGACAGATATATTGGAATGATTACGTCACCTTCTAATAATAATACAACCTTCTTCAAGAACAACAAGACCACATTGATGATGTAATGGTTGGCGCGCTCGGGTCCAACCAAAACTAAAAAAGAGTATGCACTACTTCTCCTCTGGGCACGCAACATCATGCAGTAAGGTCAAAGCCTAGTTGGCTGGAAGTCATGATAATGTGTCCGATTGCAGCGACATGTTTACCCGCAGAATGTTGAAACTATGGGCGAGCACTATACAAAGTCAAGTAAGCGTGTTAGTCTAGTAGACATAATCATAATCCCATCTAATGTAATTTGTTCTCGCCATAATATAGCTGAAAAATTACTCATTTGGAGTTAAACAACGATCACTTATTTTAGTAAAAAAAAAAAAAAAAAAAAAAAGACCATCAAAACCAATACACAATACTTCAGGTCGGCCGAAGCTACCATTGCACAACTGAAGCAGCATTTCAACAAATGTCATGACATCCTTATTTCCATAACTTTGTCAATCAGAGAAAGACTATCGAGTAACTCCGTAGAACTATGGCTTTGAATTTAAAGTGGATTGTTAGAAGTCAAATTTATTAAGAAACCATATGGATTTAGAACAAATATGTAAATTAAATATGCGTGTAAGTCAACATAATCAATAGAGACAAACTGACAATCTTACTGTGTAGAAGCTAAGTTCTATTGTTCTTGAATGTAATTAATTCTTACTTTATCACGGCATGTGTTACAATCAAGACAGTTGAATTACACATTAGATAGTATCTTAAAATAAAGCTATTAATTATGTAATCATTATATAGAAAACAAAGACTTTCAATCTGTTATTATAGGGATATAAATGGAAATGAAATGTAAAAGTAAAAACAGGGAAATAAAATAGAGAAATTGTAGAAACTGAGGCAAAATCGATACACACAACACACATGTATAACCGCTCACCTTCCTGGCTTGGTACATAAGCTTTAAGAAGAGCTTGGAGATACCAAAGAGGTAATCAGAATCCGTATATCGAAGAAGAACAGACAACACAATGCCAAAAGAAAAAGTACAAACGGGCAAACAACCATCTACAAAACATACATATAAAACTAAAGATCGAGCAACACGAACCCTCACTAAACACCATAGAAAAATCTTTCTTTGAAACTCTGTTGTCCACATTGTCCACAACTATTCCAAATTGATATTTTTCAAGTAGTTCAGGAATATTCACTAAAGATTATATATAACCTGAGGCATTTGCCAGTACGAAAAACGTGTGACTATTTTCACGTAACTTTCGCGAATTTCGTAGGTGTATAATTATCGCCACGTATCTCTTTCTATTTTCGTAACCTTTTCTCCAAGAAATAAATTCTTTGTTATTTGGTATTATGTAACAAATATACGATCACCCGTGCGTGTGACAAGGGTTACATCAATGCATGTGTAAATCTAGCAATATCTGCAGATATTGAAATAATTTAAATTATTAGAAGTGCATGACTTTCGGTAGATTTGGGTTACCTCGCCTTTAAAGAAAAATGTATATCTCCAGACAATCAGTTAATCCCTAAAAATATGGTCATAACTCTGAGAAAAAGTGATCAATTTATTATTTCATTGATACTACTTTGTACATATTTCATACATTTTATATTGCATCCCTGTTCAGACAAACGTAAACTTCAGTTATCTGAAACCTTCAGTATTTATCCGAAGCTCTTTGTTCACTGCTTTACACATTCAGTATTATTCAATATTTCTTATCCTTTAATAAGCGTAATGTTCCAAATATCAAAATAACATCAGTCTTTAACCACAACATTTACTGGAGTCGTGATCAGGACAACATATTTTTATTATTATTTATCAGAGTGATGCAATTATTCACAGAATATGTAAAAATAGGAAATCCCCAAAAAATAGAACATGATAATTTTGGAACTATATTAATTTTTGCTTGAAAAATATTCAAGTAAATGATTTATACTATGGTGAAATTGCGATTGTCTTGATGAAAGGGGTATAGTGTTAATGTAATCAACTCATTAAACAATCATTAATAACCAAGTGATTTGAAACCAATACATAATTGTTAGGGAAAAATTGAAGATATGCAATTGACTTTTTGATGATGATTAATTAGAAAAGTTTGAAAACTTTGTACATGCATTTGGCCAACAAGCGGACCTCAGATTAAAGCGTCCCAATATGACATACGTTTGTTATGATGCCATTCGACCTGTACAATCCATTAGATGCTCTCTTTAAGTGGTATCTTACCACTCCATCAGGAGATGGCTATGTAAGACCTATTTCTATACCATGGGTACCGTAAGAGGTTTCAACTCATGAGGTCTTGCAGAGATTGCGTTTCCTACCTTAATTTTATTAACAGAAGCTTAAGGTTTTTGCCCAGAAAGACTAGAGAAATATTTTTGACAATCAATTTGAATACATCATCAAGACAAGTATGCTGAGACCTTTTCGGATCATCTGATGCCTCCTTTTTTATTCAGAGTTGATGGTGCTCATGTGTGTTCTTATGGTGTTTTGGTGTTTGGTAAGTGTATGCTGTGTTTTACCCTGCAATTGACTGATTTTGAGTACTAATTAAGAAGTCAAATAAACTTCAATGTTATTTATCTATAAAGATTATTGGGTACCTCATTCATGTAGAGCGACAATAAGAAACGGTATGAGTAACCGCTTGCTTTTCTACCTGTTTCTAAAGTTTGTATTATATAAATTTTATATTTTCTGACAATGCACCTATATCTGGGCGCTATAGATCGTAGTAGTTGACTTTAAAAAAATGATAAGCGGTGAAATTTGTGGAAATAGTATTATAGACCCGGCGTTACCAACGGATCGAACTGCATATTGTACTTTCACCATGGATTTGTCACACATGATATGTTGATAATAATATGGTGTCATCGTACTTATTTCTAAGACTACATACAAAGTTGGTCCTTTAATCCTTCTTAAGCCCAGCTTCATTCAGCATAATGTAGGTCTGTGACTTCATTAAAACAGGCGTGACAATTTAAACATTGTGAGGGTAAAATCATCTAATATTGAGAATAAAATATGATCATAGTATTCAGCCTTTTTTCCATAAAAATTATAGTTTTTGGCACAAAATATATGCCATTATTTTCTAAAACGTGTTTTATCATTTAATTAATTCAAATAGTTTACTAGTATTTATTTAAGCATTTAACTAACTAAATATGCTTCCCATCAAAACAAGAAAAAAGAAAAAACTTTTAACAAATTTATATGACTGTTATCTTTCCGGTTTGGAAAATAAATACTTTTTCCAGTTTTCCTCACTTTTTCAATAAAAATACAGATTTTGCCCCAAAACAAACTTGACTATAACAGAATTATAAATTTTTTTAATTATAGTACTTAACATGACTTTTTAACTACATATTTGGTAATCTATGGTAATTGTTATCATTGTGGTATTAAACATAAAATATGTTTCAAGTTTTGTCGATTCACCACTTTGCACCAATGCAATCGTGGTAGACTTTTAGTATGTGATTTGTGATGGTTTTCTTGTGTTAAAACCATTTTAGCGATCGTCGTACAATTGTAAAACATGTCATAAAACACCATTTTACATTTGCACAGGATTGTGTCTTTTTATTAGAAAAAAATGTCATTATGTATGGACAAAAAAGTCACACTAAATAAATAACTAGTATTAATTGATTAAAAACATCGTCTAAACAATTTCAATGGTTTATGTTTTATGGTGCTTAATGCGACTTTCTACAATTTTTAAGTTAAATTGTGGCTGTCCGTTTTATTGGTGGAGGAAATCGGAGAAAATCACCGACCTGTCGCAAGTCACTGACAAACTTTGTCACATAATGTTGTATGGAGTGCACCTCGCCATGAACGGGGTTCGAACTCACAACTTTAGTGGTGATAGGCACTGAGTGCACAGGTAGTTGTAAATCTACCATACCATACCAATTTGAAAATCTAATAGTCTAAAAGAAAAATTGTAGAAGCAAAAGAAAAAAATTGATACCACTAACACCTCGCTGGCTTGGTGCCAGCAATTTTTATCGCACGAAGATGGAATCGATAATTGAAAAAAACAAAAGCAATATAGATACATCTAACACCCACATACACGATCTATAACAGTGACAGGATTAAACTAATTTTTTAATTTGAATTTTAGTGTTTAACACCACTTTCAGCAATATTTCAGCTATATCATGGCGACCAGTTTTAGTGGTGGAGGAAGCCGGAGTACCCGGAGAGAAGCGCCGACCCTGGCCAAGCAACTGGTAAACTTTATCACTTGCGGCTAGGAGTCGAGTGCACTCTTTTTTTGTAATTTACAAAGCTGGGCGCAAACCCACGCCATATTAGTGACAGGCTTGTATGAGTTGTTAGATAGAACGACTTAATTCATTCAGCCACCCGGGTCCCACTAATTTTTTGAGTGCATGAGTAACTGTTGTATTCCAAAATGAACACTTCTATAGCTCTATCATGGCAATGATTAGTTACAGTTTAGGAAATGAGGATGAGGTCTGCTTTATAAACACTTCTATATCTCTATCATGGCGATGATAAGTTACAGTCTAGGAAATGAGGATGATGTATGCTTGGTAAACACTTTTAGAGCTCTATCATGGCGATGATAAGTTATAGTCTAGGAAATGAGGATGATGTCTGCTTTGTAAACACTTCTATAGCTCTATCATGGCGATGATCAGTTACAGTCTAGGAAATGAGGATGATGTCTGCTTTGCAAACACTTCTATAGCTCTATCATGGCGATGATAAGTTACAGTTTAGGAAATGAGAATGATGTTCCAAATACAATAAAAAAATTAAAAAAAAACACTCGTAGAATGAGGCAAAACTAATACACTAGCACTCGAATACATGACCGCAAATACCAGTTTTATAGTCGGTGGTTTGACCTAAACGTGGATTGAACCAACGATATACCATCCTCACGGTGAGCACGCTTTGCCATTACACGAGCGGTCATACATTGATTGGTGTGTAACGCTAAGCTTAGTAGTATTTCGTATCTATTATGGCGTTACCCAATTATATAAATGTGTGTATAAATAAGAGATAAAATAAAAGAAGGATAAATCGACACTTCAGAAAGGACGCTATATATTATATTTTGTCATATAAGTTTATCTTTTTTTTTTTAAATATAAATTGTGTCATCTGCGAAATTTGAAAATAAATTGGATCAAGAATTCATATTCATTAATATTTGCCGAACATGACCGACATCTAAGCAGTCCATTAGAAATGTGTTTTAATGAATAATGACAATTACACGGAATCCATTCGGGACGTGTTGCTCACTATTTCATTATTTAATAGCATGCTAGGTAAGACTACTATGACCAATGTGACATCTGGTCATGGCCACTTGTACCTGTCGTATTTTGTCCGGACGTGCTAAATGAGGAATGTATTTCGTCCAATCTGGTAGAAATTTGCTGATTCCAACTGTTCTGTCGGCTTTTTAAAATCCATTTCAATATGAAAGGACTAACATCAGTAATTGTCTTCGAACAATTAGAAATCAGATCGTCAAGCGCCTCCTTTGTTTCCTGGTCAACGACTGTGTTTCCATGGATACCGTTATGACTTGGAATCAACACATCAATTACCATTTTGCCTGTAGCAACGTGACATTTGTAAATTACAAGCATTTAGAGATTAAATGGATTTTAATATCTACCTTTCATAAACGCGTCGTGCGCACTCAGTTGTATATCTACTTGTTTACTACAACTTTCAAATAAAAAAAGGCAGGAGAGAGAATCTCAACATATCATAAATTTTATTTTATGAGAAGAATTACTTCAAAGCAAGTTAAATAGCATTTGCTTCTCAGTAAAGATAGAAGTAGCAGATACTACACAGGGAGTAGCAGTATGCTGGCTAAAGACACCGGCTGATGTTACACTACCACCATCTTAAGATCCAACCACCAGGTATATTGTGGAGAATTCAGGACTAGTTTCCGTTTCTTTTTATATTGTTGGAGTCGGATATGCAAAACAGATTTTCGATTAAGGAAACATGGTTTTTGGGGAATTTCAGTAGGTGCTATTATACCCAAATCAATTTCAGATTTATTTTTCTTTTTGCGTGGTTTAATCTTAATGTCAAAATTATTATATTTGGATGTTTATAATACGCAATGGGTTGAATGTACGGTCATAAGCAGGAGTTGACAGATACGTCTGTTTAACTTGGAGACGTTCTGGACGGTCGACGTGAGAGTCGTAATCTTGGATGATAAATTGTATCACTTTGTTTGATGTAGGATTTACGGGTTAATCAGTAATTCTTGATGATGAATTGCATTAATCTGTTTGGTTTGATCTAAGATTTACGGAATGATCCGTAAACGACACATCAGTAATATAAACGTAAATATCAAAAATAGGAACTATAAATATAGTGTCTGTTAATATGGGAATTATACAATATTTTTCCCGGGCCTGGATAAATTAATTAGATTACCTAAAACGTGTTATACATATGCAAACAGGGATAGTTATAAATGCGTTTTTTTATTCCCCTATAATCGACAATCTCTCTCTATGCAAATGCCGTCATTCAAAACGTTCAAGTATAGGTTCTTATGAACAGTTATATTTTAATTTGGAATCTGAATGGCATACAATGACGGTTGGAATTTGTTTTAGGCTACATAATCAGCAATTATTGTTTCCTTGTATTGAACAATTTCAGTCATCTATTAACCGATACTATAGTTAACTTCAAGAAATATGTCATTAATAAATATTAAAAGTAGTAGCGGGGACAAAATTGATCTCTGGAGGACATTGTTCCTGTAATTACAATCCTTTGTTTTCTGTTTGACAGATAATAATGTAGCTTCCATCGACGGTAATAAACGATGCCATCTTTTGATGTCTAGTTAACAGTATTTCATTCCAGACAAGATCAAAGGTCTCGATTATATCGAAGAAATAATTAGTATTTCCTTATCTTCATCCACGGCTATATTTAACAAATATCATATATTAAAAGAAAAGTTGAAAATACCTAAGGGGTATTCAGAAACCATATATCGAAGATTGAAAGACATACAATGGTAAAAAAAAAGAGGACAATGATTTACAAGCACAAAGAAAGCTGAAAATTGAGCACCACCAATCCCACTACAAACCGGAGTCGAACTCATGAGCTCTGGCAAGAGATGGCACTTATATGCTCCACTTATATCATCCGTTGTGTTAAACGACACGATCATAATATGACAATATGGTCAAATGTTCAAGACCAGATATTGCACACTATGTTAAGAATTTTAGAGAGATTCATGAATATGATGTCGGATGCCTTTATGGTAAATATAGAGTCACGTTATGTCTTGTAGGTCATATTCATATATATTAGAATATGGAATATGCTTGAACACGAGTTTGTACTCGTACTTGAAAAAAATGAACAATCAGAAAACAGTGCCAAGTAATAACTTTGTTCTGGTTGGAAAAATTGTAGAACCACTCATACTAAAGTTTTTAAAATGATCTTTATAGATAATATTATTACTAAAATGTAATGGGGCATCTCTTTATTGATAAAACTAAACGTGGATGCTATGAATTAAAACATAAAGTTAGTGCGCACAATGCGTATCTGTAATAATCTTCATTTTGGTACGCTCAAAGCAAATGTGTTCGTGAGCCAACTAATTCAGTGTTTGGTAGCAAGAAAACCAAAGGCCTAAACAGTCTACCCAAAATCGGATAATGTAGCCTATGACTGAGCGAGAAGATCTTCAGTGTTAATAATAATTACATTAATAGTAGTTCTTCTCAGGGTTATTGTCGCTGATCTGAAATAAGCGCCTAATTTGTTGAATTAAATATTCTTTCCATTCCGAATATAGTTAACGGATTTATTGCGAGATCTTCAGAAATTTACCCAGTGCTTAGATTTTAGCTGTCTGATTTTTTTTTTTTTTACAAATGAGCACAGATCTCAGGATAGTATTTTTGAACGATATGAGTGATTATATCTTCCTAGGAATATAAACATTCGATTCGAAAAGGAATCCATTTGTATGTCTGAATAATCTGAGGGTTAATTTTTATTCCAATCAATGCTTCATAATTTCTCGCGATACATTATAAAGATCACGTTTCTATAACCATGTCCATCCATGAAAGCAATTGTTAGAGGATAATTTCCGGTCGGATAACAAAATCATATTTGCTGCTTCTCTTCTAAGCACGCATCATTATAGAGTACGTACAAAACTGGTTGGCTCGAAATCAGGCTATGATGTTTGAGTTGAGCTACCTGTCTACATGCGGACTGTTATTTCATTGAGCTAGCACTATAAAACTCCAACTCAGTGTGTTTGTCTATTCCAATACAGCTATTTGGCTTTGATTCACTTACTGTCTGAGAATTTTAAATTATTTTGTGTTCTAGTCTTTCGAATGAATGAATTTTGGTGTTTAACGCCACTTTCAGCAATATCATGGCAACCAGTTTTAATGGTGGAGGAAGCCGGAGTACCCGGAGAGAACCACCGACCCTGGGCAAGCAACTGGTAAACTTTATCACTTTCGGCTGCGAGTCGGAGTGCACCCATTTTTGTAATTTACAAAGCTGGGCGCGAACCCACGCCATATTGGTAATAGGTTTGTATGAGTTGTTAGATCCAACGACCTAACTCATTGAGCGTACATGAGGAATGTTATTCCAAAAAACGTGGCGTTCGCACTAATGCGATATCTAAATTTTTATGTTTAATGATAATAATGATGTTGGTATAGTACAAAGCAGAGACATTATCACATAATCATTACATGAAATGTAACATGTTCTTGCTATGCTATAGATGACAAATTGATCATTTTGTATTAATAATAATAATAATATGTTTATTAGCAAAGCACATAAATGCTGTAGCAGTTAGATAATAATACAAGCAGAAAACAGCATAACATAATGCACAACAGGAAAACATAGCAGAGATTATATATATATACATAATTATGTTTATATATCATTCCCAATGTACAATGTATTAAACACCAATCACTAACTCATCCACGCAGAGGAAGACTTCATTTTGATTGATTGATTGATTTTTGGTGTTTTAACGCCACTTTTAGCAATATTCAGCTATATCATGGCGACCAGTTTTAGTGGTGGAAGAAGCCGGAGTGAACCACCGACCATGTGCATTTTGAACATGCCATATTTGGTGCAGTGATATCTTTTTATAAATTAGTCATGTTGTTGTTAAACAACAATCACTCACTCACACAGAGGCTGGTTGTATTTTTGATTGTATCATATAATTTGGGAAGTGATATCTTACATTTGTATCCAGGAATTAATGGCCGACATAAACAAGATCAAATTTGTCCGGATTATTACATATTTCTTTAGATCAGTACAAGGAATATAAATTTCTGTAAAAGTTAATTAGTTCACTAATAAATCAAATTAAACTATAATGTGCGAGAGTATTAGGAATTTTCAAATTCTGGTGATTTCTATAGATAAAAGAAACAGGTTGTTATGCCTTATTTCTTGACAAAATACATCGAATTTGACACCAATAGTCATCTATCCAACGGATTATATGAATCCAATGTTATTTTAACTTTTTCAGACCTTGACAGTTATAATTTGTCAATCAATAATCTAAACTTTGCTATATGGCTTCAATTAATATATTAAAAGAACAGCAAGTAAAGAAACAGCTTCATGTGCCTTATGTCTCGACATTAACTTTCACTTTAACAGCGACGGTCATTTTCCCACCATACTGTATGCTAATTATTTCATTAGAAATTCTGAACACCTTGATAGTAATAAAGCCAACCGATCTCACGTATGGGGTCTATATTTAACAACTGAGTGCTAGGCTATTAAGTCGAGGAGTTTCAAAGAAACGTCTTATCTTTCAAAAAGTTTTCTGGAAGGTATCAACATCTTAAAGAAAATGCATTCTGTCACTTGCGTACATATTTTGCGATATAGGTTTTCTAACTTGGTTGACCATCGTTTATTATGTATTCCGATAGCCTTGAGAGTACTATGTGAAATTTAATTGATGGTCATCAGTTCTCTTTGTAGAATTTGTAGATTTTACATCTTGTCCCATATAACCATTTGTACCCCTACACTGTTATTTAAGTGCCTGTATCTGTATGTGTTTGACTTTCTATATTGTTGCAACCCTACCTGGTCTGAATAATCAATTTCTCCTTCAGGATTTTATGAATTGTCTTAATTCTCAATTTATTGACGGAACCATGTTTTAGTGAAACAAAATTGCGGAGCTCATCATAAAGTAAGTCAATGTTCGGTAACAAAAACTGACCATTCGGACACACATGTGACTGAACTTATTGCTAAATTGATTAAATATTGGATCCAACACAGATGAAATTAACAAGATGTCATATGATGCAAACAACCATCCGGTGTTGTTGTCAATATCACCAGACATTATTGTTGACTCTAAACAAACGAATACAGGAATTCACAACAGTAATGTATGTATCAGATGTACTGGGCCCGTCGTGGCCGTGATCGTATGGTCGCTGGATTTACAACTACCTATGCAATCAATGCCTATCACCACTGATGTTGTGAAGTAGAATCTCGATCCAAGCGAGGTGTACAGCATTATGCGATAAAGATTGTCAGTGACTTCCAACAGGTCGGTGGTTTTCTCCGGGTACTCCGGTTTCCTCCACCAATAAAACTGACCTCCACGATATAACTCAAATATAGTTGAAAGTGGCGTTAGCCACCATCAAGCAAGCAAACAAACAAACATCAGATGTAATTATTTGACATTAGGATCTTTTTTATATTGCTACTTTTTTTTTAAAGCTTTTTAGCATTAACACAACAGGCATCACGTGTGGAGCATGAATTGGTAACCATTCAGGAGGTTTTTCATGTCGCTCATTCTGTAGTTTTCTGTGTTATTTTGTAAATCGTCGGTTGTCATTTTTTCTTTTGGCCATTGTATTGTCTGTCTTCTTCGATTTATAGCTTATGATTACTTTGATATATTAAAACATTTCTTAAATGACTACACACACCAGAATGTCCACTTCATGGGAATCCGGAGTATTGAAACATGACCTGGTTTTCTGCTATGGGGTGCAATACCATTGAAAGGGACGATCGTTAGTTATACAGTGCTAATGATGTACACTACTCGCAATGAGGACGGGATGGAAATAAATGCCTATTGTAAGTGACAATTCGCACTCCTTGCTCGTAATAAAATTTGGATCAGCTCTTATGATCAAATAGTTACTCGTTTGTGGCATTTTATGAGGCAAATGAACCCTAATAAAAAGCATGAGTCAACTGAGTTCATCCCCAGTTTTATTAACTGGCTTTAGTGTTGCTAAGTATTGTGCATTAAATGTATTGATGATCAAATACTCAAGAAGAGCTTAAGTATACCAAAGGGATAATCAGAATACGTAAATCGAAGGACAAAATGACAACCAACGATCTACAAAACACTACACATAAATTTAAAAGTCGGCCAAAAGGAACCAAATAAAAATCGGGGTTAACTTAGGTGCTCCGAAAGGGTAAGCAGGTCCCGTAATTGCACCCGTAGTGTTGTTCTAGTTTTAAATCATGAATGAAGAAACGATCGGGAAGTTGACTGCGACACAGGGAAAAACAATGCTCAATCAGTTTTATTTTAATTTAACTACCACCATTACTCGTTTTTAAAATGTTGTATTTTCCTTTTATTCGTGGAAAATGTCCTGGTGTCGTCCATTTGGTCAGGTACAAGTGTACTCTATATTGTTATAATGACGACATATTGTTTACTGGTGTCTATGACCTTAGTAGTACGTGACATAACTGGAAAAATGCAAATGATAACGAATTATTAGTTATAATATATACGTACAATGATTTCCGTCAAGAATATAAATCTAGTAATTTGAAATCATCAACGAAATGTTCGGATATACCATAAGTGTAATAAGAAGCAATAAATCGAAGGAAAGACAATACAATGACCTACAGAAAACAGACTAATAGACATATAAAGGTGGATAAAACACAACACGACAATCTAAAGATTTAGCTTTACGTACCTTTGACGTACTGTTTTGATTAAAGTAGACCCTTTTATTTCACCCTTAATTTAAATCTAAAAATTACTATTGTTTACCACAATATTGATAGCATGATTTGTATAATAGATAGAACAAAGAAATTATGCTTATTGGTTGATTTTATTTATTGCTTAACTGCTAGCAGCAAATATTTTTGAGAATATTCTTGGCGAGAACAAATTCAACAGTATACAAACAATATAACAAAAGGATCCATGGCAAGGACTTTGGAATCTATAGTATGAGAAGTAAAATGCTCGATCAACCATGAATACTTTTAATGGGTATACATTTCAGATCTACATTCCACACCCATATTTGTTATTAAGTAACCATGGAAATTCTTCTCGCATTTGTTTCGTTTTCTGTAATAATTATATTATTTAATTAATATGTAGTTTCATCATTATCATATGAGTGAGTGAGTGCGTTTCGTGCGTGAGTGAGTGAGTGAGTGAGAATGGTTGTTTAACGCCAAGTGAGTATTTTGTTCAGTTATGCCATGGCGACAGCACGTTACATTTCGATAAGACGATAATGATGTCCACATTGTTCTAGCTCACTGAAAATAGAGTTCGCGGGTAGACAGGTCGCTCTACTCGGACATATTATCCTGATTCTGAGGCAACCCGTCTTTGCTCTTTTTCCTTAATGCTGTGTGCTTAATCTCTAGTTTTTGACCCGAACGGGATTCGAACCCCACGATCTACCGAACTTTACACCACTGATGCCGCTTAACATTGAATTGACAATGAATTTGACAGATATAATAATACGTGTGCGTCCACTGTGTTAAATTTAAACCAATCTCATGTCGCATACGTTCTAAATGAGACTTGAATATAATTGTAATCAAAACAAACATTCCAAATTATTTCAATTGGCATTTAATAATTTAATTTTCTCTCGTTTTGAAATTAAATTCATTATAATGACTCCAGCTGTGTAATACATACTTTCATCTTCTTTGTATTAAGTTGTGGTCTAAAACATATAAACATATGAAGTTTGAACTGTCAGAATAACATTTAAAATATCAACAATGGTATCGGGAATTTATATATTTGTGTTCTCAACTACAAAATGCACCATTGTACTCTCTGGAACACAATTTCTCTGAATTTGAGTCGATCAATTCATAATTACATCTAATAATTAAAGGATATTTATTTATCAATAAGTAACATCCATAATTTTCTACATTTGATCATAATAATGATATTACTCCAACGAAAAAAAAAACCCAGTATACCTGTATCTTTTAGCAGCTGAGTAAATAATAAAACAGTGTTCTGGCCATGCCCATACTTTACCTTAATTTTTAACATGTTTTGATCGTTTTTTATCCTTAGGTAATCTATACTTATTTAGGGCCGTCGTATGGTAGTTTCATTTACAACAATTATTGCCTATCACCACTAACATCGTGAGTTCGAATCTCGCACAGGCACAACAGTATGTAATAAAGTAAAGTCATTAGGTATAGACGTGTCACTGGGATGGGCCAAAGCTGACGTTGCCACGATATAACGATTAGAGTTGGACAATTATAAATGTTTGATTTATTTTGATTGGATGTTGTTTAACGTCCAGTTAACAGTAATTCAACAAATGACAAAAAGTTTACAAAAAATAATCATGTATGCATGTAAAGGGGTAGAACTAGATTGCCACAATGAGACATTAATGCTATAATCAGTAGTAACTGACTCTACAACCCAATGTCACTTACACGATGTAACCCCAGTCTTATGTCTGATAATAATTTACAAGACGTATACAATCTGTGTCATTTACGACAATGAATGATTTCTACATAGACAGATCATGAGAGTTGCTAATAAACTGCAGTCAACAACAGATCCGTACTATAACATTACTTGACCTTGGTATTCTTTATCACAATGAGCGTATACCCGGTGAAGGTTATTCCAAGAACGCGTCTTATGCACTAAACTAAATAGAGTCGCTTCATTAGTAGCTTGAAATAATTCGATCTTAAAGAAAGGAAACAAAGTTAACACATTAACATGATTTTGTATTTAGATATTATATGTGAACCTTATCAATGTCATGTCGCTCCTTATTCTATATAGGACACCTGCGCATCAACATATACTTGATATGATGGCAAAACTTGCAATTTGTAAATTCATGACATATATATTTTTCAGGATATTTGTGAGATTTATTATTTTGATTCCTGTAATCGTAGCATAGCAGAACAGATCTGAATGGCAGTGAATCACTCTCATTCCTTTTTATCCCAGGTTATCTAATATACTTACTTACTTACTGCCCGATATGCCGTTGGCATATAGGGCAGCAACAAAAGTCCTCCATTTCTATCTGTCCTTGGCCATCTTTTCGACTGTCCCCCAGGTGTTGTTCATGGTCTTCATATCTCCTTCTACAGTACACCACCATGTGTTTTTCGGCCTGCCTGTTAATTAATGTATTTGCTATCAATGTTGATATATCAGATGCCGTATTTGAGATAGATTTAATGGATACAGACTTGTGTATAAATTTCACTGGTATCAATTAGATAACACACTTTGATAACATATGGATCACGGAAGTATTTTTCCCTTCCGCAGCACCTGAGCGGGGTTAGTATTGGTCAATCATTAGATAACACACTTTGATAACATATGGATCACGGAAGTATTTTTCCCTTCCGCAGCACCTGAGTGGGATTAGTATTGGTCAATCCTTAGCTTTCTGTGTGGTGTTTTGTTTTGCCTCAGTATTAGTTAACCAATATGATACAATTTTTAATCTAAGTCACTATATTTTGTAATGTCCCACAATTTAAAATTTTGATAATTGTTTTTCTTTAAAGATGAATGAAGAAGCACTTTTCCGTTAATGCTTACAATCGTCATAAGTTTGCAAATTCAGCTCTATTCTTGTCTAAAACGGAGAGATTGTCAATGTAATTTGTTGCAGTTCAGCATTCATTTACTGTATACAAATAAAATTTAACAATGATACACTTGAGTTTTCCTTAGAATTCGTTCAGGTAGAGCTGAATCCGTTTCACACCCATTTTAGGCTATGACTTACGCTCATTATTAAAGTTCATACTGTGACTGTGAAATGCAGAACATCGATAAAAGCGCTATTCCTTTACTTAAATTTGAGTCTTAGTATAAAGTTGGATAGTCTCTCATATTCATTTACATCCACATCCATTCTTACTGTGGGGTATATGTCATGTATCTCTGCAGTTATAGTAGTAAGAATTATTTCGATAATTTTTTGTTTCGAGGCTATTGTTGAGATAGTAGATAATTAGTCTGGAGTTGACCATTCCAGCTTTGTACTGGTAGACTGGGAACAAAAGTGAAATCTTGACAAGTACATTTGCACTGACAGTTGAAGCGTTGTTCGAGAACTATCAGAATTTGAAACATCTTTTCTTAGGATGTAAATAAAATTTAACATGGGTAAGTTTTGTATAGCTTATCATTTATTATCGTACTCAATCTAATCCAATTATGTTTTGTCAACTAATCCATGATGATACGCTGTATATATGAATTAATTAATCGTTGTCTCTTAATAATCTAATCTCAAAGGAATACATGATTGGTAAAGGAGAATATCTCTTGTTCGTTTTTCCCCTCCCTGCTCACTCAGTCGTAATGGACTACATTTAAATTCGCTGGTAAATATGTCGGTATAAACGTGGTTAGTTTTTAAATTCAATTGCTTTCTAATTCGCTGTGTTCAAACGATTGACAAATGTGTATGATCAAATGAAATAAAGTCGTACATATTTAATTTAGTGTGCACGTTTCTGAAATAACCTTCATTATGTAAGCTCAAAGTGGAAACGTTGGAAAAAAGATATTTACTCTGAAAATATTTGGAAGAAAAGACAACAAACAACAAAAAGTAAATAGGGATAAACAAGATTGGCCAAGGTTGTCGATGCCTGAGGGAGATGATATTTTAGGAGCAGTAAATTTCAATTGTAAATGTATCTAATAAACCATGTCAGTGCCGAAACACTGTTTACTTTGCGGATGATACACTCAAGGAACTAATAGGCTACGGGTCAATAAGAACAAGTATAACAATCATAACCATACAAGTCTGAGGTCAACGGTTCGTCATGTAATTAAGATTTATTGACAAGATGGTTTATTAGCTACAATCATATCCTTAATAATACAATCTCATAATAGGAAATAATACTGAGTTAAACATATTATGTATGATTCGTAACAGTTTATTAATATGTTTCTAGTTTGTATCTATACTAATATCAATATCTGCTAACTACAGTGCTGATCAGTTCCAACCCAAAATTACGTTAAAAAAGTACAAAAGGGAAACAAAAAACATACACATAAAACTAATTATCGTGTAACACGAACCCCACTAAAACCTGGGGGTGAACGTATGTGCTCCGGAAGGGTAACCAGTTCCTTGTCCACTAGTGGCACCCGTCGTATTAGCATAACTTTGATGAAATCTGGTAAATATTTCTTCTTCGCGACCGCTGGACCAGGGTTCAGAAAATCCCGTTCCTGTTTTACGACCGCGCTTTTCTAATGCAAGAGTGAATTTTCTAATCTTTGCTATTTTTCTGGGAACAAATCTACTTCTTGGACATTCTCTACACTTGTTTTAGTAAAATCTCTGCTTTTGCTGTACAAATATTAGTTATTATACTAAGAAAATATCTACATTCGCATTATGAAATTAACTGCTATTCCTTTTTGGAAATATTTGTTTTTGCTCAATAAAATATCTGCTTTTGCCTTAAGGAAATCTCTTAAGGCATATTTCGTTGATATCTCACATCTGATTTCTTTTTCTGTAAAAGTAATCCTCTAGGCCGTGATTGCACCTGTACGTTAAATGCAATATGCAATGCATACCACTCAATACAACATTATGTAATAAAGTTTGTCAGTACAGTGTACATGTGTAACGTACTGATTTGTTATGTTGGTGGGTTCATTAACTAATAAAACTGATTGCGAATACACAAAAAATACTATTGAAGCGTGCATTAGACAACCATTATTCTAGGATTGGGCTTATTGGAGTGTATCTGCTAAGCTAAGAAAATATGTGTGCTACATTTTGTATGGGTATCGATTGTGTATCTTTCTACGATTTTTAGAACAATTCCGACAGTGTGGTATTTTTGGTCTGTTTCTTTTTTTCAGTTTATTTCATTAAATTTTGACTATGATGTTAAGCCATAAACAATCATAAAGTATGTACAATGTATTGATTTTTGATTGATGAATGTAAATATAATACAGCAACCACATATTTTTAAAATTAAAGAAAACACAAAAATGATAAAAAAAAAAAAATAAAATAAATAGAATATATTAAGACGATATTGAATATTGTTTAAGTAATAAATTTTCACATCAATTTGAAATTGTCGACATGAGTTTCTGCATGAAACACGTAACATAAGGTTTCTGTAACTTCTATACGAGTAGGGAGAAATCTATGTAATTTCTATTCAAGTAAGAAAAGGGGAAATTTAAACAGTGAATATGCAAACAATACTCAAAAGAGAAGGATTGTATTTTTTATGAACAAATATAAACATGTGAACATACTGGAGAATCTGTATTAATCCAACTCATAGAACTACATTATGTTCCATAGTTAATCCTTTTGAAATGCAGGGTCTTAGGAATGTCAGAATGTGGTATTGTTGCACTTGTTTATGGTGTCAGTAAATTGTAAGCACATACCTGGATTGAAATGTGCGGAAACATCAAATAGTACCTACATTGTTTTTACATTACTGGCACGTAGACTAACATTTTATTATTTGAGTAGTAGCTCTAATAAGGGTCCGGATGGCTCAATGAGTTAGGTAGTTGGATTACCTAACAACTCATACGATCCTATCACCAATACGACGTGGGTTCGTGCCTGGCTTTGCAAAATACAAAAAGGGTGCACTCGACTCGGTGGTTCTCTCTGGGTACTCTGACTTCTTCCACCATTAAAACCGGTCGCCATTATATAGCTGAAAGTGGCGTTAAACATCAAAAATCAAATCAAATCAATCACTAACTCTAATACTTTTATAGTTAAGTACTTATCACAGTATTTCAATATTTGAGTATATGTTATTATTTGAAGCATCATCGATGATATACTAGCTAGTGTGCTCGCCCCGAGTGGGTAGATCGTGGGTTCGAGTCTCAGTTGGGTCAAACAAATAAATTGGCAGTTTCTACGTTTTTACCAAACACCCGGTAATAAGGTATAAATAAGGGCCTGATATTGATATCCATTATATTTCTGAATCATTAATTTCGTGTTACTCTTTATTTTTATGTGTATGTTTTGTAGATCGTTGCTTGTCCTTTTGTCCATTGTGTTGTCTGTCTTTCTTCGATTTACAGATTCTGGTTACCCCTTTGGTATCTTCAAACTCTTTTAAATGCAGACATATTTATAATACTCATAGCCAGAAATGTTCTAGAAATAGCATCTGTTCAAAGTTTCTGGAATATATATATTTAATTATTGATATAATATTATACCTGAACAATACAATGGCTTCCCATCAGAGCTAAAAATAAAATTCTTAGTTATTAATTGAAGATGACATTGGTAAGGTTATTAAAATCGATAAAAATAAATAATATACAATTATAAAGACAAACCCAAACCCATCACAATGATCATCACTCGTGTTTGCAAACCAGACAATGGCATCTAGGTCAGACAGTGTCAGAAATGGTTAATTAGAATCCATTCTGATAACTAGATTTCACACAACCACACAATAATAAACTAAATTATTTGATAGATTTCCGTGAGATACGAAATTACTTTATTAACGATTATGACACTAGCGGAATTATAAAAGTTAGTGTCACTCATGTGAAGTAAATGTATAAACACCCACAAATAATCAGTCATAAACATGACTTCACCATAGAACGACCCACAGTACCCAAGGCCAATGACGTCAAGAGTGCCTACCTTTGAATACGATTAATCAAGATAATCCATGTCCGATGGGGAACTTAGTACAGAAGTCGAACACAGAGCCCAATTCGAAACGGACGACAAAGTAACGAAGTCGAACACAGACTACCCAAGACAGAAAACGAACAAATAGTACTTTAATCTGAGATTCACATACGAACTCAGAGTACTTAAGTTTCACCGTCAGAGGGGAAACTTATATTACTCTAGTGCGAAATCAGAATTCGAACAGAGAACTCTAGTCCGAAGAAGAACACATAGTCCTCACGTTCGAAGAGGAGCAGATTACCCAAACCTGTATGCGAACGCAAAGTACGTCCTAAATAAATTTAGATTAAATGGGTGATCAGCAAAAACGAAACAATACGAATATGAAGGTAATCAATTACAAAAGAAAATATGTAACGTATCTAAAGCACTTAAACTTGAGGTGACACAATCTGCCCTAAAAGGTCAAGCATCTAGTCTCCGAATAATGGAAGGCGTCGGAAAGCATTTAAACCCCTACAATAGTCGATGAAAGAAGCCATTATTACACAAAATACGTTCATATTTAAAATATTTTAGTTGTATTGCTGTGAAACAAACTCCGTCGTGGTCGGTAAATTTGTTCATATGCTTTTACTACTTTGTATGCATGGTTTATTACATTTTGTATCGAAGCATGCTGTTCATAATTCATGTAATTAGTATCAACACTAAGGTTCTCCTCCCGCATGCATAGTTGACCTTAGCCGATTTTGGCTATCCTGTTTAGAACCATTGGTTTTCTTGCTCTCACAGATTTAAATCATTTGGCTTTCAAATATTTTGACTTTATGCATATAATACATGATGAAGGTTATTTCAGAAACGTATCGTTCACATTAAATTTGATATCTACGTTTTTAATTCAATAAAGCAATAATATATACCACATACCATTCGCCACAAGATTTATTTCATCAATATTTGATGTATGCAATATACATGCCTGTAATATAGTGTTCGAGCGGTAGGAAGTGTTCTAAATTATTAACTATCTATCGGTATACTGTCTGGAGCTTGAACGTAATTATACCATACGAGTTTAATCACTGTCATTACTTTATTTATTTATTTCCTCTCGTGTTGATAAGCTAAATAGAAAAACAGATAAAACCATATCAATTTATGTTTAAATAATAGTAAGGCATATGTGGTCTACAATGAATCTACAATCATGCGTTTAATATACATGTATATAGCTTCATCAAATTTTATATCTACGGGGTTGTTTCAACAATACCACATGTGTTTTATTATTGGGTTGATATCTGCATGTAGCCGTCGTGGTTGTGGTCGTATGGTAGTTGGATTTACAACTACTAATGCAATCAGTGCCTACACCACTAACGTTGTGAGTTCGAATTCTCCTCATGTAGAGATGTACTAGATACAACATTATGTGATAAAGTTTGTCAGTGACTTGCGGCAGGTCGGTGTTTAATCGAGGTACTCCGCTGTCATCCATCAATATAACTGACCACAATGATACAACTGAAATAATTATTGCTAAAAGTGGTGTTTAACACGACACCCATAACCTCCTGATACACGAACGTTAATAATAATAATACTTTATTTACCAAAAGCAATACAGCTTATAATCATATATACATACAATCAATACAATAATATGTGCATAGCGGAGCATGACTATTAAGTTAAGCAATTTCTAACCTTTTCAGCAGAATACAAAAATGTATCTAGATTATTTAGCTCTTTACTATTACAAACTGACAATAGTTGTACCAGTTTAAAAGCAGATGGTTTCTTCCAGTAGTAAGGTTTAATATACTTTTTACGCATGTCATCATATTTTTTACACTTCAATATAAAATTAAATTCATATTCTATACATGAATCATTACAAAAATCACATATTCTTTCTTGTCTATCAATATTTAAATATCGTCCCGTTTCAATCTTTAAACTATGTGCATGTATACGATATTTACAAATCAAAGGTTTATACATATAATTCACAGGTCGGCTTAAATAAAACTGCAACTTATGAATAGCATATATGTATCTATAAAAATTACATTTAGGTGAATCTTCAAAGACCGTATTCGATCATTTTTAAAATAAGTACGTGCATCGTAGCCACTAAAAAGGCTATTTTGTTTTCATTAACTAACTTTCAATACACTTTTCCAGTGACGGTCAAAAGTCCTTGTCAACGGTCAGGGGCGTAGTTATGCATTGGATACAGTGTGGACACAATATGTTACAGGGGTATATATTTAGTTGTATTGATCCTCTAGTCGGAATGTCCATCATTCATGGTAGAAACACGACTATGGGGCGAACTCGATATATTCAGGGGGATGGGGTGGGGTGGAGGATATGGCGAAATTATTAAACCATTTACCAGTATTTTGCCGTATGATAATTGATTTGCCAATTCTAGCCTGGACGCACACACAAAGCAACTTCTCTGCACCCACACATTCAATATATTTCGATTATTCGTAATATTCTTCCATTGTCATATTTTACGGAACTCTTTTCATTTTGGGATAAGTTAATCCGATTGTTCCGATACAAAAACGACAATTGCTTTCATTTTTAGTGAATGGTTTATAAATTGGTACAATAATTTGTACATTACGTCGACTTTGAAATATTTTCTTCTTTTTCATTGTTTATATTGGGAAAATTGGTTTCATGACCTATTATGCATATATAATTATCTTGTTTATTTGAATTGTGTTTTCCTTGTTCATTCAGAAAATTCCACAACATATACTGTTGTTTAATTGACGTGAGGTTCCTGGTACACTTCGGGTTAACAGACCAATCCGCTTCGCACAAATAAACTTTCTGACAAATTAAACATTGTAATACCGGATCGCCTCCATGATGTGTGACTTGATGAATCTCCCACGTAGTACATGTACAGTTCTCCAAGAGTCAGATGAAGAATTCAGAATGGCTGACACCACCGACTGCAACCGATTTGGTGATGCACTAATAGCGATTTCACAATATGACAAAAATGCTCACGGAATGCTAGTATCGTGCAAGGTGATGTCGGGCACAATGATGACGATAGTTGTAAGATTACTTCACCTGTATTTTATTTTTCTTGTTGATAACCTCGCATTTCAGAATAACATCTTATAAACCAAAAAAAGCCTAAACAAAAACAGCCTATTTTCATTAAAACATTTGTATACGATCTGTATAATACGAAAGTATAGTATTTTGTTACAAGTTGATCTAATTGGTTAGATTCCAAACAAATAATCGCTTCTAATTTAGTGAATAGGTTGTAAATTATTAGACGATTAGGGGAAGAATTTGTACATTAGGTCGCCAATGAATTTATCTGAAATGTTGTTTTCTATTTTGTTTGTTTATGTTGGGAAAAGTTACTTTATGACATATTATACATATAAAATTATCTTGTTTATTTGAATTGTGTTTTCTGGGTTCATTCAATAGAGCACATTTAATAAATTATACTACGTGCTGTTTAATTGGAGTCATGCTGTTTCCGGACCGACCAACGATCAATGAACTTATATGATCTTCTTGCTCCAAGAATCTTTTCAATGTATTTGGAATTCTAATCAAATCAATGATCATTATAGAAGTAATACATTTTTAATATACACTCATGTGATACTATTGATGGACAGTTACGTACCTACACACCAATATATTTCATTGGTTCCTTTACCAAATAGAATAGCCAATGAGCACCCGAGTTTACTTGCTCCCAAAACTTTCAAAATTATTTGGCTTTCCAACCTTTCGACTTTGTGCTTATCTGATAAAGCTTATACCAAAAACGCGTCGTGCGTACTAAATTTAATATCTACGTTTTAGTTTTGACTACCTCCCTGTTTTTATTTGGGTTCGTGTTGGTCAATCTTTAGTTTTCTATGCAATGTTTTGTAGATCGTTCGTACATTTGTCCTTTTTCTTTTGGCCATTATGCTGTCTGTCTTTATCTGATTTACGGCTCCGGTTTACCCCTTTGGTATCTTCAAACTCTTCTCTGTTATTCGCCCATACAAATGCATAAATTGTTTTGTCAGATATTAAGGATTAACAAAGACCATACAGATTTTGACATTTTTTTCAGATATTGAGACATGCTTTATATGTTATATAGAGCATTTGATAGCTGAATTCGTCTGTACATATGGTTAAGTATTCTATGTATATTATTGAATGTGGGTTTTCTGCACTAATTTAATGCTCAAACTTGACAACTATGAGTTATGTGCATCATTAAAGAAATGTGGAACAGCTGTAAGAACAACATTCACTTTTTATTTTCATCTCAGATTTATAGTTTGTATATTGACTTTCAGAATAAATATAACTAGAAAAGAAAAAAACACATAGACTACACAAATTCATATCAATTCAAATTACTACAAACACAAACGTGGGAAGTTCAAATGGTCAGTGAATGCTCGTAGGATGGCAAATACTCTTTAAGAAGGGATCATATATTTGTTGTAGACAATTGCCCTAAAGAATAAAAGACACCATTGATTAGTCTGATAAATCTGTTATCAGTAAGAAACGTTTAAAGATACCAAAGGGGCACATACACGCCCGTAAATCAAAGAAGGAGAGACATCAAGACATCAATTTAAGCTATAAATTGTATTCAATTTTTATTTGCTCTGTGGAAGAAGAGTTTGAAGACACCAAAGGGGTAATCAGAATCCGTAAATCGAAGAAGGACAGACAACACAATGGCCAAAAGAAAACGTTGCATTAAAGTGCACAAACCCTCTATGTTTTTATTTGTCCTAAAGATAAAATTGCTTAAGATAGAAATAATTAAGGATAAGGATTTTTATGCCAGATGACTTTAAACTAATGGCAATCAGACATAATTCAGTCTTATGATTAAATAATAAGAAATAACTAGAACAGATTGTCACTTGTCATTTCTGATTGACAAGTATTATTGTATAGAAATATATAGATTATTGCTGTCGGAGATCAAGTAAATTGGATTCCTAAACATGAAATAGATCCAGCTATTTGGTTTCAAAGGAATGTACTGGCAATGTCCTTCAATTGTTCGCTACTTTGACGGAT
This sequence comes from Gigantidas platifrons, assembly GCA_002080005.1. Lineage (NCBI taxonomy): Eukaryota > Metazoa > Mollusca > Bivalvia > Mytilida > Modiolidae > Gigantidas > Gigantidas platifrons. The sequence continues at coordinate 138,406 of MJUT01058277.1, read as the reverse complement.
TGATTTTGATTAGAAACGGGGGCCTGGCATAAACTATCAAATTAGGAACTTCTTATCATATCAAGAAAGGATATCATTTAATTGGATTTTCTTTATCAGAACTATAAGAAATTATGATGGTAAATGGGAAGGATTAGGGTTAATAAGAATGTCATTCTGACGGACATGCTGATTTTATGTTCTATTTATGACTCCACGATGGTACGAATTTTGAATTAATCTGTCATTGGACAAGAAACAGGACAAACAAACATTTCAAGCAAGTATTACATTAGAAACAAACAAAAAATAGAGAAACACGAACAAACAAGCAAAATAATCAAAGTTAAACAAAACAACCAAAAGCATAAAGAAACAAGAATAATGCTATAATTTCAAATATAGACAAACAAAAATATATTAAAATGTCACTTAGAGAGAACAATGCAGACAGTCTATGTAGGATAATCGAATTTTGTAATCGTATCAAATGAAAGAGAGAACAGTGGTATAGCTATTTAAAACGGGAAATTTACAATGAGAAAACTCGAATATACCCTTTATTAATATATTGACAAATGGTTTTGATGTTTATGGTGTATACTGCTACTTTCAAAAGTCAAATTATAGTATTGAAGTAAATATGGAGAAGAAAAATATATTAGTATTAGCTTTACCACTTCCGCTTACCCCTTTGGTATTTTCTAAATTTTCTTAGTAGTATTAGCGCTCATTTACTGACACTAGTGCTACCGCTAATTTCGGTGACATTTCAATTATTAACACAAGCTGTTTTCTTCTAACCTATACCAGGATAATTCTATGTCAATAAAAGGAATCAATGATATTTATTCCTATACTATAAAATACCTTATTACAATGTAAATAGAAATAACTTGTATATTGTCTAGACACAACACGACTGTTTTCTCCAAAGATCGTTTTTATCTTGTCACATTATATTTGGGTGAAATCTATATCGCCTCAAATACACTATTGGTTCGGAAAATATAACAGAAAAGATTAAATGCATACCAATAAGTAATGCATTGCTCGGATAAGGTGCAAAGAGACATATAAAAGGTCTCATTTTGTTCATATTCAATACAATCAAAATCAAATAAATAAGAGCATATCAGTCAGCAATGATCTATCTTGCACTGGCAATTAGTGCATATAAGTCATAGTGGATCGTATATGACCTCCCACATGAGACATATCTTAAAGTGAAAATTAGTACATATCAGTAACAGAGGATATTATATGATCAAGCAAAAAGGTATATTTTATACTGACAGTTAGAGCATACTGGTCAACAAGCGTGTTATGTAACCATGCACTCTAAATGAACAAATGCATTCAGTAAGAGAATAACGCAAATAACGCCGGTGGCAATGCTTGCCCTATATTACAGCTTACCCTGCCGGAATACATGAGTTAACCTCCGAGGTTTTCCGGGATTCGTGTTGCTACATTTTTTTAAAAAGTTTTTTGTAGATCATTGTCTTTTTGTTCTTTTTCTTCTAGCCATTAACTTACAGCTTCTGATTACCCTTTTGGTATACCTAAACATTCCAAGCACTCATTCAACAATGGAACACAATATATAATAGATAATATCATATTGTTTTAGCATTATAATAAAAACGAAGAAAATTCAATGATGTTTATTCAATTCGAAGGGTCTATCAAAATTACAATATACCAGTAGTAAAACTTAGGTTTAATACAATTGAATAAATATAGAGAATACCGAAGGGGCAATCAAAAATGGACAATCCAGATAAACTAGTAACATAGACGACGAAAAATAAAACAAAAACACAGCACAGTACGTCTTCGACCCCACTATGCGCAAACAATCAAATAACGTAAATAAAACATGGGGTAAAGACAAAACGAGTATCGGTTTTATGCAGAAATCGTAACGCACACTCGTGCAAATCAGAACGTAAAGACGCATAATTGAACAATTGGATAAACAAATACAATGCAAAATAAATTTCCATCCATATTTCTCTGTGAGGATATTCACTTAAATTAAGTATGTTAAATGTACATGTATGACATATATTTCATATGTTACCAAACATTTGCTTTAGTCTAGTCTGATGATTTGTCCGCCGTGCTATGAAACAACGTTCAATCACTTTATGTAATCAATATATAGGGGTCTACCTACTTACCTATACATATCACTAATATCAATTAGTGGGAAAATTGAATGATTCCAATAAGATGTGTGAAGCCATTTACATACGGAAATTAACTCTTGAATGTCACTGCCATCTTCTTAATGTGCACGTGTCAAAGTTATTGCCTAGACTTAATTAGCCATTCATAGAGTTAAGGGGGAAAAGATAATATGATTTTCCCTGTTTTCATGAATGGAAAAATGTATTTGTACAGCAGACATGGTGAAGATGTATGTTTATAGTATATCAATATGTCTCTCTCCTATGCTGAAGTACGTAAATGACACATTTCTCTTTTTATAATACCAAAGGGAAAATATTTACACAATCAGCAGTCTCTTATTCTGAATGTATTCAAGGAATTTACTCCAGATATTTTCCTGTAATATGGAATATAAACAAACCTGATAAAATTAATTTGGAAACAAGGTCACAATGCAATTACATGTCTACACTTTCAGTGATTTTCAGACCTATCCCATGATATGTAAATATTTGATTTCAATTTCTAATTTGGTTTATTTGGAATGGGTTTCGGAAATCATATGGATATAATAAGAGGCTAACCAGTTTAACCCAGCCATATTGTTTGGACTTGTTCCAAGCTAGGACATGGACAAAACAGGTCGTGATCTTTTATATATTCAATGAATTAATGTGAGAGATGATTGTTCATTGTTTTCCCTATTGTTGGAATTATTGATCCCCGCTGATAAACTTTCACTTTATAATAGTGTAATCATGTTTTCTGTTTAAACAATTATATGTTAATGCGTAAAAGACTACATAAACTATTGAGGAAATATTATTAAGAACACTGTTGGGGATTGAAAATGCCTGCATTCCCTTTTCAAATAGGTTGTGTTATGTACTATTTATAGTTTAAAAGGGAAAGAAGCTAAGCATCACGTAACATGGCAGATGTATTATAAGAGGCAGATTGCTCACCGTTTTTGTTTTCTGTGTTTTTGTGTTTTGTTTGTCTTCGTCCGGTATCGTGTGTGCCCTATGTTACCAGGGTCTCTGGATTGACATTTCTTGATTGCCCCTTCGGTTTTCTCTGACGTTTATATAAAATATACCAAAATGTTTCAGGCATTTCTATCTTTTTAAATAACTTACAGACAATTGAAAAAAAAATCACTTTTGATTATTCCGCAGTTTTGTGGTAGTCGCGATTTTTTAGAATTCTTTCTTGTTAAAGAACACTACGTTGTATAAATCTACGTCACACCAGCTTTTCCTTCCACAAGCCGTGCTATTCAGTTGGCAAACATTGGGTTTATATGGAGGAACGGAGTCAGCCTAGTTGTGCGGCGTAACTTGTTATTGACACAGATTCCAATAAATCCAAATTCAAAACAAATACTTGAACCGTATGTTAATGGGTTGTGGCCCTTCTAAAAAAGAGTCGTACAGCAAAGAGGGTCCAGTATTCGCCCGTCTGTTATTTCAGCGACTACATTTTTATACTGTTATTTCCTCTAACGAACACTCTGATTGGAACTATCCCATATTTTCCTGACTGATGTAGATGTTGATAACTGGTTCTTTGACTTTCTTGCTCCCAATACCTTTAAATTAACCGGCTTTCCAATCCGTTGTCTTTGAGTGTATCTGATGACAGTCGTGCGCACTAAATTTGATGTCTATGTTTTTATTATGGTTACAGTAACTGAAAAAGAAGGCGTGACATCGTCAGTATGGTAGCCGTCTTGTCGGCGTCCCAGGAAATTCATTTCATATATATTTAATTTTAACATCGCCAAGTGTTAGCTCTCTGCGATTCTCTTAGTCTGAAAATGGATTGTATTACCTTCTCTGATCACGTTACTCTGTGATTGGTTTTCATGACTTACAGCCTTGAACAACGAACTATTTTTTAATCGTATATAATTTCTCAAAGTAACTGCTGTCAGGACTTAGAAGTTAAAAAAAAAAGATGTGTAGAAAAAACTAAATAATAATAAATATAGATGTTTACTTTAGCGCACACGATGCCGGTGCGTAAATAAAAAAAAAAGACGTATTTTGGAGAATATATCACTTTAACATTCACTGACATTTTTACCAAGTCGTACGGAAAACACAGTACTATCCTTGATTCTACCTGTTTATTTTGCTCAATTAAATGGGTAATGTACTGTTTACATCATGTTAATGTTTTATTGAAGTTCCATAGCATTCGACATGAAGGAAAATGACTATTTAATTTGATAGGAAGGAATCATTAATTTACTAAATATGTCTGGTAGAATCGACAGTGCTGTTTAGCTACAAAAAATGTAGGTCAGTCTCCTATTTCAGAAAATTACAACCGATTTCATGGCAGGAGATTATTTTAGATATATGAATGCAACAAAAATTACATAGGGTTGATCAAACACAACAAGATAGATAAACAAAAAGTATGGCATATTATAATGGAGATATAATAAATCGTCTTTCGTTCTCGTAGTCTATACATGACGTCACACGCACCCAAAACCCACACATCCATTCCCCCACCCACACACATTTATAAATATAAATCGTCGAAAACCTAATCAACAATCAATCTTACAGGATGTTGCTCCGCCAAAGAACATGATGATGCTGCACAACTAAAAATAACATATACGTTATACGTCTAAAAAGTTTACACAACAACACAAGATACATAACTAAAGTAGTAACAAATAGTTACTGCTGTAAAATGACACAATGTTCGTCTCACTGAGAAACTTTATGAATTTCAAACTTCGCCTGTAACGTCTAAAAGATCTTTTTCATAGACTGGAGATATTTCTGCTCTATACTGTCACTATTGACCAAGATAGCTTTTCTGGTACCACTTTCACACTTTAGCTGTTGAGCTTTGGAAGCTAGTTGTACATCAGTTTACTTGCTGTTGATAGAAAGTATCAATTAATTTCGCTATGACGAGAAAGTAGATTTCATTCATAGAAATAGACACACACATGTATTATCCTCTCTCTACAATAATCACAACTATCTCCTAAAATTTGTTTTCTTAATTTTTTACATATGTGTGTATTTGTAACAATCAATGAAAAACATATGTGGAGCAATTGGACACATTTATAATCCACATATGTTGAACTATGTTACATCCGCCGACATGTTATTCCATTTGATGTAAATAATTTAGACATGTGTTGTTTCATACACAGATGTTAGATTTGTTTTAATTTGTATTAAAATACAATCCTTTCTTCTGAAAATTCATTTGATCAATTATCAATATATAATTAATAAAATACGTTTCTGTTTTTACTAAGTATGAAATTATTTCGTAAAAAAAATATTTATCACTTTCTCACATTTTATAGGGTTGGTACTTGACGCCTCATTCAATAAAACACTGACCTATCGCAAGTCACTAACAAACTTCACCTAATCTTGTATCGAGCACACCTCGCCATGAACGGAGTTCGAATTCACAAATTTAATTGTGATAGGCACTGATTGCACATGTCTTTGTAAATCCAACTACCATACGATCAGGACCACGTAAGTATATGTTCTACAAAAATATATAACCATAACACACAAAATGCTACTGTGCATAATAAAATGATGCAATATGTACTAAAGGGTTTTCTATTCTTTTAAAAGACATGAGTTGCCAGTACGGTCTGAAGATCAGTTGTAACACCATTTATGTACATTCGCACCCCGAACCTTCTTACATAAATCAGATATCTACCCATCCCTGGGTTTTTATCCTACTTTCAATTTGGTAATCACGATATAGCTGACTAATTGTCATAATTGACGATAAGCACTAATAATTATAATCGGGCCCATAATAAAACTAGTCTAACCACGCCACCTTTTATTGAGTTGCCTGTGCCAAGCCAGTAAAGTGAGCAGTCATTTTGTTTGTGCGTTACAGGTATCGATTCAGCCTCTTTCTACTATTTTGCTATTTTATCTTGCAATTTTACGACAGTGAGGTATTTTATTTTTCATTTTATTATTTTTAGCAATATATTATTTTAAATGTCATAACTTTTCAGAGTACCTTTCAAAGAAATATATAACATTCGATGGTGAATTATTTGTTTATTAGAAATATAAACGAATCAGCGCCAAAACAAACAATATTTATTATGTAGCATTGTGCAAACATATTATATTGTTTCATATCTGCTGAGAAGAGACTAACAAGCAAAGCTGATATTTTAGCAATGTTTTCTCATGGAGGTATAAATGTCATCTAGTCAGGAACACAATATTCTCTTTCTCCAATATGGCCATTTCTTGTTTATTAATCCACGGAGGCGATAGAAATTCCCAAATATAATATTTAAAGATAATAAACCCTACTCAACTTCTTACAGATTTATTTCAGAAATTAATATATTTCTATTTGAATAGCAAAATAAATTATCTAAGTTTTATATTTCGTTTAATAAAATGAAAAAAACATAAAATACCACACGGTCAGAACAGTTCAAAAATCCGAATGAAAAAGCGTAGAAAAAGCAAAACTCGGTACCCCTAACACATCAAGACATGACGGCTCACTTGTGTGGCTTGGGACAGGCACTTCAGTAAAAAGTGTAGGGGTACAGCTAGTATAATAGACCCACACATTGACATAACACCACGATAGCCATATCTGATACCATGTATACATACATTATCCGGTACACACAGGAGTACTGGAACTTTTTAACAGAAGCCACAATGTACAAACTACACACTAGAAGTCTGCAGATTCAAAAATGTACTAAGGATGCAAAAATCCTACCAGACCCACACTGTGTTAAATGCACCAAACGCCTACGGGTTGCACGCTATGATAAATACACTGCAAACCTATGAATTTCGAGCTATGCGGAAGACACTACAAGCCTATTGGTACCGCGCTATGCTAAAGAAACTACGAGCATACGGGTTCCACGCTATGCTAAATAAACTGGAAGTCTACGGAATCCACACTGTGCTAACGACACTACAAACCTATAGGTTCTGAGCTATGCTAACGACAAGCTATAATCCTGCAATTTCCACGCTGTACCAAAGACACAGTACAAGCTAATACATATAACAAAAATATATTAACTAACAAAAGACAAGAAACAGTTCCATGCAGATATCTTGATTCTTGCCATGAGGACGTTGTGCTCAACTGGTGTAGGGTAATCACTTTGTTAATCGGTTACAGAAAATAGAGTAGCTCTCGTTACCAACTAGCATATTGTGAGGCGATTGTGCAGGTGCTTTCGATAAACATAGGGTTTCTGAAAATAACACAAACCTTTGTCGTCCACAAGTTATTGTTACAATGTTGCCTTAAGGGAGGGTACCATACACTACAGGGAGATAACTCTCTAAGATCAGTTGAACGTTTTGATCATATGATGTTTGTATGCAGATTTCAATCATCTCGGTGATCAAAACCACAGAGAGAAAAGCTGTTATGTGGCTAGTGAATTTATAGCTCTGAGTCTGTTGGTTGGAACTTGCTACCATTTTGATATTTATTACAGTCGATATATTCAAACATACTGCCAAAAAAATAGCAGATCAAATTTTACCTGTAGTGTATGGTACCACCCTAACCAAACATTCATAAAATTAAAAACAAGACATACCACACTGTCGGAATAGTTCCTAAATCGAAGAGCAAAATCATAGAAAGAGGACAAAAATGTATAACCCTAGGACACATAAACATGACAGGCTTGGTAGACACCTCAGCAAAAACAAGTGGTGGATTAAGTGTTATATGTATGTTTTGTAGATGGTTATTTGTCTATTTGTACTTGTTCTTTTGGTCATTGTGTTGACTGTTCTTCTTCGATATACGGATTCTGATTACCCCTTTGGTATCTTCAAACTCTTCTTAGTCTAATCCTATGGACCCATTAATACAAATGTACTTCAATATTGAATTAATTGAATCTCATATGAATAATAAAATGAAAGCGTTGTTTTCTTCTGATATAGAACAGTGCAGAAAGGTACATGTTATATCACATGTATAATCTACTTTTTTTCTAGTGATTTTCAAAATCTGCAAGTATGATTATCTTGAAAACTATCTGTCTTATAAACCGCTAGAACTTAAATTATATTATAACTAGATCTTGTTCTGCGACAGCAATGCTTATTTTCTATGATACTCATGATGCAAATTTCAATCATTTTGATATTGGTAATTAATCAAACATCACAACACACCTCATTTTATACTGACAATTACAGCTATTCCTGGTATATTAAAAAGCAAAGATCATTGTGCTGCTCGCCCCAAACGTCATTTATCAAAATAAATTGACTTTTCTTAGATCGTTATTATTTGTAGGTTATTGAAGTTGTGTTAAATGTGCATATTTTATCTTTTGAATAAAATATGCACTTTGCATTATATTATATTTCAAAGTAGAACAAAACTGAAATAATGGTAGCTAATCAGTAGATTATAATTTTTCATTGATCAGAAGTAAATATCGTGTCATTACTACGAACGTTTTAAGGTCGACACGAAGACTTGGTTAATCATTAGAAATTTTCTATAACACAAATGACCTGGATATGTTTGCTTTGTCTCTCCGCATTCACGACTTATCGTCAGGTGAGTAACCAGGGTAACACGACGGCTGTCACTGGTGGAGCAGGAACTACTTCCCTTTCCGAGGGACCCGAGTCCAGGCCTGGTTATTAGTGGGATTCGTGTTGATGTGCAGTGGTTTGTAATAAAAACATAGATATACAATTTACTGCGCACGACGCGTTTGTCCTTTTTCTCTTTTGGTCATTGCATTGTCTGTCCTGCTCCGATTTATCTTCAAACTTTTCGTCCAATGTACCAGAAAAAAAAATTGATGAAATGTTTGCTACATATTGTTTTTACCCAGGTTCGTATTACACAAAAATTACGTCAACAAAATCACAGAAAATGAAAATGGGGACTATATGACTTAGCTCAGTAATAAAAGCATCGATATTTTCATACAAATATCTATGAGAGTGTCAAATTGATGATCAAGATAAAAGTTATTAATAGTTTCAATTGAATAAATATATATAATTATTCCTACGCAAATAAGAACCCTAGTATTATATATTGTAATGGATTATACTGGGGTAGTGCATTAAATGTCTATACATATCAGCAACACAAGATGTATATGACTTTAATGGAAATATCTATAATTATGTTCCGAAAGTAGTCCAAACTAATTAAAAGTGACCTTCCCATCATATTCATATTCTAATAATAGTAACTAATGAATATAATATAGATTTTCATTGATAAAAAAATCAATATCGTATCATCACTTCGATGAGGGATGTTTTACCGTCACTACAAAAAACTTGGTTTACCGTAACAGAATATCTGTGTCATTAATGACCATGGATACGCTCCCTTTGTGGTAATCACATTCCGGTACGTTCCTCATTCCTGACTTAACATTAGGTTTGTAACCATAGTAACACGACAGACACCAATAGTGGAGCAGGAACTTCTTCATCTTCCAGAACACATGAACTCATGCCTGATTATTCGTGAGGTTCGTGTTGCTCAATCTATAGTTTTCTGTGTAGTGCTTTGCAATAAATAAGTAGATATCTAATTTACTGCGCTCGACACGCTTGTCTTTTTTCCGTTTTACAATTGTATTGTCTGTTCTTCTTCAACTTTATTTACAAACTTGTTCTCCAATGCTATAAAACAAATGATGAAATGTTTGCTCTATATTGGATTCGCCAGTTTAGTATTACGCAAAAATGGCGTAGGCAAAATCAAAGTAATAAAAATAAAAATGGTGACTATAGTATTTAGATAAGTAATATAAAATCATCAATATTGTCACACAAACATATATGACAGTGGCAAATGGATGATAAAGATAGCATGGTGACTATAGTATTTAGATAAGTAATATAAAATCATCAATATTGTCACACAAACATATATGACAGTGTCAAATGGATGATAAAGATAGCATGGTGACTATAGTATTTAGATAAGTAATATAAAATCATCAATATTGTCACACAAACATATATGACAGTGTCAAATGGATGATAAAGATAGCATTATTAATAGTTTTAATTGAATAACTATATATATCAAGCATTAGATATTATAATGGATTATACTGGGAAAATGCATTAAATGTCTATATATATATCTATCAGTAAAACAAGATAGATATGAATTTAATGGAAATACCTATAATTATATGCTGAGAAAATCGTCCAAATCTATTAACATTGACCTCAATATTTATATTATAATAATAGATAATACAAATCGAGAGCAAATACACAAAGTGCGATAAGATTTTCAAAAAAATATACAAAATAATCGTAAAGAGAAAACTTAATATGGAGCGACTAGCATCTCATTACGTAGGTTCTATTGTTCATTGTGTTGTCTGTCCTTCGAATTACGACTTCCTCTTAACCCATTTGGTAAAATATATGTTCAAACATTTCTTAGGTTTTTAATACAAATTACAAATAAGAATGGCGAAATTAATGTATATGTGTCTCATATCAACACTATAACTACAAAGACCCAGTTGTTATATATAGATTTCCAATTTTTCATGATAAGTACGGTATTGTTCCAACGGCCAATGCTGCTAATATTGATGTTTGATGTACTTATACGGAAGGCTGATCAATTGCTCTGCCAGATTGCAGTACATTGTAAATGTCTATATTGAAATGATGTCAACATTAAAAATACATAACGTTTATTGACCCGTTGTTAGATCATTTATTGTCTTAATAGTGTCTGTCCACAGTTTTATTTTCTGTATTTTCTCTTTAATCTTGGTATTTTCGTTAATAATCTTAGCACCGTCACTTTAAGAAATGTGAGAAAGATCTCATGCGACTTCCTATGATTGTTTTTTTTTTGGTCACCAGACTAACTTATATCTTTATTCACGCTGAGAAGTGCAACATCGGCTAATATAGTATGTCTAGACGTATAATGATAAGTCATGAATTATTATTAAATATTCATTATATTTGATTGTGGTTCCTATCATGATGTTCTTGATAATGGGTTGCTGGTAACAAAGCAGCTACTGTGCCTCGGATTTATAATAGTTGGGATGAAGCCATCACTCCGAATGTTTACGGTCGCCACCATGAAAAAAACAGTTCCATTTGTCGTAATCCATATTCGGTCCTTTCCTCTAATGGCAATGTTTTTTGTTTTTTTTTACTTTTGACGTAGATGTCTGCTTTACTCTGTCACTGCCAAGACGTTTACCGGACTTGACTGTATATATGTGTAACACGGCGACTGTCTTATAAGAAGCAAGAACTGTTTACCCTTCATGAACACCTGAGTGCATCACCGTTTTTGTTTAGATGGAGTCCGTGTTGCTTATATTTTAGTTTTCGGTATTGTCCAACTGTGTGTTTAATAAAGGCACGGGTGGCTCAATGAGTTCGGTAGTTGGATTACCTAACATCTCATACAAGCTTATTAACAATACGGCGTAGGTTCGCGCCCGGCTTTGTAAATTGCAAAAATGGTTCACTCGACTCGCAGTCGCAAGTGATAGAGTTTACTAGTTGGTTGCCCATGGTCGGTGGTTATCTCCTGGTACTCCGGCTTCTTCCACCACTAAAACCTGATCGCCATGGTATAGTTGAAATATTGATGAAAGTGGCGTTAAACTCCAAAAGTAAAAAATAAAACCATATGTGTCTTTACGTTCTTGGTACCGTGTTGTGATGTCCGGTACGATTTCCGCATAAAGACGATGTTCAGTTCGTCTTTACCTCCACTTGTTTGTTAGAAAGGTCGAGTCTTACTTGTTATTTGTGTTTGTTGCGCATAGTAGTGTCCAACGGATATTGACTGTATATATGAGTAACATGGCGGTGTCATATAAGGGGCATGAACTCTTATTATTCGGGTGTAGCTGAGTTCACCCCCGGGTTTTGGTGGGGTCCGTGTTGCTAATCTTTTTAGTTTTTTTTGTGTTTGCCTCTTATGTGTCTTTACGTTCTTAGTTCCGTGTTGTGATGTCCGCTACGATTTCCGCATGAAAACGAAGTTCGGTTCGTCTTTACCATCACTCGTTTGTAGGAGGGTTCATGTCTTATTTACGTGATATGTGTTTATTTTCACGTAAATTGTTGTCCAACACATATTGTGTTGTGTTTTTGTTTTGTTTTACTTCGTCTTGCCTTGTCTATGCTGACAGTTTCTCTGGACTGTCGATGTTTGATTCCCCCTTCTGTATTCTCTGACGGGTTATTTTCTTCTATATCTGTCATTTATTGTTTATTGTGTTATGCTTATAAATCTGCGTGAAATGAATTTCCGATATTTTTCATTGAAATTGCTATATTTCAAAATTAAACATACTTGATGCGGAACCGAAAAAAAAAACTCCCAAAACAACGTCGATGAAATTAACATATCAGGGTTAAATTTATGGTGATGAAATGGGCATTAAACACCATAACCCTAAGTATGATACTTTAACTTTAACGATGTTTCTTTGCGGTTCCGCATACATTTGCAATTACTACTAGAGTCTTTTACTGTCTGCTACCTTGATTGTTGTACAGATGTTGTAGTTAATGAACACTTTCCACTGATAAATAATGTATACCTCGCTACACGATAGATATATTAATACGTAATTTGACGTTAGTCTGTCTTGTAAATAACAAAAAATGATATAATTAAGTCAGGTTATAATGAGTAAATGCACTTCTATTACCAATATATATAATAAGAGAAATAATTGACGTGACAGTGAGATTCAGTAGTATAATTATGTGTAGTATAAATTTAGGAAACAATAATGTGGACATCTAATTGATTGCGTACAATGCGTTTTTGGAATACTCTTCATCGAGTAAGCACAAATTCATACAAGTGGAACGAGAAATAATTCAAGTCTTTGGGAATGAACAGGAAAACAAACAAAGATCCTAATCAGGATAGCCACAATCGGTTAAGGTCACCACAAGGAGAAAATTAGTTTTATTAATAATTACATTTTTGGGAACTGTAATTGTTCATATATTTAATAAGCACTATCAGGTCTGAAACATTGACTGTTGAGCGGATGGCACTCTCGGGATACTAATACTCCAAAAGCTGAGACATTGACCCAGTGATAGTAGTGAAAACGTAGATATTTACTGTATTGTACATGATGTCTTTCTGTAATAACCTTCAAAAGCATGAATGTTTCATGGCTTACGAACTATAATTACTTGCCAGTGGCAGTAAGAAGACGTTACACTAGTTGTGTCATTGGTCTCTCATTTCTCTATATTTTTGCATATAATGGTGCACTTATTCTGAATATGCATGCTGTTATTGCTGCTGGACGTTAGGGAACTAAGATTTAACATATAACCTTAGTTAAACCTACATGTGTACCTTGTTGCGTAGGTTTTACTAATTTAATGTTGTTGTTTGCTATATGGAATTTTGCCTATTTTAAATTTACCCTTAAGAAAGGTGTGAAGATCCCAAACGGGTAATCATGAACCGTAAATCAAAGATGAACAGACAGTAAAATGGTTAAAAGAAAAGGACAAAAGAACAAAGAATGATCTACAAAGCATTACACAGACAACTACAGATCGAGCAGCACGAAACCTACTCATGACCGGGGTTGAACTCAGGTACTCCGGAAGGGTAGGCAGATGCTGCTCCACTAGTGACACCTGTCGTGTTATTCTAGTTTGCTTTGCAGTGCAGTATATACATAAAGTAATATATATAACATTTAACTATGACGTCATAATAGCTTGCTTTGGTTGGTAATTTGCGACAATTTCATAACGTATCCATTGAGCGACTCTCAAAAATAAAGTTGAAACAAGTGAAAATTGACTTGGTACATTTGCCGTTGTTTCTGAGTCTTCGGAGTTTAGTCTGTTATACAGATGTCGTAGTGTTGTATTCCACGGAAAATAACATGTAGATAGATTAAAACTGTATATCTCACTGCATTATAACAGGATCATTACATCGTTTGAATATAGTCTATCTTGTAAATAACAAAAACGTATATAATTAATGTGTTTTTGTAATGTGTAAATGCACTTTCTTTAAATTTCAGGATACGTTTATTACCAATCTAAATAATATCAGTAAAATATCTGACAGTGGGCTAATTAACTGTTATACGGTTAATGTGTTCTGTTTAAATAAAAAAAAATGTTTGATAGTTATTTATAGAGAAAGTGCGCTTTGACATGCAATCTACAAACAAGATGCCTGAACGAATTATAATACTTGACTATGCAAGATGTACTTTGGTTGACTTAGCAACGAATTAGAAATATAGCTAGACACCAATAGTAATACCGAACAGTTCGTTGTACATGTATTGCGCAGGGGTTCTCCCACGCAAGTATTCTTGTTGTGACGATACACCTGAATATTACTGAATGTGACAAACGTGTAAACCAACCTGTGAAAAAGTACGTTATACCTTTAAGAATGATGTTATTAAATATACCAATTACCAAGAGGGGTGGGATCCCATCATCGGTTTTAACCCACCACATTTGTTTGCCTGTCCCAAGCCAGGAGTTCCAACATCATGGCATATTTTGTGTTCAATGATTTGAGGTGAGAGATGGTTGTTTGTTTTTTGATATTTGTGTAAGCTCTCTTTTCTCATATATTACCCATGGACCAAATTGTAAGTTAAAGAGACATGTTCCGATATTCCGAAGGTTCATTGGTCGGAGAGATTATTGTTCCGAAGTCTGCTGATTGATCATTTGTCCGATAGTCGGAATTCTAACAAAAACATGAGGTCAAAAATAGCAGCAGGATATATATCCAATTTCCTCTACTGAATATATATAGCAAATACAGTTAAAATAAACAGTATAATTCAATATGTATAATAGGTCGTGAAAATACTTTTTTCCAACATAAGCAACAACATGATATTTCTAATGACTTCACTAATGGCAACCCTAACGTACAAATTTTTCTAAATTACAAACTATTCACTAGGATACTAAAAATTATCCTTTTTGTATCGTAACAATCAAATCAATTTATTCACAAAAACAACGTTCCAGGAATACAAATAGCTACTCGAACGAGGGTATGTTGCTCCTGGATTTAACTCATTGATACCATGCCAATCATTTACGGTCGTCATCATCTTCTGGTTAACCGCTACGAAACATACAATTCTCGAATGACAATAGATATTTTTCTTTCACGTAGATGCTTGGTCTTCTGTCTCATCTTCAAGATTTTATCGGACTTCACTTTGAGTAAATACGGCGGGTGTCTTATAAAAAACCGAAACTTCTGATCCTTTGCGAGCACCTGGTTCCTCTCGGTCCTGTATTTATGTTGGGTCTCTATTCTTTTATTTTGCTTGTCTGCGTTCAGTGTTTTGTGCTTATTAGTCCCTGTGTCTTAGAATTATCCATTATGTATTGCCCATTCGGTATTCTCTAACGTTGTTATTGGATAAATCGTAAAACATGGAAATGGTTTTGTAATAGTTGATAGTTATATAATATGTCCTAGTACTGCAAGCGATGATACATAGGGTGTATACTGGACGTGTACACCCTGAAATTAGTTAAGCACAGGCTATGCAGCAATTAATTGATCAGAATACAAGTAATCATAGCAGTATTTTATCAAACTTCCGAAACTTCTCGAGTATTCGTACCTGGTTCTACCTGTACCTGCTGAAAACAGTAAATGCATTGACTGCAGTATACACTAGCAATACTTGAACGCTTTTGTCATTATTTATATTGCAATTATTACATCTGTAAATGCGGACAATCGTTTACAGTCCGTGGCGTCTCTCATCTTGAATTCTTCATTACAGGACTAATCCTGGACACAGTGTGCATTGACCAAATTGGGAATTCGTATACCTCACACAGGGATGACCGATATTATAAAGGTACATTAGTCAGAAACTATTAGCACGAAGTTGAGTGATCTTTGGCTGGAAGATAGATTTGCCCGAAATATGAAGGAACATGACTTCAGTTAAACAACAACAATATAATTCATTCAATATCCTCTACTGTATGAACCAAGAAAACATAATTCAAATAAACAAAATAACCATACAGATATAATATAATAGGTCATCAAGCCGTTTTGCCTAACATAAACAACAACAAAAAAGAAGAATATATTCCAAATGAATTCATTGGCTACTTACTATGCAATGCTTCTACCAAATATCTAATAATTTACAAACTATTCACGGAAATGCTAGCGATTATCCTTTTTTGTATCGTCACAATCAGATCAATTTACGAGGGTATGTGCTCATGGACTGGACTCATTGATACCATACCAATCAGTTACGGTCATCATAATGTTCTGGTTTCTCGATTGGCAATCGATCATTTTTCTTTCACGCTGATGCTTGGTCTTCTGTCTCACTTACAAGATTGTATCGGACTTGACTATGAGTAAATACGGCGGTGTCTTATAAAACAAACTTCTTATCCTTCGCGATTACCAGGTTCCTCTCGGTCCTTTATTTCTGTTCGGTCCCTATTCTTTTATTTTCCTTGTTTGCATTCAGTTTCTTGTGCTCATTAGTCCCTGTGTCTTAGGGTTATCTATTATGTATTGTCCATTCGATATTCTCTAACGTTGTTATTGGTTAAATCGTGAAACATTTTAAGATGGTAATGGCTTTGTAATATTTGATAGTTTTTGAATATGTCTTTTTACTGCAGGCGTGGATTCAAAGAGTGCGTACTGGGCGTGCATCCCCCGTAATTGGATAAGCACACGATATGCAGCAATCAATTTAGCAGTATTCTAGTAATCATAGCTGTGCTTTTTCAAACCTCTGGAACTTCTTGGGTCTTCGTACCCGGTTCTACCTGTTCCCACTGGGGACAGTAAATGCACTTATTACAGTATAAACTAATATTATCTGAACGCTTTTGTCATTCTTTATATTGCAGTTATTGCATCTGTTAGTGGTCAAAATCATTTACTGTCCGTTGCGTCGCTCATCCTGAGCTCTCCAATTACACGCTGGACGCACTGTGCATGGCCCAAATGGGGGGGGGGGGGGGGGGGGAGGGTATACCTCACACAGGGATGACCGATATTCTACAGATACATTAGTCAGAAAGTGTATTAGCACAAATTTGGGTGATCTTTGGCCTTAAGATTGATTTGTCTGAAATATGAAGGAACATGACTTCAGTTAAACAACAACAGTATAATTCATCCAATGTCCTCTACTGTATGAACCAAGAAAACATAATTTAAATAAACAAGATAATTCTATTTGTATAATAGGTCATCAAACCATTATTCCCAACATAAACAACAAGTGAATTCATTGGCTACTTACTATACAACGTTTCTATCAAATATCTAATAATTTACAAACTATTCATTGAAATACTAGCGATTGTCATTTCTGTATCGTAACAATCAGATGAATGTATGCAGAAAAGAAACGTTCCTTTAATAAGTACAGCTACTCAAACGAAGCTATGTTGCTCAAAGACTAAACGTATTGCTACAAAAACAATCATCACGTACTGGTTGACAGATACGATACATCCATTTGGCAATGGGTATTTCTCTTTTACGCAGATGCTTTTTCTCCAGTCTCACCTATAAGACTTTTACACCTAAGACTTGACTACGAGTAACACGGCAGGATCTTATAAGAAACACGTACTGCTCATCCTTCGAGAGCATCTAGTTTATCCAAAGGCCCTTCTTGGTGGTGTTCCTGTTCCTCATCTTAAGATTTATGTGTTGTATTTTTTGCTTGCATTCATTCATTGTTTTGTACTCCTTAGTGTCTAAGGATTGTCAATTATGTATTGTCCATTGGGTATTCTCTAATGCTTATATTGGATAGATCGTAAAACAAATACGATTGAAATGGGGTTGTAATATTTAATAGCTATAGAATATGTCCTTTTACTGCAGGCGGGGATTAGGGTGTTGGCGTGTACACCCTGAAATTAGTTAATCACACGCTATGCAGCAATTAATTGATCAAAATACTAATAACCATAGCAGTGTTTTTTTCAAACCTACGGAACTTCTCGAGTCTTCGTACCTGGTTCTACCTGTGCCTGCTGAAGACAGTAAATGCACTGACGGTACAGGTATACAGTAGCAATACCTGAATGCATTTGTCATTATTTATGTTGCATTTATTGTATCTGTAAATGCTGACAATCGTTTGCCATCCATGGCGACTCTCAATCTGACCTCTCCATTATAGAACTAATCCCTGACACACTACGCACGGACCAAGTGGGGGACTCGTATACCCCAAGCTGGGATGACCCGATATTTCAAACGTTCATTTGTCAGAGTTTATTAGTCTGAGGTTTAGGGATCTTTGGGCCGAAAATCGATTTGTCCGAAATACGAAAAGGCACGGGGTAAATTAAACAACAAGTATGATTCATCCCATTTTTTCTACGAAACGAACAAGAAAAACACAATTCAAATAAACAAGATAATTCTACATGTATATTAGGTCATGAAACCAGTTTACGCAAGATAAACAAGAAGAAAGAAGAAAATATTTCAAATGAATTCATTGGTTATTTAACATACACATTTTCTACCTATTATTTAATAATTAACTATTCACTAAACGGTAAGAAATTATCATTTTTGTATCAATTACAATTAGCTAAATTGTATGGAAATTTGAAGATGACAATACAATAGGTTCGTTACATTTGACAGTGACGAATATTGTATACTGCAGTAGCGGATTCGCCGTGCACACACCCCCTAAATTTGCAAAGGTATATATTATTCAACATTTAGTTTACAAAGGTGTATAACCACTAATTCATTTCTTTAACATTTTCTACTAAATTTGTGTTTTTTTTTAGCCTATCTTGCCATTTGATCCTATGTTTAACCTTTTCTAAGACCATATATTTTCTGAAATGTACATGATTCCTCTACATTGTGTCAATATTTGACGTCATGTTTAAAATCTTGCAGTGAAATGCCAGGCTGTGGTAAACTAAAAATAGTTCCGTCAACCCCCCTCCTCCCAGGAAATTCAGTATGTATATGTCATGCATCAAATCCTCCATAGAGGCATTAAAATACAACTAAATCCATCAAATGTGGGCTCAAAATAATCCTTATATAATTTACCTCAATTATCAGTTTTAATTATTCCATTCCATTCAATATTTTTCACAATACTACAAAGCGGAAGGAACTATTTTCTTTAAAAAGTACTACTTTTGTATATGTTATAAGTTTCGATTGGTTGAATTAGTGGTTTGACACCTACAATAATACTAGTTATAGCTGTATATTATTTTGAACATCCGGATTTTCTGGATACTTGTACCCTGGTTTTCATACAAGGACTCATCGATATACGTGTTCCCCACATTGTGTGCCGACATTATCTATTGCTGCTTGGACGATTAATGTATGGTCGGGTGAACATAATTGACATTTACCATCATATATTATGACATACATGTGATAATGTCAGCAGGTCATTGCAGGAGATTTGCCTTCAAAAACCAGGAGATTGGGTCTGATTAGGGAGATTTTTTATCGACGTATTTATCAGCAACTTTTACTCTTCTATAGTTTAATTTATGTACATATTCATACTTATATGCATGAAAAACATCATTTTAGTTCTACAAACACAATACAAAATGTAGTATATAACACAATGACCAACATTCTGCAATGAAATATGTAAATAACACTTCAGCTTTGCGAACGTTCTCATCTAGAGTAGTTGTCTTTTTCAAGAAAATGTCTGTCAATTTCTTGTTCTTATCGATGCAAACGGAATTATGCTTATGACTCGTTGATGTAACATGTCTTTGTACATCGTTTTTACCTCCGTATGTGATACCAAAATGCGAATTGCATACTGTGCAGTACACATACGATTCCCCTTTATCACTATTGGTGATGCAGTCAAATTCTATTTTCCACTTTTCTTGAAATTTGCAGGCGTATTTAATTTTCTTAGGGTTAGCTGGTCCATCGGAACACGACAAGTGTCTTTTACGAGAAGCCATTTCAAAAATGCCGAACCCCTGTCAAAAACTTTACTATTAAACAAAGTGATAAATTTTTAAGATTTAATTGCTGAAAATCAATACAAAATCACCCAAGTGTCGTAGATTAACAAGTAGATTGACAGGTGTAATCAGCTGATGTGTTGCTAATTATAAACACAGGGAAAGTACCTAGGTAAAATCGATACCGGAAGTCGATATATTGGACGTAATTTCAACTTTTTGACAAAGATTATGAATCCGGGAGATTTTCTACCTATTCCGAGACTTGCATTTTGAAGGGTCGAATCCGGGAGACTCCCACAGAATACGGGAGCTATCACATGTATGTTATGACCTGCAAGCAAAAGAACATATCCCATAATGCCTGTGTAGACGAACGGAACTTCGGATTAATTGTCCTTCAGGCAGGTAGACCGTTGGATTAATGGATATTCGGACTAGTGCTCCGTCACATCAATGGAATCAGACCCATTTGCCGCAATTTGTGCCTACGCTTTTTCCAAAACCTTGTCAGTGACCTCACCAATCCGGAACTCTCCACTAGAGCACTGTCGGACTGTGCATGTATCAAATAGGGATTTCAATGACTAATATACCATCGGGGATCCGAAGGTTCATTAGTCACAAAGCTTAATGGTCCGAAGTTGATTTATCTTTTGTCCGATGGTACATTAATGGCGAAATGTACCAGGAACATTACAACAACAGTATAGTTATTTAATTTTTGCTATTGAAGGACAGTAAAAAACACAGCTTAAATAAACAAGATAATTTTATTTGTTTATAATAAATCACGAAGCCACTTGTCGCAATATAAAAAGTAGAAAATATTTAAAATGAAATTATTGGTGACCTATTGTATACATATTTCTAACGGTTTTCAAGTTATTTACGAACTATTCACTACAATGCAAGAGATTATCCTTATTCTATCGATATAATCAGATCATTTCCAATTACATATGTATGTGTATCGGAAGTAAATTGTTCTTCTTCTTCCGGGTGTAGTGCCTAGCCATTAAAGTATTCTCCCACTTTTAAGAAGGAAAATTAAATTATTCCAGATAATGTGAAACATCAAATTAAGGGAATATTTATATATTTTGATACAAATTGATTATCCACAATTACTAAAATCTCAGTCTAAAAATATTCGTTGATCATGACTTTGTTATTCTGTCTCCTTTAGTTAATACATTACAGTACAAAAATAATATTATATGTGTACATCTAAACGAATATGAATATATTAAATAGTGTTTTAGATCAACATTTACGGATTGATTTGAAAATTAAATAAGACAATAATGAAATATTACATTAATATTTCACATTTCCCTTCATTGATTGATTAATTACGGTTACATTAGCAAAGTGTGTGGTTTGTTTCATTATCAACCATTGCATATTAACTTTATATATACAACTAATACTCTCAATTATAAAGAGGTTAAATTACGTGTTTTCGTTGTACTGAATTACCTCGGTTTTGGTGTTGTCCGTCATACTAATTTTTTAAGTTTTCTGTATTTTGTTTGTCTTCGTCCTGTGTCTTGTGTTACCAATGTTGGTAGTGTTTCTGGAGTGTCCATTCTTGATTGCCACTTTGGTTTCTGTAGCGTCTATTTTATACATTTTACTTGATTTTTTTTTTTTTTTTTTTTTTTTT